>BFEA01000025.1:4073814-4091439 GCA_003427395.1 Chara braunii | reverse complement strand
CTCTCTCTCTCTCTCTCTCTCTCTCTCTCTCTCTCTCTCTCTCTCTCTCTCTCTCTCTCTCTCTCTCTCTCTCTCTCTCTCCCTCTCTTGTTTATATACGTTTCGTGTACGTACGTTCGGTACTCCGTACTCGCCGCTTCTTCGTCAAGCGCTCGTTATCCTGCCTCAGCATCGCAAGGAGAGAGAGAGAGAGATTATTCTTGTTCTTCTTCTTCTTTCGCTTCCTCTTCTTCTTCGCTTTTTCTTCGTCTGCGCCGCTAGCACTGTTTCGTCACCGTTTCTTCTTCCTCTTTGTCGCTTCTTCTTCTTCTTCTTCTTCTTCTTCTTCTTCTTCTTCTTCTTCTTCTTTGTTTTTTCTTTGTTTGCGAGGCTAGCACTATTTCGTCGCCGTTTCTTCTTCCTCTTCACCGTTTCTTCTTCTTCTTTTTCGCTGCTTTTTCTTCGTATGCGCGGCTAGCACCATTTCGTCGCCGCTTTTTTTTTTTCTTTTTTTTTTTTCCTTCTTCTTCTTTTTTTTTTTCTTCTTCTTCGCCGCTTTTTCTTCGTCTGTGCGGCTAGCACCATTTCGACGCCGCTTCTTTGTCCTCTTCGCCGCTTCTTCTTTTTCTTCTTCCGCGTGTTAGTCTTCTTCTTCTTCTTCTTCCTAGTCGTCTTCTTCCTCTTCATATTCTTCGCGGTCGCACACAGACAGAGATTGAGATTGAGAAAAAGAGAGAGAGAGAGAGAGAGAGAGAGAGAGAGAGAGAGAGAGAAAGAAAGAGAGAGAGAGAAAGAGAGAGAGAGAAAGAGAGAGAGAGAAAGACACGCGGCGGCCGCAGGAACGACGACGCCTTTGTCGTCTACGTCTCCAACGCTAGCAGTTGGCGAAGGGGGGCCATCTGCCACTCCGCGGGCCATCAGTTCTCCTCTCCCCCCACCACCTTCGTCATCGTCTTCATCACCTGCGGTTGGCGAGGAGGGGGCAGCTCTGGAGGAAGGGCAATCTACGCTCACACTTACACATATGGAGAAGGCAGATGGGGTCACTTTCTACAAGCGAGCCCCCAGCGAAATGGGGGTTCGGGGGCTAATCCTGCACACGGTGTCGCACTTTTTCCAGTCGGGCCACTTCGGGCGACCGGAAAGCCAACAGGCTGTCACGCAGGATTTTGTTTGTGGTTGCAATAAATAAAATAAATTATATAAAACAAATCCCTTCCTGTTGTGTGCGTCCGACTTCGAGCGAGACCCTTCAATTACGGTCTTCGTCGGTCCCCGGTCTTATGAATCTTTTATTTTGATTCGGAACAGCAGAGAATCATGCAAATAATAATTATAAAAATTATGAGGGTGCTATGCATGCATCAATTATGTCAATCTGATTTTGAGAACTGTGACAAGATCGTCAAAGAATGCAAACATCAAGTATGGCAATGCAAAGAAGCAAGACTGACCGACTAGAGCAAAGACGAGGGCAAATAAATGAGGGAAGAATGAGGACCCATAATAGTCTCAGGGAATACATATGGACGAGAGCATGGCCAACACCAATCAAGAGTCCTCACTCAACCCTTTGAACTTCACTCTTCATATGTCATTTTGTTGTCTGTCGTCTGGGTCTCTTGCCATGTCTCCGTACCCTCTGAGGTTGTGGCTTCTGAATGTAAAGCCACTTGTAGCCCACTAGTTCCAGACACTTCCAGCCAAGCCCCATAATGCGGAAGTCAAGCATGGCACAAAATTTCTCCCATAACGTGGGGAGATAGGACCGAGAGAAAATGTCCCTCCTTAGATGTGGAAACTCTGAGGGCTCGGTCACCACCTCGTAGTCAATCTCTGCCTGCGATATGTACATCTTGGCCAAGTCCACCAATCCACCCCAATAAGAGTCGTCAGTGAGGTAGTAGGGGACCGGAGGCTTGGGGTAGTCACTAAAAAGCTTAGGACCAAAGTTGTAGACTAGCTTTGTGTTTCCCTGGAGCCTCTCAACTTTCCATTGCACAAACCCGGCTGCTGCGGCCCATACTGCATCAAAATGAGGATGTGTCTCGTTCCGTTTCTTAAGAAAGATCCGCAGATCGCTGACTGTACCCTCAGCGAACTCAGTATGGGCGGTGAAGATAGGCAGATCTTCGCACTTGAACCCATCAATACTGACATACTTGTAGGGGAAGCTCTCCTTGGCAGCAATCAGGTTGAGGTTGTCAAGGACCTGCTGATCAACAGTGATGGGGTTAATCTCTCTCATGTGTTCGGACAAGTCGTCACTCCCTGACTAAAAAAAAAAAAGTAACCGTGCTTGATCGACAGACGTGCACCGTTTGAGTGCCTTTTGAATACTATTATGGATGCCGTTTTTTGTTGCTGCTTCTGATTACCGTTTCTGATTGCTATTTCTGATCGTTGTTTGAGAACTGATTGATTGCTGTTCTAAAAACTGACTGAATGATTGTTGTTCTGCAAACTGACTGGTTGTTGTTGAGAGCTGACTGATTACTGTTCTGAGAACTGACTGAATGATTGCTGTGAACTGACATTTCCTTGTTGACAACGAACTTTGGAGCACGTCACTAACTTCGCTCGAGCTTCACCCTGGCCTGCTCTACCGCCTCTAGACACGAGCCGGTACTATGCAACCTCCCGCCGCAGTCATAAAAATAGAACACGTATTCTATGAATTTCCTCTCACCTACTATCCTGACGGCATGTTCCCTCTGAGATTGTTTTCGTACATCCATATCCCGGCACGCAACATCCTCCCATCCTTCTCTTCTGTCGCTGTTCACTCGGCATTTTATCACCAAGACCTCACTCTCTTTCATGATGCCCCCCCCCTTTTCTCAAGGCTCAGGCCGAGAATTGGGTAGACAGCCGATAACGATGATCTTGATTAAAGCGCTGGGTGTTCACTCCTCCACAGGCTGTCTAGTGTGAGGCTTAGCTGTGGCCTGCTCTACAGGTGTCGAGGGTTGGACAGAGTAGCAGGCGATTGTCAACAATAGGTTGTTTGATTGTTGTTCTGAATTCTAATTGACTGTCAGTCAAGAAAACTGAATGACTACTAATCAAAAAATTGATTGATTGCTGGATAGTTGATTTGTTAAGTTGACTGCTGACTGAACGTTGCTTGAGATCTACTGGAGTAATAATCACCGTGTCATGATCACTCAGTGACTGGAAGCAAAATGCAGATTTACTAGCTTGTTATCAAACATCGAAGATATTGTTGTAACAAAGATCAAACATTGATTGCATATTGTTTGATCCCCAATTAACCATGGACTGATAAACTGATTGAGGAATTGATTGTACTGTTATTTAATTATTGCCAACAGCGCTGAGCCCGACTCACGGATAACTGTGTTGAACACTGTTCACAGATAACAAAGTTGAGCATCTTTTCTCTGCCGAACACTGCTCTCTGGGTTGACAGGTTTACCGGACCAATCCTGTTTCTGGATATTGCTCTGAGTGCCGCTCATATGTCGTTTGTTCGCAGCTGTTGTAGTTAAAAGACCGATAATCATTTATGACATGATCCTTAACCTAGCTTGTTCCATTGTTTCTAGGCACGAGCAGGTACTGTGTAATTTGTCATCGTGTCCACAGAAACAAAACATGTATTCAATGTACTTCTTCTCACTCGTCATCTCAACTGCAAGCTCTCTCTGAGTTGACTTAAGAGCTTCCATTTCCTTGCATGCTTCCTCTTCCCATCCCTCTCTCTTGTTCCGAGTTAGTCTATACTCCACCATTAGAATCTCGTCGCCCCTCATAGTCCCAGCAAATACTAAGTCCCCGTAGACTACTTAATCATGTCGCAAGGGGTCTTATCACGACTCTCAACTCTATACCAACTCTTGCTCTCAAAACAGGTGTGCGTATTAGTCCAGCCCTGCTGCTTCCCTTATCAGAAATGACACATTGCGAGCTGAATGGACGTTGCTTGCGTGCCTGAAAGACTCAGATGATCACCAGTGTCAACCAAACACCGGTCCGACACTGGGGTACATGACTGCCAAGTGTTTAGCTACACCGATTACTCCATGTTTTGCCCTGTTTTGCCTGAGAGGAATAAAGGGTCGTTCCTGAATGAAGCGCAAGGGTTTTTCCCATGTTCAGACGCCACGCATTGTAGTAATGGAAATAGTCGGGCACTGTACTTTTATGCAGTTTGAGTCTTCATCACATGTCTGACCAAGACCTACCAAGGCTGCCTTCCTTCAAGCAACAGGGATAGTGCAGGGAGTAATCTTTGAGTGAACTGCATTACATTATCACTGATGAGTCTCCCTTAATTAACTGTAGCTAGCGACTAGTAATAATTCTCGGTTCCCATCCATGTGTGCAATGTCCCCTTTTCCGTCCATCCTCTCTGGACATGTTCAAGAGTATTACTACCGATCGCCTTCTGTAGCGACTCTTAGAGCGGTCCTTGGTATAGGCTGCTAGCGACTTAGTTTGCTCGGGTGGGTGAATAACGAGCAGCGTCTAAACCCCAGTTAGTGTTCCCGCCGCGGGTCGTCGGTAGTTACCCTTTTGACTGGACAATATCAAAGAAACCACTGGGTATAAGGTAGAAGGTCCCACTCGTGTAGGACAGGCATCAGCAATCAGGACAATATTCTAGCAGTACTATTTATAGCATCGCCAAAATTCCCAAAGCTTATACAAACAGGGGAAAAACAGGTCAAGCATGGCAGGTAACGTTACCAACAACGAATGAGCTTATAGGCCTTTTTCGCACTCATCCGTCCCCGTCCAGTAAGTACTTCATCAACACGTAAGCCACCATTCGCAACAACGTTTGTTTTTTGCCCATCAACTGCAGTGTGGAAAGTGGGGTACTTAAGGAGCCGCGTTAGAGCTGCTCTCTTTCTCGAGAACAGCTCACTCGTCCCCTTTTTCCAGGCTCACCCGTCTTCTCCTTGCCGTGATTGTCAGGCCTATTGAGTCAACAGTTCAAATTTCAGATTCTCGTATAAGACTTGGCTCTGTTGGCACTGGGACAAAAGCCCTTAGTCCCCGTTATTGTCAATAATCTCTCTTGAGCATCCCAATCTTAAAATTACATCAATCAAGACATTACACAGAAAGGGAGAAAGGAAGGGAAATAGCGAGTATTGACTTAGAAACTCAGATCAATGGTAGGCGTAGGTTGGGTGCTCGGATCGAGGGTAAACGCAGTATTTCTTGAGCCTGATCTCTTAACACGAGAAAAATTCAAGACCCAACACGCTCGATCGTCACCCCGGAAAACAATTGTTGACTTTCGATGACAGTACGAAGCCATAGGGAACCAATAATTTTTTGCGATGCGCATTATCCAAGCTTGCAAAGTAATAACAGGCTAAACTGTCGACAGACAACTTGAGACGAGCGGGCGAGATAAGATCATCGCGCTAGCTCAGGCAGACTCTACCAGATACCAAAGGTAACCACGAAGTTCACGAACATGCCACGACACTTTAGAACTCACTTATCTTACCCCCATTTACTTCCACAGAGCTAGGACAAAGCTCACTCGAGAGGTAAAAGAGTGGTAATCAGTGTGGCTGAGGCCTCACTTTACACACTACTCAGACTGGTCAAGCCCGATACATGAGTTTTACATTACCTGTTTTTCGCGCTCTCAATCACTATGGCACAACGTAGCCCATAAGGAGGGTAAAAAATGCATACACTAGGAACTTCTCACACTGGCACGTGCACGGGTTCCTCCATTAACAACCGTACCCTCTCCCTTGACTGAAGGAGCACAATGACGAAACGATCAAACGCCACGTGACTTGATGGCCTAATTATCAAACTGTTTATTGCAGTAGTTTAGTCTGTTGGCGTCATCGCAGACAACAAAACTCCTCTCTCTCTGACCATACCAGACAACAAACCCTTGCACCGCGATGGACTCCACGACCGGTACGGATGAGACTTACACGCGCTGTTGCGCTCAAGCCAAAAGGAGTCTGCAACTTCTTGCTGATAAAAGCGACGTTGCCAAGAACTGCACGATGGCTCTCTTTTGCCTCCTCCTTTCTTGCGAGCAGATCTCAGTTCGTTCTCTGACGACCCCGGTCTTGTTGCCACGCGTAGGGCTCACTAACCGCTCTCACATGCACCATTTTCACGCTCATGGTCTCGCCGGCTCCCAGTGAGTAAACACAAGATCAACAGAGAGGATGATAAGGAAAAAACAAAGGCAATGACGAGTTGTCGCCTTTCTCTGTTGAGACGAGATACATCCTTCGAAAATAGGGAACAGATACCTCTCCCAGGATGACAGACTAAAACAGCGAGAGACGGAAGCGAAGGGCGACACCAACAACACTATGCGCGCGAAACTCCTCTCTTCTCTGACTCTCTGTCGACTGTCGTTGGCCTATGCCTCACACGAGCGCGTAGGCAGTGGTTGTCGTCAACCATATTGCGAGAGTCCCCCTTTTTCTCCCTCTTTGACCTTCTCTTCGCTTACTCCTCCAGGGTAGTCCACGTGTAGCTCACGCCTCGTGTCCACTGACTCCCCCTTTTTCACTTCACACGTGTCCCTTCCCCTTGTTTTGTTTCTCTCCCGTCCCGCGGCCCCTCGGCGTCAGTTGTCGCGAGCTGGCCTCAGGTCCCTCTTCTACTGGCCTCGCGGCTCGGTGATGCCTCTGGATCTCGGCTGGTCTGCTCCAGGACCTAAGGCCCGTTTCCCGATCTTCTGCTCCACTCATCTCACTCTCCCCACCTGAGTCCCTGTCCTGGTGGGCCGGCCCCAGGTCCGTCGTGTCCATCGAAGTTTCTGTCTCTTGGTAAGTCGCCGTTATCCGTAGTCTCGCCGTCACACCGTCCCTCCTACAGCGTCTCTCCGCTCGATCTCTTGGCTCTGTAATCGCGTCTTGCAGCTTTCCATCAGTCCGCATCTCCACCTCTTTTGCTCCTTCCACGTTGATCTTCAGTAGCACTTCATCCCCACCGTCGTAGTTGAGTATAATTGTGATCCAGGGTCCTTCCCCAGACACGGGCTTCCAACGGGCCTGGTGATACCAGTACCCAGGCCTATAGCCATGCAGCGCGATAGCCACTCTTTCTCGATAGTCAGCGCCAATGCTCAGTCCGCACTATCCCTGCTCGCAGCACTTAGCCATGCCGAGTCCCGGGTGCCAGGAATCAAGGCTTCAGCGCAATAGGGACAACCTCCGTTTTATAGAGCTACATGTGAGTGCGCCCCCAGTGTGCTAAGAGAGGGCTTTTCTAATAATAACTCGGATTTTAAGATTTAATAAAATAGCTTAAAATTTAAATAAAACTTGAATAGGACTAGCGGGAACTTCAACAGCCCGTGCACAGTCAGGGCACTCGAACCACCGTTGCATCAATCCCTAGGCTGTGCAACATTACCGTGGTCCGAAGAAAAAGAAAAAAAAAATAGAGATCCCATAATGGAATACCAACGACCACATTTTCCTTTTCAAAACAGATCCTCGGTCTACCACTACCGGGTGCCCGTGGCCGATGGTAAGAAGGGGGCTTATGACCTCCCATAAGGGGGTGATAAGCCTCCTATCGATGCGGCCGCGGGTCGCCCTTCTTTTGAGGCCTCACTGCGCGACGCCCAATCGGAGCCCGTTCAAAGATGGAATGACCAGCCAACTTAAACCATGGATCACAGACCCCGACATTTGAATCGTCGGCTTTCCCACGAAGTGACCGATAACAAGAGGAAAAGCTGCGTCCGAAAACCGGTAAGGTAATAATAATAATAATAGTAATAATTTGCAGAAAAAGAAGGATGGCTATTTCAAATTTTCTCCGCGAGAAAGTTCCGCCTAAATAGCGGTACAAGTCCGCGCACAAATCTGAAACCCGACTTTCGATCTTTTCCCTTCCTTTTCTTTCTTTTCTTATTTTTCTCCCTTCAGTCCTCACTGTATCTTCCCCCTCAAATTGGCCACCGGGGTCCCACCGCGAGGTTCGGACGAACAGGTCTGGTACAGGCGATATACAAGGGGTCGGTAAAGCCCAGACCATAAGACCGCAGTTGCAGTCCGAAAACCCGAATTGGCGGCCTTCCCTACGAAGTGACAGATCGACAGGCGGAAAACTGAAAATAGGGGAATTAAGTAATAATAACAATAATAATAATGACGGCAATTCAAAATTGGAAAAGAAACCATAGCATCACAGTGACCTGAGGCCACTGGATTTCCCCATACAAAAACGAGTTTAAATTTGACGTTTTATTCTTCCCTTTTTTTCTTTTTTTCTTTTTTCTCCCCCGACAGCGACTTTTATCCCTTGCATCTAACCCATAACTTGGCAACAGGGCACTCGGCGCGCAGTAAAAAAGACTGCGACAATCCCTTCGCCTTTGCGTCCCAGGGCAGACCCGGCGGCTACCACAGTTACAGGCAGGTTGTGCTCTGCTGTATAGCAGGGCGCCGAGCCTGTGTGGACCAATGGAAGGTCCTGTGGCGCACCCTTTTGTTGAGGGCAACGTCACAGGGACTGGTCCGCGCCAGGGCACAGCCTGGATACTATGAACAGCAGAGGCTCAGGGCGCGTCCATAGGCCGGAGCGTCGGAGCAAGGACTGGATCCAAGCAGGGACTTGATACACAGTGGTCGGAAAACATGCCTACAAGCCGAAGAGTCAGAGAGGGTACTGGTACCAAGCAGGGACTTGGTACACACAGGAGGGCCGAAATATCGGCCCTCCGACATAATACCAAACCCCCACCCAGCGTCCCCGCTGGGTCAAAACGAGCTTCTCAGAGAATATAAAGTAGCAAGCAGTCCAAGACTTTTCACTCGTTATTCTGCATGTTACAGCAGATTTCCTTGATGTCTTTTGCGCGGACCATCAATTTTTGTGTTGCAGTTTTTCTCCCCTTTTTCTTCTATCCATTTCGTAACGCCTTCTTCTCTCTTCTTACCTCTTTTTCTTACCGTGCACGCAGCGTAGTCACCTACTTTGTGTAACTATATTCCTCTGCGCCATCTTTTCGCTCAGTGACAGTTCTCTTTCTCTTCCCTGGTAGTTTTCTTTTTCTGTGTTAGTTCTCTTTCTCCCTTGATGTGTCGTACCCCTCTTATTTTTTGATTTTTCCTTTTTGCGCCACTTCACTCTTCGCGTTTGGTCCGCTCTCTTCTTCGGTGATCACTTTCTCTCTCAAAACTAACCTTTTCTCTAAGCACTCCACCTTCTTTTTCTGCGCTCGCTTTCTCTCTTAGCGCTCATCTCCTCTCTGCCGCTCACCTTCCCACTATGCCTGAGGCACGCCGCGGACAGGGTAGAGGAAGAGGAGGGAGAGGAGGGAAAGCAAAAGAGGAACCGCCAGCCAGGACACGACGGGATTATAGCTCAAAGGAAGAGGAAGAGGAGGAGCCGCGAGACTACGGCCACCTAAGGCCATACCCCCGCTATTCATTAGCAGGATGGTACGAAAGGACTCCATCTCCTGACAGGATGGAGTTCCTCCGTAAGAAATTTGACGCGCGCTACGGTACACCTAGCGCCTTCTCACCTCCTTATATCCCTAGAGCTCCTTCCACCCCTGCCGTGAGCAAGGCCATAGGGCCATCTCCGCAGCCCTCTGCCCCATGTGTTATCTCGTCACCTCATCACCCTAGTCACTGCATTCTCTTTAGCATTTTCTTCCTTCTGTTTTTTTTCCAGCTTGAGCTCATGGTCGTCTTTTACGTTTTGTATAAGCATGATTTTTTCTCAGCTTTTTGAGTCTGATTTCGGCTCATAAAATTTTCAGTTCACTGTCCACTCCATAGCGTCCTAGGCCTGAGAGTTTTGGCTTCCTTAAGGCCAGGGATGCAGGTTCCCCGTGAACCAGGCCGCTTGCCGGCCACCGAATAAATTTTAAGAAGGATTTTTGTCTACCTGTTTGACTCGCTCTGTTGTCGATCTTTTGTACGAAGATTACCTTAGCTCTTGACCGGGCACATGTGCCAGAGATGCTGCCCCAGTAACGAGGGCACTTACTCAGACTATCATGCTGGAGATAGGGCATACCAAACCCTCTTTTCTGCTCTCTGACTTGGATGAGTTATCTTCCCAATTTCTCACATGACTCAGGAAATACCAAACCCTGTTTTCTTTCTCTGGTCTGAGTGAGGCGTCTCCTCAACTTCTCAGACGAGGAAAAGGATACCAAACCTTTTTTTTCTTTTTTCTCTGGTCCAAGGAACATCAAATAAGTCTTTATGTATCTGCAAAACAACGAGTCCCACAGACAGCAGATCCCGGCCCCAGCAGGCAGACCCTTTGACAACCAGCAGTCAAGCATTTAATAATTAAAGAAACCCACAAATAAAGTAATAAACAATAAATGAATAATAAATAATAAATAATAAATAATAAATAATAAATATCACATAACAGCTCTTCACACTCAGGATTTATTGATTGCCTTAGTTTTGGCCCACCACTGGCCAGGAATACCAGACGTCCCGTCAGTCTGACATACCTCATTCGGCTCACCTCAGGCCAGGACTAGTCAGACCATTTGTCTTGACAGCCCCTTTGACATGCCTCCAGGTCAGGACCAATCACACCTACTACTCGAGTATGACAGCCCTTTGGCGCTCTCGCCTGGACACCCAGACTATAGCGGGTTTGGTCACCCCATGACAGCAGACGTCCCGTCAGTCAAACTGTCCCGAACCCGGATTTGACTTCTGCGGTCAGGGACCGGCTCACCTACCAGTTTTTTGCCAGGGGCGTTGGCTGCCCCGCCCAGATTTTCGAGCATAGGACCCAGTCTAACTACGATTCAAGGCTCTGGCTAACCTTACTGGATTGCATCCTCTGACTGCGGTAGGATTCCAGCTGACCCCTTTCAACCTCATAGGCCAGACTCCCGGAGCCTTAGCCTCAGTCGACTACGGAATTCGACACTCGCGTCGGGGACCTGCTGACCTCTCCAGATTGCAACCTAGTGCGATAAGGCTCTGGCTGGCCCCGGCAATCAACGCATCCTCAGGTTAGAGAAGAAAACCCCAGGCACAGACAATCAGGCAAGCATATCATAACCCACAAACAGACTGCCCACGCCCCATAACAGAACAAACATTTCTCAAGAGACGTTCCGTCAGTCTCAAGTGGCACTGAACAGCAACATGATAACCAACACCAAACCCTTACAGGAAATCTCTCTTCAGTCTAAAAAAAAGGATGCTTAGTGCTGGTCCCAGAGAGGTCCCTTCCCTCAGCTGAGAATTTCCCTTTCTTTTCCAAGAGACGTCCCGTCAGTCTTAAGGAAGTACTGAAATGCTGATCTCAGAGAGGTCCCTTCCCTCATCCGAGCGAAGACAGGTCCTTAGTCAAAGGCACGAGGTCCATCTACTGACCATTCTCAGTCAAGTAAAGCTGAACTTCCTTATACCTGCCTTCATCTGAATCTTTTGGATGGACATTTTACTCAGAGACACGAAGTCCTTCTGCTGATAACTCTTAGTCAGTCATAACTGAACTTCCTCATGTTCACCATGCTCTTCTCTTTATCTTAGGATAGTATTGATCATATCTTTTGATGTGCCACAGCCATGAGCTTCTCGAGTCTTTGACACCATGTCAATACTCACGAAATTGATTTTATAGTTATTTCCCCACTCTCATGGACTTGACACTCATGAAACGACTGTAGCACTACATCAAAAGATATAGTCTTAGTCGTTTGCTGAAGTACTGAATGAAAGGGCTTGCTTAAAACTGAGATACTGAGACTTAGATGTTGAAACAACTGAAATTAAATTACCGAAACTGAAATGATGAAACTGAAGTTCTGAAACTGAAATACTGAATCCGAAATGCTGAATTGACTATGCATGAATGATCACAGCCTCTTGAAAATTCAGTCCTGCTGTCTCATTGTCTCACTGTACTTTTTCTCTTAGTTCTATGGAACTGTTCTCTTACTTAGATGACCGACCTCTCTTCCCTCTCCTTGAGGTTACTGCAGGAATCAGATCTGGTGCTCTGAATATGAACTTACGAAGTCTGGAACCTGATACCATGTCATGAACCCTGGATCCGTCCATCTCTGAAATCTCATAAACCTTGCCTTCTGCCTCTACTGTGATTCTTTAAGGACCAAGTCATATGGGCTCCAACCTTTTAGTCCATTGCGTGTCAAGGGAACTGTCGAACAGAAGAACAACATCTCCAATCTTCAGTTTCTCTTTTCTTATATACCTTTTCTTGTTCCATCTTTCTTGGTCTGACAATCTGCTGGATATCATCCTTTCTGCAGCATCCATCACTGTCTGATCAACTTCTGATATTTGCCTCATCCAGATCTGAAGAAGCTCTGAAATAGAATAGTCTCTGTCTCTTTCTTGACTTGACTATGTCTTGACAATACTCTCAATTGGCAATGTAGCATATCGGTCATACCACAGAGTAAATGGTGCATAACCAGTAGTTCTCTTGACCGTGATATTCTCAGTGTACACAGCAACTCTTAAAACTTTCGGCCAATTACTGAGATTTCTTTCACACCACTTGGCCAGTGAGTCTTTCAAAGTTTTATGACCTCTTTCAACAGGTGCATTAGCTTGAGGATGGTAAGTAATCACATACCGAATTCTGATACCCAATCTAAGTGTAGTTCTTCTGACAATTTCATTTATGAACTCTAATCCTCTGTCTGAAACAAATTCTCTAATAAAAGGATACCTAAGATAGACTTCTTCTATCCAGTCAGCCACCTGTTCGGCTGTCTTTCTTTTCAGAGTTTTTGCCTCAACATATCCAGAGAAATTATCTCTCATGTTTGGTATATATCTCATCACGCCCTTGCCTGGTGGCATAGTAATGAGATTCAAATGAACGCTGCTACCTGGCTCTACCAGGATTGTAGGAAATAAGGGCTCAATCATTCTTGTGGTAGACCTCTTCTGACATTACACACATGATTTACAGTATTTGTAAATCATGTCTCTCATGCAAGGCCAGAAGTAAAGTTTGACAGTCTCGGAGTAGGTTGTCTCAGCAGCCCTGTGACCACCAGCAACCCCCTCATGTAGAGCAACAATTATCTCTAACTGCCTCTCTTTACCACAGACCACTCTTAGTGGAGGTAGGCCTCCCTTACTATCCACAAAGAGATGTCCTCTTTTTAATCTGAATTTCTTCCTTGAATTTTTACAATAATATTCTTTTAGCTGCTCTTTTTTCATCTTCTTGCCAATCTCTTGATAACTTTTATCATATTCTTCACAGAAGGAAAATATCTCTTCTTCCTTCTTTTCACTCTCTTCTTCTTCCTTTGAACCTGAACTTTCTCCAATTTCCTGAGCAGTCACTGCTGCTGCATTAACTCTAGCATACCAATCGTTTGGTTCATCTTCTTCCTCTTTCCCTATAATCGACTCATAAACGTATGCGCTTGAGATTTCTCCCCAGCTATCTCTCTCTTCTGGCCACAGACTCCTCTTATAGGAGCATGGTGCCTCACAGTCCTCATCATCTTTTTAATTAAGGAAATTATCAACATAGGCAGATTCTTCAATTGTTTCATTCACATTTTCTTTCTCTTCTTCTCGCCACTCAATCCGGCTTAAGCCATCCGCTCTGTTTTTCTCAGTGGGAATCTTTTTCAGCTTAAAATCACATGTCCAGATGAAGGCGATCCATCTGCTGACTGTTGGATCTACCTGTTGGTGCTTTTTAATGACACCTATCACAGCAGATGCATCAGTCCTCAAGATGAATCTTCTTCCTAGTACGTAATGCCTAAAGCACCTGAGGATATGGATGATTGACAGTAGCTCTTTCCTGAATTGAGTGTAGTCTCTTTCTGTTGAATTGAGAGTCCTGCTCTCAAATCTCAGAGGTCTCTCTCTTCCATTTTCATCTTTTTGAATAAGCACTTCACCCAGAGCAACTGGTCCTCCATCTGCCTCAATGATGAAAGGTCTTGCTTCCTCATCATCATAATATGACACCCCTAGCACTACTCCACCATCTTTTAGTTTTTCTTGTAATATTTCTGCTGCATCCTGTTTTTTATCATTCCATGCTAAGTTAGCCCCTTGCCTTACCATCTCCCTCAAAGGCGCTGCAAGGGTAAGAAAATGAGGGATAAAAATCCTCCAGAATCCGCAGACCCCCAAGAAGCTTCTGACATCTGTCACTCTTTTGAGTTTTTTTAGGGGCAGAGGCCAGTTCAGGATCTTATCTATCTTCTTGGGATCCTGACTCTTACCCTCGGAGAAACATTTGAAGCCCAAGATTATCACCTCTGGCTGGAAGAGAAGGGACTTTGACCCACTGGCAGTCAGATTATATTTCTGAAGTCTTTCTAGGACCATCTTAACTCCTTCACCATGTTCCCAGACAAACTTTCTGACTCTCCCTGCGACTAAAATCTCATCCCTTACCAAAGGTCTTTCCACAAGATTGTCATCAATGTATGAACTGGTTATTTCAGGGGAAATATCTTGCATGACTTTGATCATATCCCTTTGAACCACTGCCACGCCGTTAGTCCAACCCTGAGGTACCACACACATCTGAACAACCCCCCTTGGCGTGTGCATGGCAGTCATTGGTCGGCTAGAGGGATCAATAGGGAACTGATCATAGCCAGAATACAAATCAAGTAAAAAATAAATACATCGACCAACAAAGGATTCAGAGAGGAGATCAGCATTGGGAAGACTACCTGCATCACGTACCATCACAGAATTGAGTTTTTAAAGATTTTGTATCCATCTTAGTCCACCCCCTGGTTTCCAGAAACAAAACCAGTGGTTAGCACACGGTCCGTCAGCAGGTTCAGCAACATTAGATACAATCTTCTTATCAAGATATTTTACAACTTCTGCTTCTTCTTTTAGGGCATACTTAGTTGGCCTACCATTCCATGGAACATGATCAACTGTCCAAATTTTGGTCATCTTAATCATGTCCACGTCCAATCGCCCTCTCTCTTCGTCATTAAAGGAAAAAGTATCAGAGAATTTCTGACACATCCTAAAGATATATTATTTCTCCTTAGGCAGGATAAACTGATCCGAGCCTATCTTCATTATGTCAAACCTCTCTTTGGTGACCCTATTCTCCTGTTTTGCTGATTCTCTCAATGCTTTTATAATCTTCCTCTCCTTTTTCAATGCTTCATCATAATTTTTTTCTATTAGGACTGCCATCGGGTTTTTCTTCACCCCCTTGGGCTTGTATTTTATTTTTGACCCAGTGACTATTTTCCTAAGAAAGGGTGAGTCGACGCAAATCTTAATTTCATCTTTCCTCTCTTACCAGTCTCTACAGCCTTCTTGAAGGCTTCAATTTGTCTGTCCTCATCCTCGAGTTTACCAAGGGCTTTTATCATTTTCGAAACATGATTGATACCCACCGAAATCGTTTCTTTTGCTTCTTGTTTTCCTTCTTTCTTTAGTCTCTTTCCCTTCCGATTGAATTAGCAGAAAGTTGATGCTTGAAATCACTCTTTGTGCAGACCATAAAGGTCTGTTTTTTAGCAGTCTCAGGATCTTGTAGACCGATCCAAGATGACCCCTCATGATTGAAAAATTGGACTGTCTCCATCCTATGCAAGAATGAAGTTCCCAAGATACAGTCATGGTCCAGGTCCGGCACGACAAAACCCAATAATTCCACAGACATTGTCTCAACTCTGATAGGTAAGTTATTAACAAATCCCGCCGCGAACAACTCTCCTGCAATATTGCTCAATACATTTTTCGTAGGCCTATCAATAGTCAAATTACACGCCTCCATCGTTCTTCGTGAAAGAAGTACCATCTCTGCCCCAGAATCCACTAGGGCTAGAACCTTCACTTAATTAATACGAATTGTAAGGTGTCCACATCCCATGGTTGCGAATCTCATCTTGCAACCTAGTAGTGATCTGTTCACTTGGTTGAGAAAGACTGACCCCAAATAATTAACTTCCAATTTTTTCTTCTCAATTAACTTTTTCAACTTTTCTCTCAGTTTGGGTGCTAGTGTCATTGCTTCCTTGAAAGACAATGTCACTTCCATTTCTTCCAGCATTTTAGCAATTACATCAGAAATCACTGTCCCATCATCCAAGTCACTCTTGAGAATAAATTTTATCTTTCTCCCCTGTTCATTTTTTTCTTGTGAGCGTTCCTGTTCAGGGTCATCAAGGATGTTAATAAGCGACTTCTCAGCCTTCTTCCTTTTCTTTTCTTCTATCATTTGAGGCGCCATACGGGTTTAGTGGTTCCTCACTTCACCAATCCTGACACTAGGTTCCATGATGAGTTCGGGGGGTAAATCGCCATGAAACGACACCATGTTGACCAGAAAGCGAACCATCTCACTAGAAGAAGGTTCTACTAATTCAGAGAGATTCTGAAAAGTAGGTTTTCCTTCTAGTGGAGGCTCACTTGTAGAAGCCTCACTAGGCTCGCACTCTGTCAATGTTAGAGATCGCAGAGACAGTTCAATCGTAGTATGAGAATCACTTGTTCCCAGCCAATATGGGTCATGGCCCATATCCCACCAAAAAAAAAAAAGGGCTCGGCCTGAGTCTCCGGACTTGAGCAGAGTCTTCGGACTTGGGCTGTTTGCTGCATCTGCGTAGGGCTCCCATATATGGTCGTGGCCCATATATAAAATTTCATAACATTTTTCACAGCCAAAACAAAAAGAAAACTTACCAAAGATGGCGGTGTCAAAAACTTGGTCGCCCACTCAATAATTTCATTCTCGTTTTTTTTTTTTAATTTTTATTATTATTATTTATTTTTAGTATTTGATTTCTACTTCGAACTTGGTAAAGAATTTGGATGTAACGTTGAGACAAATGTTGTTCAGTTTATTCTTCTGCATAGTATTGTTTTGTTTTAGATTGTTTGAAATTCTTTTGTTTATTTTTGTTTTTTTTTTCTTTGGGTCTGCATTCGGCCGAACGGTCGAACGCGTCGAGAGGGGGTGTTGAACGTTCGAGCGTTCGGGTTCGGGTGATGGGCCCGTTCCGAAGGTCGGCAACCCTGTAATCTTGTTTAATTTATTTTTCTTCATAACATATATGTTTTTCAGATTTTTTCTAGGCTACCAGCCGGGCCGCCTGGGTCCCTGATGACCAGCTCGTGCAAAGACCAGGGAAGATCCCCCGTCCCCCCCCCCCAAAAAAAAATCCAAAATGAGAATAAATATTAAATACTAAGAAGTAAATAATAATAATGACTATTATAAAAAATAAAATGATAATGAAAGTATAGAGTGGGCGAGCACGTTTTTGACACCGCCATCTTTGGCGATTTTTTATTTTGTTTTGGTTGTGACAAATGCCGTGAAAATTTATATATGTGTATCTTACGTAATAGAAAATCTATAAATATATTTTGAAAAAATAATAATTTTTTTCATGCCCCGAAATAAAGGAAAAACATAAAGTGAAAAAAAATAAATAAAAAAATTAGTGAGTGGGCAAGCAAGTTTTGACACCATCATCTTTGAGGATTTTTTGTGTTTTATAATCTGAACAGAATGGCTTCAAAATTGAGAGGGAGATATCTTATATCACAGAGAACGCATACAAAACATTTCAGGAAAAAATAATAATATTTTGGTGTTAAACTATTTTTTTGCGGGGTCCGAACCTCTTCAAGTTCGGGCCCCGTACGGGGACCTGAACGCCCAAACGTTCGGCTTGGCAAC
>BFEA01000025.1:4046179-4057320 GCA_003427395.1 Chara braunii | reverse complement strand
GAGAGAGAGAGAGAGAGAGAGAGAGAGAGAGAGAGAGAGAGAGAGAGAGAGAGAGAGAGAGAGAGAGAGAGAGAAGGGCCCCTTCCACATTCAAAGACCCCCTGAAAGTAAGTCGAAGGGCCCCTGGAGTGAAAGGGAGCAAGGGTTCATCACCGTACAGAAAGACGTTGAATAACATGCAGGGATCAACATATAAACTGGATTCAATCTCAGGTCTGTATTTCTACAGTTACAGATGTACCAACTCAGCTAGGCCTCGTGGTCCTTGCACGTAATTTGTAGGGCCACTGCACGTACTTGGAAGTAAAGACAGAAACAAAGAGATCTATAGGAATCAGGCCTGATACACGTCTTCATTCATTCAGAGGGAGAGATAAGTGGCATCATCATGTAGCCGTAACCCGTCTCTCCCTCGGGCAGTGCACTGCCATGTGTAGGTCCAATATGAAAGAGCTACAGGCATGTACTCGGAAAAAAGGCAAAACAAAGAAACGAGAGAGCTGCAGGAATCGGACCTGAAAAGCATCTATGTTCATTCAGAGGGAGAGAAAAATTCCCTGATGTAAAGCAAAACAAAGAAACGAGAGAGCTACAGGAATTGGACCTGAAATGCATCTATGTTCATTCAGAGGGAGAGAAAAGTGCCCTGATGTAACACTTACCCCTCTGTCTCTCCCTCTGATGGTGCATTCAATGGTTTGCCAGCAATAGCAAAAAACAAAAAGGTGATTTCCACAGTTAAATCTCATAAGAGTTGTCCCTTTCCAAAGGAACACCACACCCTCATCATGGCTGTATCGAACAAGGAAAACAGATCGAATTCATTTAGAACATGCACACACACACACAGGCTCGTTAGACACTCCTTGGGCGCGTAAATCCCCCGAGGAATTCATCGTTCCACTTATCCTTGGGGAAGAAATTGAAAAAAAAATGTGAAAACATTCCCTCGAGGATTCCTTGGATCCTCGAGCTACAGCCATTTCAACGCGTTCCCCAAGGGACCTCCCGAGGTCCCTCGGAGGTCGAGCATCCGGAAGAATCGGGGCGTCGACGGCAACCCTCTCGATGACAATTCTCGAACTCAGCTGGTCCATTTCTGTTCCTGGCGGCCTGTCGACGGACATCTTCGGTCAGCAACGTTCGGCGTCATGAAATTGTCCGCCAACGGTCACCGTTGACGACCTACCGGCCTCCAAGACGTCGAGAAGGGGCTGTATCGCATCGGTGCCCTTGGCCCCGAGCGGGAAGACGCCCAACAGTTTGGCAGATTTGAATACTTCAGCCGGCCCCTGCTCTCCCGATTGCGCAGTGTCTTCCACGACAGGATATGTTACCCTTCGTTTGTCGATATCTGCGATCGACCGTTTGGAGCACCGTTCGTCGTCGTTTCCTGGGCGTCCACCGTTGTCTTCTAGCTGTTGCCGTCGTCCACGTGCCGACGTCTTTCGGAGGCTGCCGCTGCTGGTGCTGGTCGTCCTCTTGCTCCTCGTTTTAGTTGTGTTCCACGTGTGCATCGTCCGTAGCATTCCGCGACGTGCATGCAGAAGGCGGTAATCGTCGAAGGACGTCAGGATGGAGGAGCGCCAGGCGATCTGCAGGTCTGCGGGGGAGCAGGGCGGTGGCCAGCGGGCTGGGCAAACCCCGTCGAGGAGTTCAAGGCCGTCGGAGTGGGCTGGGTACGCGCACTTACCGCCGCACTTGCAACCTCTGCCTGATCCGTCCGACGTGGAGGCGGATGACACACGGTCGTGGACCGTGACACTGGGAAGTGGGTCCACCCAGGACTGGACGGCTACAGAGCTACACGGGAGCGGCAACGGCGCGTATCGACAGTCATACACCTCTTCATGGACGGTATACGACCTCTTTGCCGGCTTCCAGCGTCGTCTGCGCCTCTTTCTCACAACACGCTCGTCATCACACTCGCTCAATCCGCACGCCTGGCCATCTTCACTGCGCATTCATTCGCTCCGCCAGTGCGTGCCGCAGCATCAGCGCGTCCCCCGTCGATGACTCCATGTGCCTCAAGGGCCTGTGTATCCCAAGATCCGCCCGGCGACGCACACCATCAGGGACCACCTCCTACAGTAGATTGTCGAATGGGATGTCCACGTCGAACAGTATATTGTGCAGAATGCACACGGCGACGAACTGCTGCAGCAACGTGTCCATGTTCGTCTTATGGGAGCAAAGGAACAACCTCCACATCCCCTTCAATCTATCGAAAGCCCTCTCAACTGCCCCCCTTGTCGTCTTCTGTTTGTTATCAAAGCGCAACTCCGACGGGTGCGTTGCGAGACCGCCATACGGGACGACTACCCATTCAGAGGGGGGATAACCGTTGTCGCCCAGCAAATACCCGTTCGTCTACACTTGGAAAGGCAGCATGATAGGTGGCCCAGTGAAAAGCTCCCTTCCCTCGCGCGCGACCATAAACTTGACAGGTGGATGATCCTGACAACTTCCCAGATAACCGACGAACACGTCGAGCATGCGCAAGTTCAAATCGACGACCACCTGCGTCTGGACGGAGAAACGGCGTTTTCGATCGTCGTAGTCTTCCCCGGGGGCGTTCGCGGGCTTGTCGATGTAGATGTGGGTGCATTTGATGCACCCATGGCAGTTTGGGAAACCCTTGTCAACGAAAGCGCGCAAGACGACCGCCTTCTGCAGCCCCGTCAGCCACGATATCTTGTCAAGGTACACACTCAACAACGCCGCAGCCACGCCCCGCACAGCCACCAACCCAGATGATATGCCAATGACGAAGCTGCATGTCCCGCTCTCATGCGTCTCCCCCGATGCCCACCGGTACAAAGTGTACGCGACAATGTGGTGAGGCTGTAACGGCTGCCTCTAGAAAATGACATATCGTTGCCGAAAGGGAGACAAAGCTTTCGCGATCTCTCGGAACACACGTGGCGACATGTGCAGCTTCTCCCTGAAGTAGTCGGTCATCGCGTCGTCGCATTGCCGCATATCCTCCCACGTCCCCCCTGTCCGTCACTTCATCCATCACCTGGGCGTCGCTCTGGGAAAAGCTTCGCACCACATGGCATAGCACACCTGCAGCACGACGTCGCAAATGGTAGCATTGTCGAAGCCCTCCACATTCATGGACTGCAACGTCTTCTTCCGTCGTGCGTGAACCGCTGCTCTCATCCTCCCCTCGCTCCTCTCCATCAGACAACGGAAAAGATGGCGTTCACGGCCGCTGCAACCGTCGTTCTCTCCGTCGTGCTCAGCACGCCACGGCCCGGCTCCCCCTTCATGTCCATCGCCGATACTGCTTTTGTCGACATGGACGTCGCGAACTACACAACACCTCACCACTGCCGAGGCACAGTACAGTGATGCCGCGAGTGACAACCAGAGTACACGGCGTAGACGTCGATGACGACGCCCACCAGGCAAGACGACAACGACGACAATCGTGTGACGGCTTGTCTGCTGCTTCGGATGTCTACATGTACTTTCGCCGTGCCCGCCAACACGCAGTCACCACCTCATACCCAAACGCTTCCGCGGAGGAACGTTGCTGCCGTCAGCTGTTTCAGACACCCACGCGCGCCTTCACTCGCATGCCAAAACTCGAATTTCGAAATTTGAATCTGGGACTGCGCACCTTTTTCAACGCCCTCATTTTTTTGAAGGCAGCTGACTTTCGATTTTGCAATGCCCACCCAAACTGGACCAACGACGTCGGCATGGACAGACCTCGCTGGACCACCGTCCCCCCCAACCCCCGTCCGCTTGTCGATGTATGAAACTGGCCGCGGGAGCCCCCGAGGAATCGTCCTCGGGGGCCCATTCCGAGGATCAGTGAAACGACGACAGGAATTTCCTCGAGCGACGAAAAGAAAATTTCCTCGGGCCCCAAGGAAGGCCCGATGAGTGTCTAACGAGCCACACACACACACACACACACACACACACACACACACACACACGCGCACAGACACGCACGCGCACATACAATTTTTGGTTGCACACGACCATGATCTTTTTTTTTTTTTCCTTTTGCACTTCCATTTTCTAGCAGGCAGGGGCGGGGGGTTGGCCACCACACCCTGTTCCTCCTGAAACTGATTTTTTTTTCCTATCGACCCCTATTTTTAACTGGGTGTGCCGCATCACGTGCCCAGGCATGCACTGTGCACCGCACGTACGCAACTTGCATGCACCTGATGCACCACAAGTACAGTTTATACCCATGTCGGTAAATCTGGGTAAACGTAGGTATACATGGGTTTATACCTGTGTGGGTCTATGTAGGTAAACGATTGTATACCATGTTTTATACCCACATGGCTTGTTGTGGGTAATTGTGGATATACGAGGGTTTATACCCACGTAAAAGTAGACATGGGTAAAAACATGGGCATAAATGGAGAAATGTGGGTAAATATATAACCATGTGGGTAAAGTGGGTATACAGTGGTCTATATCTACACGTGGCCAAATGTGGACATACTTGGGTTTATACTACTTTATAGCCATGCATGTAAATCCCGGTAAATGTGGGTATATATGGGCTTATACCCGTCTCAGTGAATGTCGATAAACATGGGTATAGATGGGTCTATACCCATATGCGTATATGTTGGTAAGCATGGTAAAATGTAGGTTGGTACCCATTTGAGTAGATGTGGGTATACAAGGGCTTATACCAAGGTGGGTAAGCGTGCTTTAATGTGCGTATACGTGCATTTACGGCCACATCGGTAAACTTTGGGTATATGTTTGTTTATACCGATATGGGTAGACAGGATAAGTAAGGTTATACATGTCTCTTATACACATCTAGATGTGTATAAGAGACAGGGATAAGTAAGGTTATACATGGATTTGTGTAAATGTTGTAAACGTGCTTTAATGTGCGTATACGTGCATTTACGGCCACATCGGTAAACTTTGGGTATGTGTTTGTTTATACCGATATGGGTAGACGGGATAAGTAAGGTTATACATGGATTTGTGTAAATGTTGGTACATGTGGATATACATCGAGGTACGCCTATGTGAATAAATGTAGGTAACCATGGGTATACATCGGATTATACCCATGTGGGTAGAAGTGGGCTTATACCTGTCTGGGTAAACATGGGTAAACATGGGTAAACATAGGAACTCAGAGGGTTAATACACATGCGGGTGCATGTGGGTAAGCAGGGGTACACATGGGTTCACCCATGAGGTTGAATGTGGGTAAACGTGGGTATACTAAGGTTTACACCCATGTCTGCAAAAGTAGGTAAACCTCAGTATACGTGGATTTATACCGATGTGGGTAAATTTGGATAACCATGGCTATATGCGGGTTCAGACCCATGTGAGCATACATATGTAAATGTGGGCTTGAGACCATGATGGGTGAGTATATGTGGGTAAACGTAGGTATACATTGGTTTAGACCCATGTGGACAAATGTGGGTAACGTGGGTATATGCCGGTCTATACCAATATTGGTGTCTGTGGGTAAATGTGCGCATACATAGGTTTACCCATTGGGGTAAATTTGGGTACATGTGGATTTACGTGGGATTATACCCATGCCAGTAAATGTGAGTAAACATGGGTATACATGGGTATACGTGGGTAAACATGGGTATGCATCGACTGAGAGCCGGTTAACCAACCCCCCATTTTTCACCTCAATTTATAAGAAAACCATAAGGCCATTTCAAGCAAACTCCACACCAATGTATAGAGTGCACTTCTTACTAACATATTATAAAACAAAAAGCAAAAAAAAATAATTAAAAACACATAAAACAGCACCTCAAAAGTGCATTTTCAGGCAATTTTGCCAAAAAAAAAATCATCGAAATTTCAGGATTTTCAGGATGATCAACAGCACAAATTCTAATAAACCTAATGACACCAAATTTGACACACAGCAAGCTTGTCCAAAAACAAAAACAGGCAAAAAAAAAAATCCAAAAAAACACAAAATTTGACCCCGAAACCCTAACTTCAGGATCATTCATGGTTACTCAGGGCCGAAAAGTGGGAGTCCCCAGGCATGTATGGATTTCTAACCAAGTGCGTAAATGTGTGTATACGTGGGTTTCTTCCCCTGCAGGGATACGGGGTTAAACATGGGTCGGTCTTTACCCATTGGGTAAATGTTGGTCAACATACATATAAGGTTTATACCCATGGGGGGGTGTGAGTCAATAAATGCGGATACACGTGGGTGAGTTTTTCAGTATACACGCCTCTGTACCCATGTGGGCAGATGTGGATATGCGTAGCTTTATACCCATGTGGATAAATACGGGTATGCATGGGCTTACACCCATGTGGTTACAGATGGGTACACACGGGGAGGTATGTAGGCAAGTTTGGAAAAACGCGGGTACAGACGGATTTTTATACTCACATGAGTATATGTGGGTAAACGTGGGTATACGAGAGTTTATACCAATGTGGGTGCATGTGTTGAGTACATGTGGGTAAACGTGAGAATACACAGGTTTGTACGCTTGTGGGTACAGATGAGTAAACATGGGTAGACATGGGTTTATGCCCATCCGGGTAAAATGTTGTGGGTTAATACCGATGGTAGTAAAAGAGGGCAACATGGGTAAATGTGGGTAATAATAATTATACATGGGTAAACGTGGGTTTACGTGGGCTTATGCCCACAGCTCAGTCCACCCATGCAACTGCTGACCTACAGATGTCAATTCGAATGCAGATGGAATCATTACAGCCAAAAAACAACTTTGAATTAACCTGGGACAGTCCGCTCGAAAATCGCATATCCCAGCTGCTGCCCGTTTCTTTCCTTCTTTCTTCTTCTTTTTTCCCGATAAAACAGCCCCCCTGCTGGTCCTGGCTCCATATCCTTTCTGGGGAGCATTAGTGGAGATGGTTCGTATCCCCCCCACAAGTCAACATCCTCAAATACATTGTGTTTACCACATTACAGGTCTCGGGAGGTGTCAGATCAGCGGCGACCAACCAAGCTTTGAGCGATAAGGTTTCGAAGTGTGGAAAATGCGCTTGCACATCCAAAAAATGTGTTTCCAATTGGTCAAAACACCTCCAATCCACTTATGATTTATATAATTTTGACATGTTTCTTTTGCCATTTTCTGAATTATTTGAGAAGGGGCAACTCACATGAACGACGTACCACCGTATGATCTTAGGACTCGGTCCTACCCTGTGTCGGGTTCATCAAAGCTGATGACATCAGGATTGCCGGCCAAAGGAGTTGGCATCCTCCCACTATGGCTGGCCATGCAGAAGCTGAGCAAATTTTGCTGCCCATCTCCATCCAAGCCTGTAGAGAACGATAGATGGGACGACCTTGCTCAAGCGCAAGGTGCAACGATGGTGCGTCAATTGCTGTGAGCTCCTCGTAAAAGAGGAAGGCATACCCAAGAGCCTAGCTCAGTAGGTACACCCATGAACTGTTGTACTACATACCTGAGTTCGAATCCAGATAATGGACCTTGATTATTACAATTTTTAAACCAAATATAGTTCTGAATTGCCTGGGGGGCCGGTCAGCTCAATGATGATATCTCAAGGCCGTCACACTTCAAAAAAAAAAAAAAAAAAAAAGCCCACCGAAACCTACAGGGTCACACGGTAAAAAATACGACAAGGGAAGGGAAGAAGACACAGGTTGATGGAGACCAGCTAAAATCATTGCTGCATATTTAACAACACATGGCTCCAAGAGAACAAAAGAATTTTACGTTGAACGAAGCGACTCTCCGGCTTTGTTCTCCATTACTTTGTATACTTCAGGGGGGGGGGGGAAGAGGGGAAATAAAAGAGGGGAAATAAAAGAGGGGAAGTAAAAGAGGAGGAAAAAAAGAGGGGAAAAAAAAGAGGGGAAAAAAAAGAGGGGAAAAAAAAGAGGGCGAATAAAAAAGGGGAAAACAATAAAAGTCTTTACCGCAGTTGTTCCTTTCCTTTTAAACAGGTCATTAAGAACTTCTCATTCCAAAAAAAACACTGGGACTAGGGAGCCTCACAATACAACCAGGAGATCACAATACTGGGACCATTACCCAGGAGGTCATTAAGAACTCCTCGTATTAACAGATGTGCAAAAGGACCGAAGCGATCTACTTTCCAGACAGTCGTATAAACGCGTTGATTTGACTACAGTTGGTATGGCCTGTTATTCTGTTTATACGACTTGTCTGGAAAGTAGATCGCTTCGGTCCTTTTGCACATCTGTTAAAATTGAAACAATACAGAGAATATTTCAGTGCCCCCTGCACAAGCAAACAAACAACAAAAACAAAAACAACAACAACAACAACAACGACACGAAGATGATCTGCATGGCCCCCTGCGCAACGACGAAACACACAAACTGACAAAGTAGCCAGCCTTGATCCGAGGATTTGTAAATAACTGCAGGCTCTCTCATCTGTGTGAAAAAGGCTCATTGGGCTCTGCCACGCTTGATCCGCCAAGGTGGCCGAAGTGTTTCGAGTTTCTCGGCATGTTGACGTACCACCAGGTTCTGCACCCAGGCAGTGTTTTCATGTTCGTGTACCACTAGATTATGAACATAGGCATATTTCCTACTGACCCCCCCCCCCCCCCCCCCCCCCTAGTGGATCCAGTACATAATGGTATCCGTAGATAGCACGATGGACCACAATTTCCAGTTCCATCGTCACCACCAAAGAAGGATTCCTTGATATGGAAATCAGTTCAAATTGTCATAATTCAGTATGCCCAAGAGGAGGAGCAGTTTGCCTGTTCATTTGCTGAAGGGGTCAGGAGTTCAGCGTGCACAGGAGGAGCAGTCGTTTTTACCTGTCCATTTGCTGAAGGGGTCAGGAGTTCAGTGTGCAGAGGGAGAGCAATAGGTTACCTGTTCATTTGCTGAAGTGGACAAGAAGCACACCCATAACTAGTAAAAACTCCAAGCACACTGTACTATACATGCTTCAGGTGTTTAGTGTGCAAAATACCCTGGGGGATCTGCTAGGTGCCCAAGCGGGCATAATTTTCATCAACCTGAGAAGCTGGATGTTCAGCTGGGCAAAATTCTCAGTGCTCTGGGATGCTAGATGGGCAGGAGGACTTTCACCGTCAGCCGGGTGTTTATACGACTGATCAAAGATAGACAGGCAGTATGTCGTTTTTTTTTGTCCGTTCCATTCGTGGTGACCTGCACCTGCTGGAGATCAGGTCCGGCATCCCATCACAATAACACCGGCATGAGTGCAGTGAGAGATGGTGACTCGAGGCGACAGGTCCGACAGATGTAGATCTGCTCTCCTTGTGACACGCCTCGCGGTCTGTCTTCGGACCAGCGGGTGCGGTCTAGTGCTACTGTCAGAGGAGGCGGGCCATCTGCAGCCCACATCACAGTGGATCAAGCCCACCAGCCTAACATCGGAGTCCGCTTGATCTTCCCGTCTTCTGCCGTCGAAGGGGCGACCGCAGGAGCACTTTAAGCCGCCAGTTCACACGAGCCCGAGTTGATGAAGCTAACCTTCCAAGGCTAGCGAGCATGCACCTGCGCCGTTTCAAAGCGCATTGTCGCTTTCGCGACCAGTCCGGGCCCCACTCAAAAAGAGCTCTGCAACTGGGACTTCTTCCCCATGGCAATGGTCCAAAGACTACCAGCAATGTTCCCAGAAACAAAAAGAAAAAGCAACATGACTCCATGTGAGGCAAGATAGCTTGCTGCATTTCCAGAGATGGCCGGTACCCCCCAATGAGGCTGCCCGAAGGAAAACAGCCGGAACTTAACGCAGCATACAAGAAGACCCCTTCGCAGCACATGGATCTGAGCAACCGGCATGATGCTACTGAACTTACCACCAATACAACTCCGCTCCTCCGAAACTTCCGACAATATACAAGGAGGCCGCACTTTCGATATACACGACAGGACCAGTTGAATTATTCGGGCACAGAAAAAAAATCCAGGTTCAGCAATTTGAGATAACCACCAGTTCACACCAGCCTGAGTTGATGAAGCCAAAGTGGCACCTGCACCATGCAGGTCCATATGCATTCGCACCAGAGGGGGCCTAAGACCCCTCTGCGGTACTGGCGGTTTAAGCCTGAGTTGATGAAGCTAATCTTCCAAGGCTTGCGAGCCTGCACCTGCGCCTTTTCAAAGTGGCACCTGCACCGTGCAGGTCCATATGCATTCGCACCAGAGGAGGCCTAAGACCTCGGTGACCTTGCGGGTTTAAAGCACCAGTACACCACACATCAGCCCACGGGTGTCAGCACGAAACCCGCACCACTTCAGAGGCCACCGATTTTCTTTTTCAACGGCGCCCCATGCCGCGCGGCCCCTCCAAGTTTTGCTTGTGGCGGCGAAAACTTTCTGCAAGGCTGGGGCCGTGTACTTGCGGGTTTAACGAAAGAGAAAATAAGTGTCAAGAGCGTAATGTCATGTGAGACTTTGCATCTGACCAGAAGAACACCTGAGGGCCTATTTTGTCAAATATAAGCTAAGTACCAACTCTGTCTGGCCTGCCCAGCCCGAGACCACTCGGGCCTATCCGAGTGACAGCAACTCTGATTGACATATGCATTCCTGTTTGGCACAAATATTTTTCGTGAGCAAGAACATTTGTATAACGTTTATAAAAACTTTTCCCTAAAAGAAACAAGGGGGACAAAAAGAAGAAGTTAAAAAACACTTCCCTCAGACGGTGGAACCTACCCTACATCCCTTCTTTTTTTTTTCCCCCCGAATGCTTCATGCCCATGCACAAGGGGACAGTACCTCCACTTTGTACGCTCTCTTTTCCACCTACAGTACATCGTATCAAACCTCGTCTCCGTTAAACCGCAAATAGACTGTGAAGAATCTGTGGCATCAGTTACAACAACAAAGAAGGAAAAAAAAAAGCCAAAACGTTCTGCTGATCAGTTCATAACACCGTACCAGAATGATTCAGGTCAGCGCCAACTCGGCGACAACAGTGGGATTCTTTTTTTCCCCCCTTAAAAAAAATGGCATTCAAAACCCACCCAAGCGGAAGAGGGGAGGACGACACAGATGAGAACTACCTCAAGCCTCAAGTACTTTTCCCACCTCGCTGTCTCCCTTTCAACGGTCCCTCTCCCCCTCCCTCTCCCCTCCTCCTCCTCGAAACCCCACTCTCTCCCCCTCCTCCCTTCCCCTT
>BFEA01000025.1:4022427-4035519 GCA_003427395.1 Chara braunii | reverse complement strand
AGAGAGAGAGAGAGAGAGAGAGAGAGAGAGAGAGAGAGAGAGAGAGAGAGAGAGAGAGAGAGAAAGAAAGAGAGAGAGAGAGTAGGCAGGCTGCAACTGCACAGCCTTCGCCGCAGGTCATGACAAGGATGAAAACATAGAGAGTCACAACTCAAAACCAGGAACCAGGCTCAACAATAAGCAAAAAAGCACCACATTCAGGTTTCCATTTCAACGTGATCTCACAGTAGTCAAACTCATCATAGCTGCCTCCATAGCCAACACAGGTGGATCCCGTAACCGGTTTCACCTATCCGCCCACAGGATCATCAGGAGGGTTAGCTCACGTGCCGAAAGAGGGAGTATAAGCCTTGCTCCCTCACATATATAACTGCATTTGTTCTCGTCTCCACCCCACTTCCAAAGTGCTCCCGAATCGCGTCGGCCTCGTACCCGAGTTCACACTCCAAGAACCCGGTCTCGGGTTCACCAAGATTCAAATTTAGTAAACGAGGAACCCGTAGCCGACTCTTGATGAGTCGTGGTCACTTGCAACCCCTATCAGTGTCCGCGTCTTCGCTCACTACTTGACTTCCCTTTCCTATTACGCACATTGCCCGGTCCCTGTATCCTACCCTCTATTGTGTGCACATTCATGTCGCTCTCACAATCCACAACTGTTTTTTTGAATCGTTGGTCCCAAAATCAAATAAAACAATATAAATAGAATTCGAGAATACGACCATACAAAGATCGCCACAACCAAAACTGTCGAAAAAAACAAAGTCGGAATTCTCTTGAAGCTCCATTAAGGCTTGCTTGCAAAAAACAAAAAACAAACCACATGCAGAACCCAGACACTACCAAGTGCATGCACATGTGGCAAAACCAAAATAGAGCCAGCCCCAACTAAGCCAGGGGCTGAATCACTGAAAAATATTGATCTCTATACTTATAAAAACTATAGTGGGCCCGTCGTAATGCCAACGGTCAGGCCCAGGGAAAACCGACGGAGGAGGTAACGCAGGATTAGGCGGAGGCCGGGGAGTACCAAGTCCCCCGCCGCGCCGACGTTGAGTCTGGGGCCTGTCGTTTCGAGGGCGCGTTTCGTTTTTGGGGGCCGCGCTGAGCTTGAGTTAGGCGGGGCTCTTTTTGGGTGGGGGGCCACGCTCTTTTTCGTGCGCCTTGCAGAGACTGTGTTCATTTTCGCATCGGCCGTTGTGCTGTTTTGCGATTTGCACGGGGAGCCTGCGCCGGGGGGGGGTTCTTTTTGGTCGGCGGGCCGTGCAGGCTGTGTTGGTTTTTGCGTCGACCGCTGCACTGTTTTTTGGTTCGCGCGCGAAGCCTGCGTTGGGGGGGGAGGGGGTCACCGCGTGAATTTCATGTGTGGTTTCGTTCTGCGCACGGTGACGTCGATTCGGTGTGGAGGTGTTGGGGGGAGGTGTGAGGTGCGGCTATTTAGCTGCAGGAGATGATGCAGGCCATGAGGGTCTCGCATGACCTACCCACTCGAGACACCACTGCCACCGTTGGGAAAACCGGTGTCAGCTCAATGCAACAGTTTGGCTGTTTCGTCCGTTCTTTTTTTTTTCTTACTTCCATGTTTCACTTTTTTGTCATTTGTGTTGTGGCTTCTGTTACCTTGGGTCCTTTGTGCCGTTTCATTGCGCGCGACTCTTTTTTCTGGGTGCACAACAGCGTGCGTTTTTGTCACAGGTGGAAATAATTTTCATGGTCGAAGGGGAGGATGACGAGCGGGAGGAGGAGGATGACGAGCGGCGCGCTCAACTCTTTTTTTCTGCGTAAACAGCAGCACGTTTTTTTGTTGCAGGCGGAAAGAAGTCCCATGGTTGAATAAGGGGAGGATGACGATCAGGAGGAGGAGGATGACAGACGAGAGGAGAAGCTCGGGGGAGCGGGAGGAGGACTAGGGGGAGGAACGACGCGGGGACGAGATGACGGTTAGCGACAAGAGGAGAAGTTGACAAGCAGGAGGATGGCTGTGAACTGGAGGAGCACCAGGAGGAGCGGGAGGAGAACGGGGACGACGACCAGTGAGAGGAGGAGGAGGGGCAGGACGACGAGTGGGAGGAAGAGGAGGAGTGGGAGGAGGGGGAGGACGACAAACATGGCAAGACGACTCCACGAGTGGCAAGAGGAGTGAAAGGAGGAGGGGGAAGAGCCGGAGGAGGAGGAGCTGGAAGAGGGGGACGAGGAGGAGGAGGAGGACAACGAACTGGAGGAGACCGAGCAGCAGGAAGACACCAGATGTTCGTGTTGTTTCCCTCCCCCCTCCCTCATGGTCTCCGCTGCATCCGCGGCGGGCATCCCCTTGTAATAATAATAATAATAATAATAATAATAAAATGAAAACCGAAGCAAAACCCATCCATGTCGTGTGTGGGCGATGGTCCTACCACCTCTAAAAATGTCTCTTGAAAATTGTGAGCATGCTTTCCAGTAGCTGGTCTTCCACAGCCTTGCCCAATCTGGCCAGGGCACCGAGAGAGACCTCTGGGCGGTAGCCCTGGAGATTAGCTTTGCACATAGTCACCGCTATAGCTCCCATCACTAGCGGTTTGCTTCCCATAGGCGCTTTATCATCCCGGTTAGAATGGCTTTCTTAACCGCCCTCTCCGAGTACGATGCATAATCTTGCATTGTCCGGAACTCCAGGCCGCATCCTTGAGTGATGGAGTCAGTGTGTTTTGTTTGTCGTATGTAGTCCATCTTCACCCCTTCGCTGGATTGGAACACCTATCCACCCACGAAGAGCCATGACCACCCGCAATCATCTTTACGAACCACCTCCAGGTGTTTATCGTAGATCCCGTTGAAGCTTTCCAGCAGTTCTCCGAGAGTGGGAGCGCTCCTGCAGCTTGAAACACCAGACACCAGCTTCCTGTCGTTGCCCAAAGTGACCAGGAATCAGAGCTCGACCATGGCGCATGTGATTGATGCTAGCACCGAGCTCATTGTCTTCCCCATCAGGATTCCAAATATTCGGCGGTACATCATGTTCCCAGATCTAACGAGTGAATGTTCCAGGTCAAACTTCACCCCGTTCAGCAGCTCCTGCATCCGAATAGATACGAACCCATCCAGGCTCTTCCTGGTCTTACTCAGAACACAGGTTCTCCCTTTGTAGGACACCTTCACCTACAACCAACCTTTATCTTAATAACTACGCAGAAGTTGCAGTACCGCTTGGATGACTGCAGCATGCTGGAATCTGGATAACATCTCCTTTATGTCATAGCAGTGACCTTCGATGTCGAAACAGCCAGCCTCCTTCAATCTCTGCTCTGCCGCTCCCATCTTCTCTCGCAAGTCCGCAACCTAGTTCTGGTAAAATGTACTATGAGCCGGTAGCTGTAGGAGTAAGTAGTGTAGTGCCCTCGCAACTCTCCTTTGTGCCAGTGTCGTCAAGTCCGAGGGTGCTGATGCGATCGGCTACCAACGGTCTAGATCTTCGTGATTCACGATCACATACGTTGTCCCGAGCCTGCCGTCAGGTCTCCATGAGCCGATTCTTTGCAGACGTTGCTTAATGATATCGGACTTGCAACTTCGCAACACTTCAGCCTCTGCGTCAATTGGTCTGATTGCTTCATAACTTGTGTTACATATGAACACCTTGTCAAAGGCCTGGCGGTAAAGAACAGGGCACATTACAACCGTATCCCCATGATTTCGATCAATCGGCGAAAGCACCAGCCCATCGAACCTCTGCTTCTAGTTCCGGATTTGGTCCTCGGACCAAGCCAGTGTGTCTTGTCCCTTGCCACAGATGATGTCGTTCGGTATCACGCATGTCTGTTCCTTGTCGTTTAGATATTCTGTAGTTGTGCTCACTGTCTGTATAATACGGTGTGGGCTCGTCGCCTTGATGGACCTCGTGATGTTCTTGGAGTTTTCCAGGAATGGCGGAACATTTGTCAAGTTGGCAAATCTGGTTCTGACATGTCCTTCATTCTTGGGCAGCGACTAGGTAGCACATATGCACTTTTGTTCCACCTCCTTAGTGAAAGTCTTTTGGTTATGCAGTATCTCCCTCATTGTTTTGTTCCAACACCATACTATCAAAATTCGTGTCTTGATAAAGGCCGTCAACATCTTGTCCTCCAGTTTGGCCTCCACCACTGCTTCTGTGTACCTCCGCATGCCAGTGTTCTTGATGACAAAGTCAAACCTCAACTTCACGATAATTCTCTTACGTACACTAACCCTCATTTTCCTTCTCACCGCATTTGCCAATCTTCTTTCTCAACTGCTCGAACTGACGGACCCACATATGATGAGAAATATCGACGTGCTGAAGTTTGGATGAACAAAATCCTGCTGATAAAATTAGCTGGCAAGTCGTTAGAAGCCTTTACGAAACATGACAGGCGTCGGGTCACCGAAAGATCTAAAGACTATAGATGGATCAACGACCACCTAAAAAAGCGGAAAACAAACGGATCGGGATTATGGTTGACGGTTCCGCATCCGTTTCATTGGTATGATTGGACCTGATCCGCCCATGAGGAACAAGTCGCTCACTTTGCGATACATGTCACCGAAGTAACTATCGGCCGAAATCAATGGTTCTGGTCTAATATTCGAGAAGATGTCAGGCATGTGGTCGAAAACTGTCTAAGTCTGTTCTGCAGTTCGAGCGTCGATCCGTGAATCAAACACTATGGTACCGACGGAAGTTGAACATCCTTTCCAACATGTTAGCATGGACATAAGAGATATCGATGTGCCACCTGGACCAAACCGTTGCGAATATTTCATTATATTGGTCTTTATCATTTCTCGAAATATATAGAAGTCTACCTCCGTAAGACTTGAAAGGCCTCAGAAATAGCTACCCACATTGACCGCTATAATGGGTTTGCGTTCAAAGCCGAGGTAGAAGAGCTACTGATACGTAGAGATGTTGCTCTCTGACCCACTGCGTCGCATGTTTCTCGATCCAACAGACTCGCGAAAAAATGTGAATCGCATGATTAAAACAATGCTATGGAGGAATCTTGCAGTAAATGACACGCGTCCTTTGCCCGAGATCGTATTTCAAATCATCGGAATTCATCGGGCTACCCCTCACGAATCGACAGGATTCACCCCCTTCCAACCAAATAGTGTCCCTTACATCACCAACCAGGATGCCTCGAAAATTGCCGAGCCACGGGGTAGAGACACACGGGCGTCCCTTAAGGCCTAGGCCAAAAGGTACGCCAAATTAATGGAAAAGGCAATCCCTAGATTGGCCCGTAAGCGGCAAAGGATGACAGAACTGACCCATGATAGGCAGGTACGCAATTACAAGGCCCATAATAGGAACACAAACACACAAATCTAATATAAATTGCGGGACCTGGTACAACTAAGTAATTGTGCACACGACCGAAAACTCGCACCAAAATTTTTTGGTTGCATCCTCGTACTGAAACTACCCCAACGGAGTGAATACTGTGCACATTGCTCCTGAGACGGGTGCATGTCATAACTCTCTTCCCATCGTTCGCCATTTCTCCTGTCTTTGTCCTTTCCCTTTTCCTATCAATCCCACTTCCTCTTCATCTTCTTCTTTTTTACCTCTCTCCCACAGTGACAAAGAACTTGCTTCCTCCTCCTCTCTTTCTGATTCCCTCTGCCCGCAGTCATCGCCATGAGTTTTGCACTACAGCCCTCGACCATCCTTGTAGTTTCGCCAAGTGTCTCATCCTCGGCTTAGCCCCGATTTGCTACGATTCACGCAGGTGTTCAACACGCAAGCGAGATACGCGGCAGTGGAGGTAACAATTTCGGCAGATCGTGGTTTTATGGTGATTTTAGTGGATGCTTCAGCATGGGCAAAGTGACGTAATGGTGGTCGTCGTGTTCAACGGGGACATCTGCAATATCGTTACTACTCGGCGGATCGAAGTAACAGAAAGATTGTATGAGTGGGGACGCGAATTAGTGACAGATTGGCGACAATGATTAGCATGGTTGACGATCAAGTAGTGAGAATAGAGGGTATTGATACTTTTTATCTGTGCTCTAGTCCTTCGGACATTTCGGCACCACTACTTGTTGTTCGCCCCTTTCATCCTCCTCGTCGATGAATCGCCTCTCTACCTTCTCTCTACCTTCCAATCTTCCTGTTCTCTGGTCCTCTGAGGTCGATCCTTTAATCCTCTGAATATCCGTCCTATAGCGATACCTCCTTTTCAATCTCATCACTTCAATCAAGACTGGACCGGATTAGTGGCGGCTGCATGCTCTCGGTAAAGGCACATTGGGCGCGTTATTATCAAAACCGAGAAGTGATCATCCCAGACGAGATTACTCTCCTTCTCGTGCAGGCATAGCAATCAGGAACGAGTGGGATGCTTGTTGGGCTTCTTTTTGGTGAGGTGGAGCAAGGCAGAATGGCGAGCGTCGCTAATGAGATCTTCGTGTTTTTGGCACAGATCGTTGACAATATCCATCTCGTCATCATCTCCTTCCATCCAAGCGATCCAAACCAAACGGAACCGGTGACCCTAGAGCGAAAGCTAACGCCAACTGTTATTTGGGCGGGTTGCATGGAAAAAGCGAGGAAGTTCCTAAATGCTCACAATCCAGCCACGTGGAACTTCCTAAACCTGAACGAACTCGCCCCTGCAAGCTCAGAACTGGTCGATTACTGGATGACTCATCGTGATAACAGAGAGGTGTTATCATACGACAGTCTGGATCTAATAGTGCTTATCAGCCAGGACGAGGATGACGATGAAGAACAAGAAGGAACCGAGTCCACATCCAAAGAAGAGAAGGAAGACCAGCTATCGACGGAGCAACACGAAGAGTCGTCCCAACTCCAACATCACGAAGCATCCCCTACGAGTTCGCGACTAGCAAGACCAGCGGATTCCGCATGGAATCTTAAGCCTCCTAAGGAAGAAGTTAGCCTCAACGATGGCAGAGAATCGTTCCGCCGCTGCAAGTCTCGCTCACCATCTCACTCCTCTGTTGGCCCCTCCGCGATTCAGCCCCATCCTCCTCCCCACTTGAGCGCCCTATCCTCGTCCAATCTTTCTTTGCCCTCTTGATTACCTCTCCTTCTCTCCACTCCCCCACGTTGACTTTCCCCCTGACTGCCGCATCTTCGTCGGCCAACTCTTCTATCGCCACCACTGAGTCCGTTTGTTGTGCGAAGTTCGTCCCCATTCCTCGTCCTCCTTCTTCCTCCATATTCTCCTCTTCAGCATCGCATGGAGACAATACAACCACATAGAGTTGTATTGTATCATCTCAGGGACCTTCCCCGAAGTAAAACATTACGAGTCCTTGCTCGACAATACCCTACGCACGATCCCCACCCTTTACGTTGAATACCTTGCCTCCCTTCCCCGACCCAATCATCGACTTCCCTGCGCTCACCGGATCGTCCATTTCATTGATCTCGAAGATGAAGCCAGCAATCATTTTCCCCCACTACCTTCCCATTGGCCCCAACCCCCACCTCCCCCTTTTCTCGTTGATTACGACCGGGCGGAGCATCGGTAAGCCGACAATAGCAATTAGACTGATCCATACCTTGACGGTGTTATTTGGAAGACAACCAGACACTAACAATCTCGATCCCTATCTGCGGGCGAGAAAGATTATCACCAAGGGATGATGGAAGCTGTATCCCGAGGATATTGCAACTGAAGTTGACATCGACATATCGACCGGCGTCACTTCAACCGGATGCTACGTGTTTTCCTCTGCTTATTGATATGTTGGGTCATAACCATCTTCGTTTTCCTCCTTCCTCCTCTCTCCTCTCATCAGTTTTTCCAGCATAATCCTTTGTGTAACATAGTCTTCACAAATATACATGCATGCAATTAGTAGATCACATAATTTTGGAACCCCTTGAACATCACATATGAGACATGCCAACTTTTATGCTTGAACGAACTTCCAAAACCCTTCGTTCTGTGACTCTTTTCTTTTCGGCCATCAATGAGTTTTGGGGCACCTTCTTTTTGGCTGGTGGGTAATGAATAAGTCCAAATGGCCACCGAGGCCTCCCCACTTCAAAGTATTTTTGGTTTATTAGGTTTTTTGAAAATTTTCTTCGTTTTTCTTCAATGTCTATGACCTTTACGTAAGAATTACTCGCAACTTAGAGAGAGCACTATGAATTTTGTTCGACAGTTGGGAGCTTCGGAATTTGCGGGTGCAGTTCCCGCTGATGTGTCCCTTCTTGCACACAAGTGTCCCCAAATCCGTCTCAGAAAGCTCAATGAATTGTCAGAAAGAATCTAAATAGGTGTAGGACTTCGCGCGTCTAATTTTGCGTGCAGATATTGCTTTTGAATTTTTGAAATCTTGAACGAGTTTTAGAGCTAGATTGGGCAGAGCATAATTGTTTCGGCGCCTTTTTTTACGTGTCAGCGCCATGCATGCAAGCTTCCCCCGCCTCCCCCTATATCCCAAATCATCTTCACCCTTTGTCCTTCGCGCCTTCTTCTTTTAACCCGTACCTGTTTTTTGATGCCCTTCCCTTTGCACTCCTTTCTCCTTCCCTTCATCTGAATCTTGGTCCTGCTACGCACTGCTCTTCAACCCCTCTCCTTTCTCGCCCCCGTCTACAGATCCTTTCTCACAGCCTTCAAGTCGTCAGATGTGTAGCGTGTAAGGAGACATTAATCCCCTCACATTGTACTCTGAGTAGCTGCAAAGAACTCGTGCGGATCCATATGGCTTTCCCTAGGCGATCAATCCTTCTCCCCTTCCCCCACTCGTCTACCCCTTCTCCTTCCCTTTGTCATGTCTTCTACTTTTGCTTTCACAACTATAAAACCCGCAAGTGCGTCCGAAAAACTCTCTCTCAACCCATCTGCCAACTTCAGGAAGCAGTGGTTACATGATGTGATGACTGATGAATCAGAACTATATTTTGCGAGGTTGTGCGTCGGGTGGCCACGACGGATTGCAGGATCTGGGTAAGTCGGTGTAGAAACCAAGTCGGCAGGGTGACGATCATTGTGGTACAGAACATGGTACGTGGCGGCCGGGATCGCCAGTGCCCGAGTAAGGAACGTGTGTGTGAACGAGTGGTTGCCTGGCCTGGGGCCATTGTATGAGATCTACAGGCTTGTGTGTCTTGTTCTTTCTTTTTTCTCAGATAAGTTCACTGCAAGACACCGGTCTCCTTCAAATCTCCTTGCACGCCTGTATACTGGTGTTTGTTCCTTTTGGTAAGGTCCCAGTTTTGGCAACACTCTCCCCCTCTCTCTCTCAAAATGATTGGATGATGAGGCGACTTCCCCATTTTTGTCCGTGTCTGAGTTATCACCCCGCTTGTCTCTTTGGTTCGACTGTATCTCGCGGGGATGAGCATCGTCGAACTCGAGAGGCTGGCGAGCTCATGTGGCCTTGCTTTTTTTTTTTCTGCTCCTCTATGTGTGATGAATGATGCATACTCGTGACGACGAATGATGTATGCGTGATCGCTTGCCTCTACCCATTTTTGATGCTTGAAGTTTCGCCGAACGAACTCAACGGAGCACAAAAACAGGTTGGGATAGAAACTCTTTCTTGTATGCATTGGCTGAACTGCTGTTTTGATGACTTGGATATAATAAAACATTGGTGTTACTTTCTTTCCACGTTAGATTTACTTGACTTATTTTGCTTCCTCTCTTCCCTCAATGGATGCTAAACACTTGCATTTTTTATCAGATCAAATGATGAATTGCGTAGACCTACACCATTAACAAGCTTATGCCATGTGGACTGATCATACCGATCTGACTGGGTGCCGACTTCCCGTATTCCCACAGCACCCGTTCCCGTACAGCAAGGAAAGGCCGCGTGTATGCGAGTGGGACACACGAGAAGTCGTCGCAAAGATCGGAGGACATTATTATTTCCCTCCAGAAACAAGGTGTTCGGGGTTCGGTGGCACTGGGTTTGTGATCGTCGATACTCGTTTTCAGCCTTATTCCTTACTATTGCCCTTCAATGAGTTGATTGTCATCCCGTGGACGACGGTGGCACCCCATTGGTCCAATACTCTCTGCAGTGATTGCCGCCGCACCGAGCGTTATCAGAAAGGGGTTTGCAGTAGGCGGCGGCCTTCCCGTCGGATTCTGAGGATGACTCGCCTTATATAAGACAGGATCTGATTCGTCAAGTTCATAGACTGTGTGTGTGTGTGTGTGTGTGTGTGTGTGTGTGTGTGTGTGTGTGTGAGGCTTTGATGGGGTGGGGTGGGGTTGGGTTTGGTTGGGATGCGTGTCTTCATTAACACCTACCTTCTTCCCCCGAATACAACGTACGGTCATTATATCTGTATTTGGGCCATCTTTCGGTCTAAATACAGATATAATGACCGTACATTATATATGGGGCAAGAAGGTTGCATGTCCTCATTAATCTGCTCGTAGATATACTCTAAACTGGTTTCCACACAATACATGAGATTAGTGCATTCTGTTTCTGGGCACAAAGTTTTCGAGTCTTTTGATCTTTCTTCTCCCCCCTTTATGCCCACAAAATCGAATGGAGGCCACCGAGCACGAGAGCCGAGTACCTCAGTTGGTACGGCACACAAGTGGCATTCAGGAGGCCAGTGTTTGAATTCCCACTACATGCCTAAAAGACCCATGGATAACCCATTTACCCCACCCACCAGGTCCACATTAGTACCACTATGCCAAGCATCTCCTTTTCTGGAAACGCACGACTTTGCCCATCCCTCCAAACAATTTTGGGGGTCTGGACATAGAGCGGCCATATGCATCACATTTGTGCCATAACTTTTTGAGGGCCGAAGCAATTTTTGTCCCTTAAACCACCAGTACTTGGCCCATACATCTGCATCTGAGTGTTTTCATGCACGCGCCTGACTTTCGGGCTTTGGGTACCGGAGCAAAATGGCTGGCAGCGCCACCCAAATGGAAGTCGCGCCACTCGGAAGTAAAATGGCTGGTAGCGCCACCAAATGAAAGTTGCGTCAGTTCATTTTATTTTGCCAGGCAGCTGTTTTCCGGCATTGGAGAAAAGTGCCTCGGCCCTCGGAAGTACCGGTGGTTTAAAAAGTTTTCCCTTCTACAGCTGCATGGCCTTTCAAACGTTTTTTCAGTGAAGGAGAGGAGACCGAAGCATAGCCAAAATAAAAGCCAGAAGAATCAGTTTTTTTTGCTGCCTCCCAGGTCTGCCGATGGCTACTCAATTTTTCAGTTGGAGTTGCAGGACGCAGTGAACCGCAGAGCTGATGCAGGGGCAAGGTCCCACTGGCAAAGAGGATCGGATTGAACGCCTAAATCTAGACTTCTTTGTGGAAAGGTGCAGAAAATCGAGATTGCACTGCTTTTCTGCATCTGTGGTTAAAACACGTCCAGATTCAGGATATTTATCCAATCGTCTTTGCTAGTGGGACCTTGCCGCAGGGTTAGGTCAGTTTGTTTTGCCCCCTCTGGCAAATTTAAATCACTGGAGAAAAGGGTTTTGGGCTCCAGAAAGATGGTCCAAATAAACATGGGGGGCAGACAAAATTTGCATGGAGGGGCACTGCGCTCATAACTGCAGGGGAACGAACATGTGAAATTTCCTTCCAAAGCATCCCCGACTCCCACATGCTCGGTCTTGACTCGGCTTAGTCGACACCGGGGCAGTTGGGGGCCAGAAGCTCACCTTGGGGAGGCTTCGTCACAGCCTTCTTCATCTTACTACGGGGGCATCACAGCTGATCCCCAGCTTGAACCACGAGTACACGACCATACATCGGGCACGAGCCCCTCACCTTGACTTTCTGAGGGACAAAGGGCATTGACGGAATTTACCAACGACGACCTGACCCCGAACGTTGAGGTGGCGGGGATAAGTTCACTTTGTGCACGGCTGGGGTTTAAGACGGAACAATCGGTGATGTGTAGCACAATAGGTCTGTGAAGCATTGGGTTCGGTTCCCCGAACTGCTGCTCACAATAGAAGCCGTTGTGCTTGCCCTGAGGAAGGACAAACCTGCTCATAAAACAGCACATCAGTTAAGTTCGAACTAGCACAAATGTATTGCCAATGGGGACTCGAGGCTAAAAGCACCGAAGCCAAAAAGGCTGCAATATTGAAGGACAAGGGGACAGAGAGAAGAACGTGCAGAAAAGAAGGTAGAGAAAGAGGAGAGCAGCACAGGTACAGGGCATGAAGAAGGACATGGGGAAAGAGAGAAGAAGGTGCAGAAAAGAAAAGGCAGGAAAAGACTTGAAGCCATCTACACAATGGCAGTAGCCAAGTTTCCAAATGGGACGATGAAAACCGTTGTGTGAGACATGAGAGGCACACACTTTGAGCGCTCGTATTGCCTTGATAGCTACCCTTACACACACACACACACACACACACACACACACACACACACACACACACACTCAGTTCTATGTCTGTCAGTCTTTCGTGTGTTCTGTCCTTCCCCCCGATTTTTTCTGAGTATTTTTTTGTGTGTGCCCAACTGAGCACCCTTAAGTAGTGCCAAACAGTCAGTGGTTCCTCGTTTGGAGTGCCTACTGCACTCTTATGGGGGCCGCTCGGTTTGGGATGTCTGTGTTGCCTGTCGGTGATGACGGATGTTCGTCGTAGTGACTCCCTGGCTCAGTGGGTGGTGGGAACCAACAGTCTGCGGGGTTCAATCGTGATGTGAGTAGGTCATGTGCTGCTTTGCTCCGTGTTGGATGTGTGGACGTCCTCGTCTGCGCTCTGCCGCTGCCCTGCTGCATGTCCCGCTTGCTTCACATGTGGTTCTTTGCAGGTTGATGTGTTTTCGCTGTGCAGTGTGGCCGTGTTGTTGGTGTTGCCCTGCGCTTCGCTGCTTCGCTGCTGTGCTGCTCATCCGCTGGCCGTGCCTTCCGTGTTTGCCGCTTGTGTGCCCTGTAGGTTGGTTGCCTTGTTGCTGGTGCATTGTGCACCGCTCCACGGTTGCCGACCTGCTGGTCCGCTCGCCCTGTCGTCCCTTGCAGTGCTGTTGCCTTGCTTGTGTTGTCTTGTGCTTCACTTCACGGTTTCCGCGCTGCATCCTGCGTGCCATGTCGTTCCTTGCAGTCGTTTTTGGCGTTGTGCAGCCATGTTGCCTCTACTGTGTTGCCTGGTGCTTCACAGGGTTGC
>BFEA01000025.1:4008089-4019780 GCA_003427395.1 Chara braunii | reverse complement strand
AGAGAGAGAGAGAGAGAGAGAGAGAGAGAGAGAGAGAGAGAGAGAGAAGGTAGTCCACTTAAACAAGCTGCTCCGGCAGAGAAAGTTGTTCTTTGGCAGGTGGTATTCAACTACCGGGAAGAGAACGGACGGTTTAAGAGTACGCCCAAACTCCATGTTCATGTGTCTTCCGGCCAACAAGACTGCTTGCAGATCGGAAGGGGAGAGGGAAGTGAACACGCCACTTGGTGATCCTCATCTGCAAAGCTGGCACAGCTCCTACCGAGTTCAACCTGGACAGAACCATGGCTGCAGCCACTCAATGGTGCTTCTCCCGTGCGTCGTGTTGGTGCATACGACCTTCCAAATAAAAACTACAAAGCAAGGGCTGACGTTTTGTCAACGTATGTTGCCCCATGTTTGGGCACCTGAGCAGTGTCCAGCATGTGAACATACTGTGTGTTCATGGTCTGCCTGTGCCATGTTTGTGCATGCATGTGCATCTGTGTGCTGTGTGTGAGTGGATGACCAGTTCCGTGTGCTCGTGCATTGCGTCTCTCTCCCTCTCTCTGTCTGTTTGTGTGTATGCATGTGCACGTGTGTGCTCACATGTGCGTGTGTGTACGCCTGTGCGTGTGTGTGTGTGTGTGGCGTGTGTGGAGGTGGGGGTGCGTGTGTGTGTTTTATTTGTTGTGTGTGTTGTCATGTTGGCTATACACAACTCGACAGAAAAAGACTGTGCTAGACTGTTTCGCCAGACTGCATGGACTCGTCAGCAGGTTGTGTGTGTGCATGCATGTGTGAGTGGATGACCGAGTGGGTGCTGACTCACCCGGAGTTTGTGTGTGTGCGTGCATGTGCCAGTGAGTGAGTGAGTGAGTGCAGGCTGAGTACACACGTGAAACATATGAAACCGTAAGAAAAGCAGTGCCACAAACAGTCTCCTGGGAGCACAGGATACTGAGCACATGCAAGAGATGTCAGCATCTGCCCTTATGACAACACTAAAGTAACTACAAAGAGAGGAATGAACACGAGCTGTGTGACCTTCATCAAGAATAACTCACCTTCTTTGTGTGTGAACATGCTCACTTGCATACAATGATGTGCAAGAAGAAAGTAATAAAAATATAGCCCTGAACTCCTGACCCTGTGAAACTGGATCTGAACAACATCATCCACTTTCGTATGGAAACACAATGTATGTGTATGTATGCACGTCTGTGTGTGCATGTATGTATGTGTGTATGTAATACTATGTATGTATGGTTTTATGTGTGTTGTTATGTTCGAGCACGACTGTGGAAGACCGTTTCGTAGGATTTTCACCGACTCTACAGGAGGTTTTGTGAGTGTGTGTATGGATGTATGCATGTATGATGTATGTATGCATGTATGTATGGATGTAAGTATGGATGTATGCATGTACGTATGCATGTACTATGTACACATGCATGTATGCATGTATTTACACGTATGAGTATTTCACATATGTCACACAGTATGTATCTATGTGTATGGAAGTATGTGTGTATGTATGTACGTATACCTGTGTTGTCATGTTCGCCACATACAACTCCCCAAAGAAAGCACGCCAGTGCCACACTGTTTCGTCTGACTTTCACCGCCTTGTATGTATGTATGTGTATGCATGTATATGCATGTGTGTATGTGTGTTTGTAATAGTTTGTCTGTGAGCATGCACACGAGTGTGCGCATTCACATGTGCGTGCATGTGTGTTTTTGTGTTGTCATGTTCGCCATACACAGCTCCACAAAAAATGCATGACTGTGCTTTTCGTCGAGCTTTCACCGACTCGTCAGGAGTGTGTGTGAGTGTCTTTGTCAAAGAACCCCAAACTCTTTCCTCATTCCATCTACAAATCATCCACAAACCATCCATAAAACAAGGAGGGTATAGATGGGCAATATAATAGAATATGAAAGGTCAGCTACGTTTGTGTGGTTAAGCACCGAGCGCCCACACACCAGTCTGGCGCCGGAGCGTTTGCGTGTGTGCGAGTGTGCGTCTCGTGTAAGCAATCACCAAACATCATCCTCAAGGTTGGCCGCGTTTATGTGGCGTGCTCTCAAAGGCACTCACTTGGATATATAACGAAGGGGGCCGGCAAGAACTGATACCCACCAGCCTGTGCTCAACAGACGAAGACGATCAAAGTCAGCCTGTGCTCAACAGACGAAGACGATGAAAGTTTGGTAATACCCAATCAATTATGTATGCGTGTTATGTGCACGTGTGCGTACCCATTTGTGTATGCATGCATGCATGCATATATGTGCCAGAGTCCAGCAGACTATGTACGTATGTATGCATTTATGCATGCATGAATTTGTGTCTATGTGCGTATGTATGCATGCATGAATTTGTGTCTATGTGCGTATGTATGTCTGTTTTGTCATGTTCGCTATGTGCCAGACTGTTTCATTGGACTTTCACCGACTCATCACAAAGTATGCGTGAATGTTATGGATTATTTTATGTCTGTATGCATGTATGATGTGCATATTTATGTACATATGCATGTAAGATGTACATATTCATGTACTGTCTATCATTGCAAAGCCACCCATAAGAGTCATCGTAGTCCATCTACTATCAATACGGATTTTAATAACTCATGTACATATGTATGTATGTATGCATGCAGCTGCCAGCAGCACTGATTAAAAGGCACTGCAATCAATGAAATGAAATCATCCTGACCACATCTATTCTTTGGGATTTTCTTTGGGAAGAAGCCAAACAGAGTGTCAAGCCAAATACATGCATGCATGCATGTACGTACCTGCTGGCAACGGCGACGATAAAGCACTCTATGACAAAGCACTCCACTCGAGAAAGTGATTCCGACAATCCTTATTTATTGCATCTCGTTTAGCAAAACGCCAAACAGAGACGGTTCAACATGATCCGAATATGAAGACACCATTTAGTGACGTGTCAAAGATGGCACAGGCAAAATCAGGAAAATATTGTTTTCATAAACACCCGCGCATGGAGGACAACACAAACAAAAAGTGAGAGAGAAGGAGAAACACACTTCCAATGCACACCTAACCACACACAACGCTCGCTTATGACCCGGCGGCCACAGTTGTGTCCTGTCTGACCCAGCGCGAGAATGGACAACGTGTCAGGTATGTTAACCCACAGAATAAGAACTTTAAGAAGGTTGCAAATTCTTGAAATAGTAATGTTGAAGAGATATTTTCATGTGCGGGACATCAAGATGTCGACGAGACTCGTTCAGTCAGACAGGACGGAAGCATACGTGAAGCTGTTAGCTTCATGATTGCATACCAAGGTTCAAACCCTATTGCGTTTACCTGAGAGAAGCACCCCCGGGCACCGATGTCATGAATGGCTACAAGGGGAAAAAAAAGAACCACAGTCGCAAAGTACAGCAACTCACCTTACAATTCCAGTTCAGCACCCCAAAGAAATCAAGGAAGGACAGCACCTTCTTTCCACTTCAGCACTCCAAGGACCTCGAAGGAAGAAAGGCATCTTCATTGCCTTATTAACACATGCACCAAAGACCTTTAATGGGGCACTGCTATCCCCTCTCTTGACAACCCCCTCGATTCGGACTTCTCGATCCCTGCGATGCCGGTGTCACCTTCCTTTCCGTCGCGCACACACACACACACACACACACACACACACACACACACACACACACACACACACACACACANAGAGAGAGAGAGAGAGAGAGAGAGAGAGAGAGAGAGAGAGAGAGAGAGAGAGAGAGAGAGAGAGAGAGAGAGAGAGCACCACCACTTGCTTGTTTTTCCTGAACTGCAACTTGGGAACTGCAACAGTTTACTGAAACTGTTATTGGTATGAATAAACCATCACTCCTGGGTTGGCAAAACGCTGAAGAGTCCGACCTTAGTGAGAGAGCGAGCGAGCGAGCGAGCGAGAGAGAGAGAGAGAGAGCACCACCCATCTCTGCATTGTGCCAAGACCGTGCTGCCCAAACGAGTATCACCCTTCATCCAGGCAAAGATGCACAAGCCTGCCCCAATGTCCAGCACTGAGTCTTGCAGGTATTCACAAGGTCCACTCTGTCTCCTGAGGACCTGAATAAAGCTGCAGCATCTGGGACATATGCCACTGGACTGTGTCCAGGTCTTTGCAGGGCAATCTGACTGTGTCAATCACCTGGTCCAACCCAACTTTGGTCTGATGACAATCCTTGGATTTTGGAGCCACCTAACGGTCGCAGGTTCAAATCCTGCCTTGACGGACACATACCACAGGTCTGCACCTTACTGTAGCCACACTTTACACACAACAGCTATGCCACAACCTTGATTCCTCAGCCCTGCAATCCCCTGGGAGGCCACAGAAATGCACATGTCTACATCCAAAGAATTCTGTTTTGGGCCCATCCTTGCTCGGGAGAAATGTGTCTGGTCGATGGACCAAGTCTTCGTCCAAAGGAAACCACACTGCCGATGCTGGGCAAGCCTCAAAGGCTTGAGCCACACTGCAAAATCACTCTCCACTCTTTACACTGCACAACTCGCGGAGGTCCAGAGGCATAGGTGCCAGGGGTTATGCGCTCCCTGGATCACTGCTTTCCTCACTGTCAAAGTCTGGCAGACTGAATGAGGAGATGCGTTGTAAATGTTATCTTCAACTTGGAACAGGACCGCAGAGCATTCATAGATTGTGGTATCTGGAACCATAATGAGCTGGTTAAAGGCGCAAAGCAGCCGGAATAACAGGCGCTGGACTGTTGGCGCCAAAGTTGCAGACCACATGGACATCTATCTACAGTCCTTGCACATGTTCTTGGTCAAGGATCGTCAATGCAACAACCGTACCGGGATGGAAATCGTCGCCAGCTAAGCAAGCGAACAGACATATTTGCTCCTCCACCTCTCAAAGCATGTGCTTTCATGGGTTGCCCCTACATCGTTCCGGGGATTTTGTGCATTCCCTTACACTTAAACGCCAGGTCAGTTTCGCTGTAGGTGTCCCTCACAAGCCAGGGCCTCTCAAAGCGTGTGCTTGCACGACTGCCGGGGAACGACTGTCTCTCCGCGGTAAGCCTTTGAAAGGACACCTACACTGGCGGCCACACATATGGATACCTGAACTCCTTGCATGGGCAGATGAAAGGACACCTACACTGGCGGCCGCACATATGGATACCTGAACTCCTTGCATGGGCAGATGAAAGCAGGCAGGTACAACTTCAGAGATTGACTTGACCACCATCCTTGGAAATGTTACGACTGAGCTTTGCCCGCAGAAGACCTTCGCCATTGGCAGTGTGCAGCAAAGCCAATGAATGGCAAGCACACACGTACACACGTACATGTGTGAATGGGTGAACTCATACGAATCGTGAACGATGACGCTGTCGACCGTCGCGCGAGTGTGAACTCATCATATGAGCAAGTGAAATCTGGATGTTTGCGGATCGTGAACGATGACACTGTCGACCATATGAATGCCGCTCATCTCATCTCTATGGACGCGAGCAGGAACACGATCGGACTGACGTCAGCCCCTTCGACTGTTCTCGAGCACACACGCACATCATCATCATCATATGACAACCGTGTACCCATGGCAACTTGTTGAAAGATGCTGCAGCAATCACATGGTAAAAGCCCATATGATTCCCTCAAGCATTCTGAGAGCAAGTCAAACTCGTAAGATGTGGGGAGCTTCTCTGCTGTCCTCTTGCCCGGAACACCTGCCTTGCCCATCCCTCCCAGAGAACTATCTTGCTCATCCCTCGCTGTCCCAAGGGACTAGAGCCAGATAGTCCCACTCCATCAAATTTGCCCAAGGAATCATAGATAGATTGCTCCGCCTTAGCTAGTTGGAACACAACATGTCGAAACATGCAGCTTTCAGTGCTCCGAGGCCATTCCGGCACAAAAATCTGCAGACCAACCCAGAAACCTGTGTGTCCCACGTTCGCCAAGTCACTGCTGCAGCTAAGAGTCCCTTTTGGGCCACGCCAGCCTCCCACTGTTGCATTCTCCCGCAGGACCCCATCCATCCACAGCCCAAAGAATCATACATAGATTGTTCCAACGTAGCGAGTTGAAGAACTGGTTGCCGCATGCAGTTTTCAACTTTTCAATGCTCCAGGGGAAATTCCAGCACATAAATCTGCAGAGCAGCCGAGAAAGTCAGAGAAACCTCCGTGTCAAGTTCGCCAAAAGTCGCCGCTGCAGCTAAGAGTCTCCTTCGGGCCAGCCCCCCATAGTTTCACTCTCTCCCAGGCCCCCAACAGTTCTGCCAACTCCAGACTCCTGCCGGTTGCTGCATCCTCCACTTGCCTATTATGCCTTCTCTCTACCCAACCCCAAGTGCACGACTCACAAGGAAATCATACACCAATCTGGGAATGTGTGTGTCCCCTTCACATTGGCATTTGATCTAGAGCATCGACGGCGTTTGCTACATGTACTATAGCAAACATGAAAAACCAGCAAAAACAGCAAATGGACATGAATGACAAATGAGATTTTGTGAGCAAGCAACCATTCTACTCCTCCTAGCATCAACATGAGCTGGGTTAGGGTATGTATAATGGCCTCTTCCCCTCTTGTTCGCCCACCACCCTCCCCTCTTCCCTCTGTCCTCTTTTATCCTCCCTCTCACCTTCACTCTCACCCTCCCTCTCACCCTCCCTCTCACCCTCCCTCTCACCCTCCCTCTCACCCTCCCTCTCACCCTCCCTCTACAGCAGCGAGAAGAAATACCTGAAAGTCACTCTTACTCACTCAGTCACACCCATCCCTTCCACCAGATTGTAACCATGAAGCTCCTCGCGATTGACCAGATCGTAACCGTGAACACCATGAAGAGTTTCCAATTGTGAAGAAAATTGACGAAGACTGCTCGATCTCACACACATGACACCTGAAGCATAATATAACACCTCCAAACAATGCCTCCATCCTGAACATATGTCTTACCTGTGGTACCCAAGCGCCACCGTTCGCTGCCAAACAGTTCACCATGTACATTGCAACTCCAGACGCAGATTGCCGCAGGTTCACGAGGTTCGCGCATGTGCCAAGGAGGAGGAATAAGGGAAAATAAACATGGGGACGACGGATAGCCAACCTTGACTTACTTCTGAAAGAAGCCAGTCAGCCTGTGTAAAGATACAAACAACACATACTCTGCAACGTTCTCTCCTCACCTGCCATTCCTTCCTGGCATCTCTAGCCGCCTCCCATGCTCTTCCTGTGTGATTCTGCTTCCACTTCAAAATAAACGCGTTTTCGTACGTCGAACCACAATGGCACGCTCCTCTCCCCTCATGCAGCAACAATGCTCCATCTCCTGTAAGGTAGCCAACTACCATCGCGCCTGCCCGATCAGATAGTCCCACTTCCTGCCACTGTACATGTGAACAGCACACTCAGACTGTATCACTTCCGCCGCCAGCGCATTCAACGCAACTCCAAAGCACACGCGGTTAACTCTAAGTACCAACGCAACTCAAATGCATCACTCTTTATGAATACAAGCAAGACTCGAGTTCACCACGGCCAATGTCTGACCGTACATCTGTGAGCCGGTGTACACCAGAAGACTGAAGCCTGCTGAACCAGGTACACATAAAGCCACTCGTCACCTATACCAGGTTCCCTCTTCCACAGATTTTCACGAGCCTCGATGCCATCCGCTCCGTTCGGCTATGCTGACGTTTACATGTCACGTCCAGTTGACATCAACATCACCTTGAGCTCAAGGGCTCAGACAGCTGGCAAGCGCCGAGCAATCTCTGCATTTCCGCGAACGAACCAGACGAAGGAAGGAAATCACAGGGAATTCATCAGGGCTATAGGCCTAATCTTGTGAAATCCATGAAGAGTACCAGCCCTCTATAATTCAGACACATGGCAGATACCATTTCCAACCTTTGATTCTTTCAAATTATCATTGCTTGTTCCGACAAATGAGCATTGCTTGTTCCATCAAGTTATCATTCAGTGTTAGTAGTGCAACAAGTGTTACATGAACTTACATCACAAAGCAAAATAAAAGCGGCTGCAGGCTTGCACCAACGGTCCTAGCTCAGTTCGTCCGTACACCCATGACCTTTTGAAATGCAAACCTGAGATCAAATCCAGATGGAACTAGATGAACAACATCAAATCATATTTCTGGGGCTGATATGTTTGACGATGATATGTAAAAGGTGTCGCGACAATGTTGCCCCTTTTTGTTTTCTCTAAAGCAGCAGGCTTGTGACCGTACGTCAGGCCTGCTGAGGAACACCTCTGTGTTAGAATTTGGGTTCCGTTGTTTACAAAGCCTACCGTCTTCCCCCGAACATAACGCACCCTAAAAATGAATGTATACAAGCTATATTTCCGGCCAGATACTTCCAAAATGAGGGTGCGTTGTGTTCGGGGGAAGACGGTAGGTACATAGTAATTTCGTACATGTCCTTAATAGTAGTTAATACATTTAATTTCAATTTCAAATTAATCGCTTTCACTATGCTCAACCGACTTCTTTGTACAATCCACAAACCAGAATCTAGGCACACACATGACATCAAAGAAGGTGCTGTCTGTGTTCTATCCAAGGCGCCATGCATGCATTCATAGTTCATACATAACCTGGATGCTGAGCAGTGAACCACGTCTTTTACCAAGGTCCAGCTTCATCTATATACTATTTAAAAGACTTAAAGGTCTTGCGTAGCGATCCCACAAGGCCTGGCTACCAGTGTTGGGAAAACTGTAGCGGGGGGAGCTGGAGGGCCTGGGCCCAGCGGTGCGTGAAACCTTTTCATTCATTGTTTTTTTTTGGTTTTTCGTCTAAGGGGTGCCCGTTCGAACTGCACAGGGTGCTGTTTGGGTCGTGTGTGTAGAGGGTCGTGCATGTTTAAATTCAAGTTCATAGGTGGCAAGTGAGAAAGGGCCGGGCAAAATCTTCCATTTGTTGTTTTATTTCCTTTTTGGTCTTAGGGGTGGCCGTTCAGACCGCAAGGGGCGCTGCTTGGACCATGTGTGTAGCGGACCCGGCATGTTTGAATACAAGTCCATAGGCAGCTGGTGTGCAATTGCACTCTCTCTCTCTCTCTCTCTCTCTCTCTCTCTCTCTCTCTCTCTCTCTCTCATGCCTCTCTCTGTTCCCCCCGCTCACTCTCTCTCTCTCTCTCGGTCTCTGCATTTTTCTTCAATCGATGCAAAAATAATCAGAGGCAAAGGGGGAGCCGTGTGCCCACCACGCTCACGCCTCCTCTCTCTCTCTCTCTCTCTCTCTCGGTCTCCTCATTTTTCTTCAATCAATGCAAAACCAATCAGACAACCAAGGGGGAGGCTGTCTGCCCACCAGGCTCACGCCTCTCTCTCTCCCCCCTCCCCCCTCTCTCTCTCTCTCCCCCCTTCTCTCTCTCTCTCTCTCTCTCTCTCTCTCTCTCTCTCTCTGCGTTTTTCTTCGATTGATGTGAAAACAATCGGGCGCGACGAGGGGGAGCCATTTTCCCGTCACGCTCTAGGAGGAGGAAGACGGTGCAGAAAGACTTCGGCGGGTAGCAAATTGCGAAAACAGATTGCTTCGAGGAGAAGGTAGACTGCAGCAATCCCAATCCCGCCCTGAGGTCAATCACTAACTATCTTTGTATAACAAAGGTGTCGTCAACAAATCACCCACACGGACATAGCAAAGCTCAAACACGCACGGATTAACTGATTTGAGAAAAAGAAAAAGAGGAAGAAGAGGAGGAGGAAGAGGAAGAATACGAAGAAGACGAAGATGAGGAAGAAGAAGAATAGTGACAATCAGCGGCTGAACTGCTTTCAGTACATGCTTCTCAAACTTTGCATTCCAAACCCGAATGTACAACACTCGGCAACGCGCAGAAGAGACGAAAGAGAAGGAAAAGGAGGAAGCGCACGAAGAGGAGGAAGAAGAGCAAGAGCTGGAGCAGCATTTCCAAAGAAGATGAAGAAGAGGAGGAGAGAGAGAGAGAGAGAGAGAGAGAGAGAGAGAGAGAGAGANGAGAGAGAGAGAGAGAGAGAGAGAGAGAGAGAGAGAGAGAGAGAGAGAGAGAGAGAGAGAGAGAGAGAGAGAGAGAGAGAGAGATGTATGAATGTGTGCTTTCTCAGGTCCGCTGTTATGAAAAGATAGGGAATCTTTTTGCCTGTTCTCCATTTTCCTATGCGCTCCCCTCCTGCCCTTTGCCGCCCCCTCGTACTCATCCCCTGTGATGCACGGCAGATTAGCCGTGGCGGGTCCACTTGTATATTTAAAAATTGAACTGAGGCATGGGCCCCAAAGCAGAAATCTGGCCGTTGGAATGGTCAGTTCATGCTCTTTGAGCTCAAACATGGTGAGAGCGCGGTGCCAGAGTCTCGCACCAATGATCCATTTTAAATGGCATGCATCGCGTCAAATGTCAAGTGGTGATGGTCTTGCCGAAATTTCGACGTAAATCTTGTGACAGTTCAGTTCAGAGATAGTGACACAACAGAAGGCACGGACATAAAGGTCTGGAATCCTCAGCGAAGATATAAGAAAACACAGAGATATTGTTATGTTCATCATAGGATGCATGGACTCTGTCACATCGATCTAATGCCTATCAAATCATTCAACATGTGCAATGTAAATGCCGCCTCTATTCCACAGCATGCCAGCATGCCAAAAGCCCAGGCCGAGGGGTTGTGTACTTCTGTGGCCTCTATGTCTTGGCCCCGGTGGGGGGAGGAAGGAGGAAGGGGGGGACGCCAATGACGCAGACAAGGATAGGAACTAAGCTAACAATCAGGTGGAATTCAAGAACTGTGCTCATGGCTTTCGATCCTCGATAGGCGCAAAGCACCCATACTCCAGGTAGACCTAGTGTTCAAGAGTGCGACTTGGTTCGTCTACTCAGAAAGATACTGTGGCCAAGGAAAGGTACTCCTTTCGACTTCGCCAAGCTCTATCTTCGAGGATATTCTCAGTAGGGCATAGGACTCATCACAAGTCGCGGCAACTGAAAGCCGGGAAGCATTGATCGACCAACAGATCGATAGTCTGAGAGCATGACCGTGCTTAGCATGGCTTGGGGGCATGCCCAAGGTTGCAAAACCCTCATGCGAAACCAGCAGAACACCATACATTCTCCCAACAATGGCCTTGAAAGATCGGCTCTGCAGGTGTAGCCTGCGTCCGCAAGAGTTACATCCTACAGCTAGCTCTTCCATACAACTATCTCATTTGGGCTAGCCGCTGCCTACCATAAGAATTGCATCCTCTCCCACGCGGGCTACCTAGCCACCACTGCAATCAGACTCGTTTTCAAACACACTTTTCACACATGTAAACAGTAACGCAGCACACTGGTGACATCCGCCCACTCAAAACTCAGAGATATGGTTTTCAGATACGAGTTCACTCCCAATTGGCTATGGCGACCTCAGCGCACAAACATCTCACTGTTCACATACACTGGATCACCCTGGATATCCCACACGCATCACTCTAACACTCGAGCACACACACACACTCACTACTAACTATAGCTATGGCAGCTATGGCTGCCTCTAACCTATCGCTATGCTAACTCCTCTTCTCTTGCCCACTGCGTCCTCCGGGCTCATCTGCAGACATCCTTGCACAAGTCGCTGTGGCAGCGCTTCCGCATGGCTCACGCAGGAATGAATGAATGGCTGGGCGCTGCCTCTTGATTTATACTTCAGAAA
>BFEA01000025.1:3943365-3954087 GCA_003427395.1 Chara braunii | reverse complement strand
GAGAGAGAGAGAGAGAGAGAGAGAGAGAGAGAGAGAGAGAGAGAGAGAGAGAGAGAGAGAGAGAGAGCACGAATGTTGAGCAGGAAAAGCACGGAACCACGATGAGCACGAAAAGCACACAATACCACCCGTCGAGCACCGAATGAGAGCACCAAGTTCCCGTCGAGCGATGGTCCGAGAGAGAGAGAGAGAGCACGATGAGCACCAAGTTCCCGTCGAGCACGAAAAGCACGGATCGACGATGAGCACCACCCGTCTAGCACGAAAGGAGAGCACCAAGTTCCCGTCAAGCACGAGAAGCACGGATCGACGATGAGCACCACCCGTCGAGCACCAAAGGAGAGCACAGTCTGACAGTCAGAGAGAGAGAGAGAGAGAGAGAGAGAGAGAGAGAGAGAGAGAGCACGATGAGCACGTCGCGTGCTGTAGCGTGCCATAGCGCCTGAGACGATTAAGAAGCCCGCCCCTTCGAATGGCGGGCCTTCGAAGGGCGATTTCAGGGCTGGGCGCGGGCGCACGTTCAGAAGGGCCGTTTGGGGGGGCCGAACCGGTATCGCACGGCCCAGATTGCGGGCCGGTCACCACCTGCGGACGGCCCAGTTCCCAGGCCGATGAGAACTGGGCCGTCCGCGGGTGGTGACTGGGCTGCAACCTGGGCCGGTAGATATGACGTTAGCGATTCTTTTAGTATTTGAAGATGTAGATTGTAGATGTAGATGTACATGTAGATATATATTGGCGGTGGGGTTTTTCCTCGCTCTCCGAGAAGAGCCTAAATCCGAGCTGTTTTCTTTTTTTGAGTGTTGGTTGTCAAGGGGGGGGAAGAGGAGTATAAATGAATTTTAAAGGGGCTAAAGGGGTTTGAAGGGGTGTACCTTAGTGTGACTTGGTTATTTTCTTTTTTTATCTTCAGTTCCATGAGGAATTGTGATGTGACCCTCAGCCAAAAGTGGGTTGTAATACTTTATAAGCAATTCTACACAACATTTTTTTTCAATTTTTTTTGGATTTTTTTTTTTTTTTTTTTTTGGCGCTGGGGCTGCCTGGGCCCATGCCCGGGGGTCATGCCCAGCCGGTCACGCGCCAAACCGGGCTTGATGTCGGGACTCCCTAAGGTTTGTACATGCAATTCATTGGTTTATTCAAACTTTATTGTAAATAGAACGCATCACTTCATGCCCAAGCGGGCTAACTCGGTTGAGCATGTAAGTGGTATTCACGAGGTCGTGGGTTCGATTCCTCACGTCCTCCATTCCATCCCCCACAGCCCCCTGTGATGTGCTTCGGGTTCCCCAGCAGAGAAATATGGCTTGGGCCTCCTGGCTGGTTGTGGAAGTTGGTTAGGCTTTCCAGCTCATGCCAGGTGTTAGGAGCCGGGGTACTGCTCCCCGCATAGAGCAGAGTAGGCTGGGAAGGCTGGAAACTCGACCCATAACAGCATCCTCAGGAAAAAAAACTGGACATATATGTAGGTAGGTAGATAGAGTGAGGTATATGAGTGAAGAATATAGATTAGTTATAAAAAAAAAAGGGAAGAACACCACTTCACCGCTGCAGTTACCCATCGCTTCATCCACTGGTGCATTACATGCAGGCCATGCAAGGTACATGACCATCAACAAACACAAACCAAAACTCCACTTTTTGAACAATGCAGGTGTTATCATGGGATGTTGAAAACTAACCAGTGCGATCGACTACTGTGCTCGTTTGCGTTTGTTGCGCCCACCGACCGGTTCTTGCTACCGTTTTGAAGGACATCCCATACTTCCTCCAGACCTGTCACTTTTGTCTCGACAAGCCCTGGAACCCAGTGCCCTCCTTCTTGCCCTTGCTTTATCTCCAACCTGCATCCATGCATCAGTGTGACAGCTATTACACACGCTCATAAACCTCAAGAAGCACCTAAAGGACAACAGAATCCAACAGATAAAGTTAACCAAGCCACAAAACAGGCATAAAGAACATGTCTTTGACAAATGCAGGGCTTCACGCGTTTGTGCACTTTTGCAAGCATTACTTATCCACTCAACAACGGCAGGATCTGTAGGCGCATCCACCTAGCCTACAAACCCCAGTGTATGCGAAGGCAGTGCACGATCGAGGAACAATGACAAGCAACACACGGAAAATTGCCCAGTATACATATCTGCTCGTTATATGAAGAGCACCGGGTCAGCAAAAACCATTGCCAATCTGGTCTGAATCACTTAAACCACCAGTACCTTTCCCAGCTATTTTTTGATATTTTTTCAGAGGCGCGCCGGGTAACGCGCTGGCCTGAAACGGAAGGGCGGCCGCCAATAAATCGAATTGGCGGCCAGTCCTGATTTTCGGGCCGGCGGGCAGTGCCCGCGGCCAACATATGGGAAAGGTACTGGTGGCTTAAAGACCTGGTTTTCAATTAAATGCATGGTCATATCTTAAACTACCCATGCTGCCGTGCATCCAAACCTGCCCTGCTGAACATGCCCCTTTTGCCTGTGGGTCCGCTTTTTCCGCCTGAAATCACAGTCAACAACTCAAGATTGCCACCCACCCGTCGTCAGAGAAGGACCAGGTGTTAAATCACGGTGCAAGGCTGGGCATATGACACTACAGCTGAACCCGCTGATTACAGACAAGGTTTGAACTGGCAGGATTCGAAATACGAGCGATGTGAAAGTCGCACGTCTTCACAAGTGTGGAAGGCAGTTTGTCTTCCCCCGTATAAAGTATTTTTAACAGGTCTACCGAAACGATGACACCGGTCACAGCGAAGCAGATGATAGAAAAAGGGAACTAGCCAATCATTGAAGTACAGCAAAGAAAGTGCTTTCAGCTTGGAGGCCAGAACTGTCGCAGACCATTGCATTACTGCATGCTTTTGAAGTGGGGTGAGCGTTCACACGATGACAAAATGCGGAAGTGCTTTCACATCGACGTTAGGAATCACACCAAAAAGTTGAGGCAGACATGAATGGGGGGCCAGGGCAGAAGCAAGAAAAAGTCAGCACTCACTTCCTTAGAGTTCCGGCAATCGGTGATACGGGAGCTGCCAGAAGATCCCTGATCTGCTCATTATAGATTTCCAGAACGCTGACCTTGATTTCATATGTAACTTGTCCTTTCCTCTCCACTGCAATTTTGAATAGCTCCTCTAAAGTGCGGTAGTTCACCCCTCGGTTTGCAGGGATACCCTCCATTGTGAACGTCTTCCCAGTTCCAGTCTGACCGTATGCAAAAATGCATACATTGTATCCATCGAGAACCGAAGTCACCACAGGTGCTGTATCGGCAAATACCTCACCTGTTCTCACAAAGAAAATTTAAAACAAGCAGAGAGCTACAGCATGTCAGCACTCGATAGCAGAAGCTTCTCGAACAACACAGAAAACACCCAGAGAGCAGCTTATGACCCTTTCGTGTCCACAGTGATCTCTACCTGCCACCTAGGCAAGTAAATCAAAGGCACCACTGCTGCACCATTACCTGATCCAGGCCTTCTTTTCTTTTTCTTTTGAAAGAAAGGGCAACAACCTCTAGATATCTAGCATGCTCAAACTGACGGACCCCAGGTAAATACAGAGTTTCTTTCCGAGTTGATTGGGATTCAAACTGAGGTCTGTATTTCAACAGTTCATGGGTGTACCAACTGAGGTTCAAGGTCTCGTCTCGCTTGGCACAAGGGTAACTCAGCTTTTTTCGCCATGCCACGCTCCCGAACTATATGTGAAACAATCTTCAGTCTGGCAGTTAGTATAGTTGCCTTGAAACAAGTTGAACGTAGAGCCCGTGCTATGTAGAGATACATAGGTATGTATACTGAGCAACAACAGGGTCGAGCGGCTAAATACTTGTCATGTTAAGCACTGAAATACCACAGAGAAACAAGAACAAGTTGAACTTCCAAAAATGCGGGTAGGACCATCTGCACATACAGGTACATTATGACAGGGGGCAAAGCGCTCATTATTTCTATTTCCAGGGCAGAAAATAGCACTTCTCCCTTTCATCTTCGCTGTGCACTTCTGAGGGGAGTTAAGACCAATGACAACTGGCAGGTTCACAAACACTGTCCAGCAGCCTCCAGATTCTCTGGACGAAGTTTTTAAGCGAAATTCGGACCAAGAATAAAAACATGCACCAACCTGCAGGCCACAGGATCATAAAAAGAACTTTTGATTTTTAACTTCTATCTATGGTTGGTGAGGCTTTTCGGATCCAAATCCAATGCCAACAGCTCTTCCCTGAGGTTCACCTCAAATCCCTTAGCAATATGCAGGCCAAATTACAAAAAGCAAACAGAACTGGACCAATCATCCAAAAGTTACACCACCCTTTGATCCCCTCGTATACCCCATGATAAACCCCTGAAGCTCTTATGCTCCATTTGATATGTGCAAAATAACCATAGTTCCATACTGATTCCCAGTTGAAAAGATGTGTCCATGAGCATTTAGGACTCTGTCCGGATCCGCCTTACACATGGACTGGTAGTTTTCCAGGCTGAACAACCTTCATGGCTGAGTCGGACCAGCCTTTTAAGTTTTAACCATGTTGGCAGTTGTTGCTCATCAGAGCAATAGGACGGGACATTTCGAGAACCAAGAGGAGGAAAAGGTAATTACTGAGAAAAGGAACTCCCCACAAAAGAAGCGCTAAAGAAAACACGCGCCCAGTAAGTTTACATGGAAATGACTTCCTATGGGGTGATTCAATAGTGGGTGTCGTGTTACAGCGGGAACAGAGGGATAGTCTGGCCGCTTGAGATACCTTGGCTGGCTTCTGTCGAGAACACTCGGTCGAATTTGAAGAACTTCCGTGTTGGAGTTCCGTTGACATTACAGCGCACAACCAAATCATTCTCCCGATTTGCGTCGAACTCAGCCACACTGGAAACACCTGCAGCCACTTCATTGGCACTGAGTGGTCTGCAGCGGCAGAAGACCCGGATATTCCCTGATCAGCCACATGCGAAAAACAGGTTGTGGCAATGTCAGTTTACCTGGAATTCGCTAGTTCTCCCATGGAGTACACACACCAGAACAAAATCATCAGATGCATACAAAGTCTGGAAAGCCATATCGATATATTACATACTTGCAGCGCATTAGTGTGGTGCGCTGCACCGTGCGGAATGCGCACGGTGACACCGCGCGCGTGCATGTGCGCGCGCACGCGCACGAGGTGCGCCGTGCGCGCAGCGCATGGGGACGCGCTACCCCTGCAAGGTGCGCACTGTGCGCGATGCCTATTTTCGGTGTGCGTGTGTGTGTGTGTCTGTGTGTGTGTCTGTGTGTGTGTGTGTGTGTGTGAGAGAGAGAGAGAGAGAGAGAAGAACCGTGTGCTGACACTATCAGACCGAAGAAACCGCCCTTATCAACGGGCAACATGAATCCGGAAGCGGGGCGACATGCACAAAGGACAAAATATGCCAGTGTATCTTTCCATGTTCTGGCAGAAGATTCATTCATACGTTGGGTGGTGGAGAGCGAAGGGCCGATGAATCAGGTAAGCACGTAACATATCTCTGGAACCTTTCTTTTTTTTTTTTTGGAGAATCTCTGAACAAATGAGACTGAATCCTYCGCTTGAACATGGAAARATACATTGCCATATATGTCTTGTTGTGCATGTCGAGAGTAGTGCAGCGAGCCCGTTGGTAAACATTACCGTTGAGGTTCTGACAGGTTGGACGCGCCGAGCTTCACTCGTGCAAAGAGCTGTTCTTCCTTTACGTTTTTTTCCTTTTATTTAAAAAAAAAAATCCAGGAAAAACGGCTGCCAATTCCGTCGTTTTCTACTTCAGAACTAGGCTACCAGAGTGGCCCGGGGTCACTTGCCCGGCCGGGCCAAAAAAATAAAAATAAAAAAAAATATTTTTTATTTTTATTTTTTATTTTAATGTTGGTGAAGAATTTCGAGGTGACCCTGAGGCAAAAGTTGTTCAGTTTATTTTTCTGCATAACATAGTTTTTTTCGGATTTTTTGGATTTTTTTTTTTTTTTTTTTTGCTGGGACCTCCTTGCACGGGCTGGCCACCCGAGACCCGGGCGGCCCGGCTGGTAGCCTAGCTTCAGAAGTAATACGAAGAGAACGTTTTGAGAGATCACGACCCTCATCATGACTGAATCTGGCCTGCAAGAACCCTACCATACAGACTGCAATTACCATTGAGGTTCTGACAGGTTGGACGTGCCGGGCGACACTCGTAAGAAACTCTGATTTTTCCTTTAAAAAAAAAAAAAAAAAAAAGAACATTCCAGGAAAAACGGCTGTCAGTTCCGTTGTTTTCTACTTCCAAAGTAATAAGAAGAGAACGTTTTGAGAAATCGCGCCCCTCATCATGACCGAATCTGGCCTGCAAGAACCCTACCATACAGACTGCAATAACCCTACCACACACACAGAGTGTTACCCGAACTACAGGTTACTAAAAGCTTTCAGGGCAACGAGCGGCCTCACAAAAAAAATTGGCTGCCCGTTTCTTATTTTACACGAGCAGGGGGCCTGGTCTACTACCGCCCCTCACAACTTTTTTTTTTTTTGACCCCCATTTTTGGAGGTGCGCCACATGCAGCGCGCGTCGTGCGGGATGCGCGGTGTGGCGCACGTGCGCCAGCGCATCGCGCGCGCGCGCGCGCGAGAGAGAGAGAGAGAGAGAGAGAGAGAGCACTGACAGTGCTGCCAGTCTGAAGACTGACGTTCTGAATTGAACTGCAAAGCTCCAACTTTTAAGTCATATGAAGTTATGAAATTAAATTACTAAATTTAAAGTTGAAACTTCAAAATTCAAATTCAATCATACTCTTTTCAAAACAAAATTCTCTGTTTCTTTATACTTGTGCCTGCTTTGCACTGTTTGCAACTCTGCATGTCTGCTTGTTGATTTGCTGCAAGACAAGTGCTCTGCAGCCTGAACTACAAAGTGCAAAGCAGGTGAGCGCCTGCCAACACTCCCAACCACTCTGGACATTTTGTACCCCCTGACACAGGTCTGGACTGTTAGGGTGTCCGGGGATGTCCGGATCGCCGGACAATCCGGATTGGTCCAGACACTAGTCCGGAAGTGTCCGGTGTCTGGGTCTGCGGTTACCATGTATTTTTCCCCTAGTATTGGGCTGCAAATTTCGAGATGACCCTCAGTCAAAAGAATTTTGTATTGCAATGCTGCATAACACATACTTTTTTAAGTTTTTTTCAGATTTTTTTTTTTTTTTCCAAGGGTGGGGGGGCAGATATGGACGCGCTGGAAGGACATCCAGCCATCCAGACCCAGACCGTCCACACTGCGATCCGGAAGTCTGGATCACAGCCATGCTTTTAAGCGAGACATCAAAAGATGTCATGATGCTCCAACTCTGACGGCCTGTGTAGCACACCGAACATGTTCGCCCAAACCTGTTTGGGTGTTCGGCCGACCACCTCCCGAACGTGTTCAGCCGAACAGTTCTTTTTTGATTTTTTTGAAATCTTTTTTCTTAATTTTTATTCTCAGATAGTTCAATTATGCAATCCGAAGCTTTGCACACCTCATTCATTTGAATGTATAATTCAGACAATGGTGGTGGTAGTGGTGGTGGTGGTGGTGATACTGGAGGTAATGATTGTGATCATGACTGGTGAAAAAATCTGACGATCATTGCTGCTATCATGGTGATAACACTGATAAGAATCGAGAACATCACTATTGGGATGAGTATGAAACTGCATTAGTGTCATAATGTTAACTTAAGTTGTAAGCACTTTGAAGGCAACAAGTGTGAAGCTCTGAAATCGCATTCACATCTCTCTCTCTCTCTCTCTCTCTCTCTCTCTCTCTCTCTCTCTCTCTCTCTCTCTCTCTCTCTCTCTCTCTCTCTGTGTGCCCCCCCCCCCCCCCCCCCCCCCCCCCCCCCCCCCCCCCCCCCCCCCCCCCCCCCCCCCATATCTCCCCCCCCCCCCCCCCCCCGCCCCATATATCTATATTTCCCGCTCTTGCTCTTTCCCCATCTAGTTTTTATTTGTGGTGCCTCTACCGCTAATCTGCCTCTCCACAGACAATCAACGATAATAATTAGATCTGCAGGAAAACAGGCTTAGAAGATTTAATTCACTGTCTCATAACCTGCAAATTCGCTAGTGAATTATTGGCGAGAGCCTCAACACTCTGGGACTCCCTCTTTCCCTCCCTTCGCGAACACCCGATCCAATTACTTTTATGGACTAACATCCCAGCCCAATTTACTAAATCTGATGACTTGGGTGAGTTCTACGATGTAATCTTCTCATGACTTGCCGGTGGAATAGGAACCGGACTGATGCTCCCCAGAATGGAAATGGAGCCAGGACCATAAGGACCTGTTTAAAAAAAAAAGAAAGAGAAAAAGAAAGCCTGCATGCTACATATGATCAGACTCAGTCATACATGCAAGTGGATGCCGTGCGGAAAATTCCGCACGTTTGGCGCAGAAGTCGACCCGCACGGTGGGGTGCACGGGGAAAATACTCACTCAGAAACAGAAAGGGGCCGCATGGCTGGGTCAATGGTCACCTGCATCCTGTTTAAAGATTTGTTGTGCTATTTGGGGGGAGGGGGGGGGGAGCGGGGGAACAGTGGGAGGGTAATGCCACTGCCTAAAGGTCCAGACTGATGTCCCAGGCACTTTTTTGAGGCTATTTCTCATGCCCAATTGGACGGAAAGAAAAATATGTACGACTGTACTTGAAAAAGATCAGTTCCGTAGGTGTTGCACTCTTCTGTTTCTACAAAAACAGCAAAAAAAAGGGAAACTGCCACTGGTACGGTGCACGAGCAGGTGTCGCGCTGCACGCCGCACCGCACGGTGCGGTTGCAAGTATTGTGTAAGTCCATGGACACCAAGGAAAGAATCTTAAAGGCAGCGCAGAAACATTGTTTTTCCCTGGGCACCGGGCACCAGCGGCTGGCTGCGTGCCCTCTGCACACAGTAGGTCCCGGACTCATCCTGAAAACTTTGTCTGGAACACCGAGTAGTCCTCAATGCTCCCCTGCTGCTGCCAGAGTGCCAGGAGAGGGAGCTTGAGCAAGCCGCCATTAGTTGTCGTGGTGGGACTGGAAGGAAGGGCTACAGGGAGGAGAGACACTTAGGGAAGGAGAGTGAGGGTAGAGGAAACTTATTTGGTGACTGTGGTCATAACCGTGTTGAAGAATAAGACACCAAGACTACAACGTACAGGCACCCTTAAACTGCCAGTGCACAGCCCCAGCCTTGCTGAAAATGCAACTTTCGGAGGCTCGGCCTACCTGACTACAATGGCTGGCGGCGCCAGCCAAAAAAAGAAAGTGTGCCGCTGGTGGTTCGGAAAAGCTTGGCATGCAGTAAAGCGCCTCCAGGCCCCGGTGTACTGGTGGTTTAAGACTTCATTCTTTTGGCGCCAGACCTCTGGGAAGGAAAGGAGAGACAAAATTGACTAGGTTAGAGAGGCTTGAGAGAAGAGTCCTTGCTGGAGAGGAGAGTCTACCACAGTTAGGATTGATGGGAGGTGACAAGCTGAGGGAGAAGACTCCGCAGAGGAGGTGGACAGAGACTGCAGGGCATTGAGACTTTTGTTATTCGTTATTATTGAGAACTACCCTGCTTAGTTCTCACAGCAGAGGCACGAAATGGCGATCAATTATAACAAGGTAAGAAACTGAGGTTCCGGACAGTGGGGAGGATGCAAGAGGACATTCCAGGCATACCAAAAAGGTTTCAGCCCTCAGACTGATTCAATCCAACCAGTCCTTTTGCGCACGAAGCCTTGGCCTACAGTTCTTGCTACACACTTTTAGGGAGTCCCAACTGCTGCTTCAGTTTTTCCAACAGAATGATTGAAGCCTTGCTACACACTTACAAGGACTCCTAACTGCCGATTCAGGGTATCAGAGCTTCAGAAATCGCACTGAAATGAAGGGTTAGCAGGGTGCCAGGGTTAACCAACGACCTACCACTTCCTCGCCCTTGGCCTACCGTTACAACACATGGAAATGCCTGCTAATTGCACTACCCTTTATCCACTAGCACTAGATTCTAGTGTGCGTCCCTCACACTAGTACACCTCCTATCCGACTGTACTAGATTCTGATCTACATAATCTGCAACATCAGACATTGCAGAGAGGGGTTCCTAACAGTGTTTTGCATCATTCTGATTGCGTTATGTCCTAACGATCCAGGCATAGGGTTTGAAAGGGTGTTGAGGTCACCATTCTGACTCCATCATGACCTGACAATTGAGGCATAGGAATATCAGTCAGAGATCGTTAAGTGAAGCAGCTAACATACCTTTGAGCTCCACACTTTACTGTACAATTGTTGTCTTTCTGCATGGAGGCATAGGAATATCAGTCAGTGACCATGAAGAGAAGTGGTTAACCATACCTTTGAGCTCCAAAACTTTATTGTACAATTGTTTTCTCTCCGCACTCTCAGATGCAAACTTCTTCTTCAGTTCTTCGTGGTCCTTGTCTGCAGAGACCAAAGAAAACAAAGGTCAGTAAATCACGAGAGATGGTTAATGAAAGGCCCAAAATTCGGGGGTTTTCGCCGCATCACCACAAGCAACATCGTCGAAATTTTGCGAACAAACAATGCAGGCTGAGTCATAATACAAACATAGAAACAGGTGAAAAAAAAAAAAAAAAAAAAAAAAAAAAAAAAAATTTAAAAAAAAAAAAAAAAAAAAAAAAAAAAAAAAAGCACACAAAAAAGAAATACAGAAAAAATCGCTCCTCGTGGCG
>BFEA01000025.1:3908462-3939918 GCA_003427395.1 Chara braunii | reverse complement strand
AAAAAAAAAAAAAAAAAAAAAAGAGCGCATCAAAATTTGCGCATGGCGCATGGCGCATGCGCACCGCACGGCGCACCGCAGAAGTGCGCCGTTTTTCCTTTTTTTAGGCTTTTTTGAAGTTTTTTCCCTTTTACCCCCATCAGAAGAACAACGTGCAATGATCAGCACAGATCACAGCCTGAAACTCTGTGTTTTTCTGAGAAGTTACGGTCTTTTTATGCGTCCATAATGCTCCACATTCAGATTTTCATGTGCAACCTGCATTGATTTGCTTGTGAATGAATCTGCATCTTTTTTCTGCTGAGCTCCAGGTCAACTGCATATGTCGCGGTACTCTTTGGCCGTGTTGCCGTTTCTGTGTCCTGGGAAGGGCAGTATTGAAATACGAGTCTAGGACTGAAATTTGGCAGCAGGACTTACAGGTAGGGGGTGTACATGGGTAAGTACAAAAGTTGCCGCGGACACGTAGATGAGCAAGGTGGTCCGCTGGAGGGAGCAGTTTGGGAGCTGTGGGGTTCTTCTTCAATGGACATTAGATGAAGAGCAACGAAGTCCTCTGATGAGGAGATATCGGGGTGACGAAGATTCTCACGACGTGGTGCGATGAGAGAGAGATGCATCGAGATCAGAAATCTCATGAAGAGCCTCATGTGTGGATTGGACTTCTTTCACTTCCCTTCCTCTCTTAGGCACTTGCTCCACTGCACAACACTACATGCATTCAGATGCTTTCTGGACCCGATACATTCGAAATGCTGAACTCAACCGTCCAGAAAAGAGTCCAAATGCACGTAGTGTTGTCTAGTGGAGCGAGGGCCCTACTCTTCATTCCCCTGTTGCAATTCATGTACTCGCCTCAAATTGGGGTTTTGTATAATTATTGGACTCGGGGCTATCCAAACAGTACTTCAAATATGGATCCCTCAGCATCATTATGCCCAACCCAACAGTTCTTCAACACTTGATCAGATGATCATTCAGTGGACGAGGCAGAAGGGCGACGCTGTAGCATCCTTGTTGGATGTTCGCAGCTTTTTTCTTTCGCACATTGTCTCCTCCGCGAGAGTAAAGCCTCACACATTGTGCTATTCTTCTACATGGAGTGTGCTCTTTCTTTTCAATGGATGCTTGCAGTTTTTGTTTTGCACATTGTCTCCTCCGCGAGAGTAAGGCCTCACACATTTTGTTTTTCTTCTGAATGCAGTGGGCTCTTTCTTTCCTATTTCAGTGCCTCCGTTCCGGTATTCCTCTTCTGGTTGCCAGCCAGTTGGAAATCCCTGGCTGCTGACTCTTTGCAGTTTATCAGCAGCCAGAAGATCAGGGGAGCATCCTGCTGTGTAACAGCGCATAATGGCTCACTATCACACCTGCTGATACACTCGCAGGTGGCACAGACTGTGAGAGGCGGGGACTTTGATGAACTGGGAAGGAGGAAAGAGGCCTCCGGGAGCCAAGAGTAGGGGGGTTTCCAAGAACCCCCTGCAGTTCCAAGAAACGCCTGGGGAGTCCTGGAGAGGAAGTAAATTCCATGGGCTTCTGAAGGGATGGAAAACATATGGCAGGAGAGATCTCTGAAGATCTCTGACGCTTTTCGACAGTCTTTTAGAGGAATAAATGGGAGCAAAAGATTGGGTAGATATCGATCGGGTGACTTGCCCCTCCACTGGTCTGCAATAAACTGCAGATTAGCAGTGGGCTGTATAACTCAGTAGATTAGTTAAATTTAGTTTTGTAGCATTTTAGGCCGTTTCCTTTCGTCTTTTTTGCTGCTTTTGTGTAGGCCTGTACGTCTTAGTGTTCTGCTCGTCTTAGTTCAAACTAGAGGTCGTGTCTAGAAATAGGAGGCTGGCGAGGCACTCGGGGTTCCTTTTGCTCATTCTTCTTCTCACGAGCTGGGTGAGAGGTCGCGTTGGAGCTGGAGCGCTATTTTTCAGCAGCACGGCAGCATCATTTTCACACGCTGCTGGCGGCCATAGCTAGGGCGAAGCAGCTTTGTTGATGACAGCAGTGGGCTAGGCGCCCAAGTACTGAAGAGCGCTTCCTCCGATTTGTGTGCTGTTGGGGTTTGGGCAACTGCCACGAAGCAGCTCTTTGAAGTCTCCTTCGATGTGGCAGGCCTTCATCTTCATCGAGTTGTTGTTCTTCTTCTTCATCCTGGGAGTTGCGCTCCCCTGCTGAGTGGACACATGATCTGCAGCTGGGTTTCACGAGTCGTGCAAAGTGACGTGTTGGATTCAGGAGGGTGTGCGGCATTTGCAGGCTTGTCTGGTTGGGCGCTGAACGTGGAAGTGGCGCCATAGCTCGAGCTTGGGGATAGTGGGAGGAAGAAGAAGACTCCCGGATACTTCGATGAAACTTTGTATGTAACTGGTCCACAGGTGTTGATAACGTGGTGGGGATTCTTCGGAAAATCCGTGTTGCTGATTGAATTGGGGAGAGATGGTAATTACAATTGATTTTCAAATCTCAATTCAATTCTACTTCGGGAATTTGTGTGCTTCCGCCGTGTATTTTCCTCATTTGGTTTTTGCGTGGATTGCTCTCTCCAAGTCCACTTGTCATTGCGCACGCGTATGGGAGCACGTGGATGTCACGTCGGATTTCGTCTCAATCAGGCCCATAACTGTTCCATCACCCCTTCCTCTGTATGCCCCCCCTGACCTTCCTTCTCACGAGCCACAACCTATAACTAGATTGATCCCAAACTTCCATTTGTTAATTGAAACAGAAGAGATGCAATACTTGTGAATGTATATGTTCCACTATTTTGTTGCAGTTCATGTAGTACTTCCATGTTTCCGGACTTATATAACGGCGTTTCTGCACTCACTCAGCTTGACAACAGATGCCATCAACGCTTTCGCCACCGGATCATCCAAGACTGAGTAGCCTTGAACGACTGCCCGCACCTCTCCAGCAAAAGCCTCATAATAATGACGCAGTACCTGCATAGACCAATCATCCACACCCGTATCATGTGAATACGAACAGCCATGTAAACACCAGGGGTTAATCATTTGGCATTTTTGGTAGTGTTATCTTTGATTGTGGACCACAGTTCAAGTGCAGCTAAGCCTTTTGGATGACTGCTAGCAGACATCTGCATGATGTATGGAAGACACCACTATTAGGCCTTTCTAAAGTGGGATAGACTTTAACACGCACCACTAATCCCCAGCATCTTGTTTCCAATGGGCAATTTCGCCTGCCCCTGAACAACGGAACCATTGCCTGGGTCAGGCTTAAATATGCCAGCCATGTGCATCACAATAAAATAGCGCAATAACTTTTCTGAAAGGCAAAACATTCTCCTTCTATTTTTAGAATACGTTTTCCCGTTATACAGCAGCATGTACCCTTGATTATTTTCAGATTTTATCCTCTCAATAGCACTCATAGACAAAATTTATATGTACCCCCTCGCAAAATATTTTTCTTTCATTTTAAAAATATTTTATTATTTTCCCCAAATTTCCCCTTATAGAGCAGCATGTCCCTTTCCATTATTATTTTCAGATTTTATTATCATTTTATCCTCTCGCTACCACTCGTAGATCAAGTTTATCTTTAATATTCTTTATCCCCTCGCCAAGACCGACGAGTGCTGGAGGTCTAGCTAGGCAGAACGGTGGTGGTTTTACAATTTAATTCCTCACTCGATTGTGGTGAGCTAGACCGATTTTGCCCCTGGATTTAAGTGCGCTCGATAGACGAGACTGCTTGATTGAAGTGCGGTCCACTTAACAAGTTGAAACGTTTCCCCCCAGCATTCATAATCATTTACATATGTGCAGTTAAAACTTAAAATAGCGTGCATGCGGTCAGCGGGAATGCTGCCTCCACTTAACAAGTTGAAACGTTCCCCCCAGCATTCATAATCATTTACATATGTGCACTTAAAATAGCGTGCATGCGGTCAGCGGGAATGCTGCCTCTACGGCGGCAAGTATCAGCAACCACACTTCCGGTGAATATTTGGACAACTTGTGTCATTCGCACCATAAGTTTATGAGAAAAAGGGAAGTAATTTTCAAGTAAAAAAATACCCCGATTGCCCTGGACACCGCTGAATCCACAACCCTTCTTCCAAAACAAGAAACAACTGCAGTAGGAACTGCTAGGAAAGGTTACTCTCCACATCCCTGGGCACCTTTCTAAGACTTTTTTAGAGTTTTTGGCTTTGGCAAATATTTTTTTTAAGTATGATAATATCTGTTCTGAATCTTCTGATCAGTTCATAATCTGATTCCGTGGACCATCAGGCCACATTCAAAAGATAGGTTGCTCTTCACAGCTGATCTTACTACCGTCTTGACCCGAATAGAACGCCCGGTAATTATCGCCGTATCTGGACTGAGAGTTGCACCAAATACAGCTATAATGACCGGGCGTCCTATTCGGGTGAAGACGGTACTTGGTAGTACTTACTACTTAGTAATTGCTACATATCCAGAAAAGGGGAGGGGGAAAACAACTACTCAAATCATTTCTTGTTCACAACGACTGCGGTGCAGCACTCAGAATACCCAGTCTAAGCTGGTAGTTTCGCCTTTGTCATCGTACCTTTATCTCATCCTGTACACCTTGAAACTTGTTCACCAAGTCTGCTTCATTATTGTTCACTTTCTGCTGCAGCTCATACACCTGTTTTTCCCGATCAGACAATAGCATTGCTGATACATGGCAGGAAGAGATGGTGGAGCCAGGGACAGACCACACCACAAATGTTACAAAACATGGAAATGGACAGTCGAACAAAGAAGAATAAACACAAGAGATTACATATAGAAGAGGGGGGATGCCCTTATCACTCCCGCAAGCAGGCCCTGCCCAGACTCCAAAGAAAAAAGAAAGAAAAATTTAAAAAAAAACAGGAGTCAAGCTCGTGAAGTACCCTTTGGTAGACCACTGGACATAGATAATGTACACCGATATGAAAAAAATTCAAAAAATTAAAAAGACTAACATTTATTATTTCCTCGATTTCCTCGACCTACCCAACAAGCAAACTTCTTCGCAAATGTATGGTTCTCTTCTCACACCCAGGGTTACTTTTTCCCCCCAGCAGTTTCTTTTTTTATGATTCTATTCATATTCAGGGACCCAAGGGCCTCAAGTGGGTCCCAACAAATTTAAATGCGTAAAATCCTTTGAACAATAGCAAATCATACCAAATCCGACCTACAGTGTCAGGATTTGGCACCGAGCCAGGTCGGGCCACACCCTATCTGACTGGGTAAAACAGGGCAGACAAAAAAAAGGGGGAAGGAATTAGAAGACAGACATAAATCTGACATTGCTCCAGATCTGCACTTGCTCTTCACAGTCGGAGTTCAGCCTTGTCCTTGAATTTGGTCATCATTCATCAGGCCACGTCAAGGGTTGAGGACTACAGAGGGGTGTATCGTGTGCCTTAATATGATTTTCTGATTTTTTTCTTATTTATATTTAAACCACCAGTACCTCTGCCAGTGTTGGGAAATTACGATGTCTTGGCCAGTACCCGAACTTTTCGGGGTGGGACACAGGGTCGGCAATGTCCCATAAATCTGAATTTTATAGTGACGGAAAAAGGGGCAAAAAAAATGCTTTCTCTACTGCAATGATGTCAGGTTGGGTAGTCCAGGAGGCCGTGCTCACAATCTTCCTCCACAGAATGCACCTTATAGGTAAGGCGGTCACATTCTGAATGTTACTATTTTCTTTTTTTTGTTGGTCGTGTGTTTCTTATGAGTCCCCTGTCCATGAATTGCTCAAGCTGTCCGTGATCTGCTGAAGCTGTGTTTTGTCAGAGGATTGTAAGGCTCATCACACTGGCACTTAGGGGAATGTATCCAGCCATTTTCACGGTCGGATACATGTGCCCGTTTTTTTCCCCGTTTATTCTCTTTTTGGAATCTGACAACCTGGCCACGGGGCTGAGATGCCCTCATTGAGGGCACACTCACACTACCACTTCCAAGAATATATACAACTGCAATCACGACCAAAGCTTTGTTTCCTCTTTTTTCTTTTTTTTTCTGAGTTTCACGGCCGCAACTTTTCTTTTCTTTTTTGTTTTTTTTTTGTTCTTTCCGTGAGAGTACCAGAAAGAGTACCCAGGCTCGGCAAAACTCGGAGCGCAGTGAAATTCAGGGTCGGCAAAAACAGGCTCGGAGGTACTGGTGGTTTAACTTGAAATTAGTAAGTAATACCGAAGTGACTCTCAGTCAAAACTTGTTTGAACTGCAACTTTACAGAACATAATATTTTTGAATATTTTTTCTACATTGTTTTGAAATCGTTTTCAGTTCTGCTGGGGTGGCCCAGGACCTTGCCCTGACCTGACCTGGACAGCAAGAGGCAGTCCAGACACCCTGTCAGGTAACCTAGAATCCAACAAAAACGTGTCACACTCTGCGTAGGTTTACATTTCACAGACGACACACGGTGGGGGACCAAGTCCACAAACTCCAGCTGAAAAGTATCACGAACTTCAACAATACGCTCAGAACTCACATCTTACTATCGTAGTTTTACTTAGCCTGCCCATACAAGCGTTTTTTTTTAACTGGTTTTTAGTTTTAACTCCCAATCACAACAATGAGAATGATGCACACCCAGCTTGATGATATCATTTTACTATAGGCCAGTAGTAGCTTTTGATCTCTCTCTCTCTCTCTCTCTCTCTCTCTCTCTCTCTCTCTCAAGCACTCACTCTTGCTCTCAAGGACTCGGTCCTTTTTAACTCGCGGTAGCAATAATGAGAATGATGCACACCCAGCCCGATGATATCATTTTATTCTAGGCCAGTAGTAGCTTTTGCACTCTCTCTCTCTCTCTCTCTCTCTCTCTCTCTCTCTCTCTCTCTCTCTCTCTCTCTCTCTCTCTCTCTTTTGCAAGCACTCACTCTTGCTCTCAAGGACTCAGTCCATTCATGGTTTCACTGTTGCTACTCCCGCTGCTGTTATTACTGTTTTCACTGCTATGGTTGTTGCTGCAAATGGCATTACAGCTGTTGCTGCAGCTGTCGATCTTCTCAGTGCTGACAAAAATGGGCATTCAAGTGCTCCACGTCCCCCACGAACTCCCACAACGCGGTTTCTGCAGCAACTAGGTGACAGTGAAAGCTGGTGATTGAGGCTGGTACACTGGAGAGGAGGCTGGTACACTGGAGAGGCAAAGAAGAGTTGAACTGTAACGAGAATGACGAACAGGAATCAGTCTATCACTTTTCGACTGCAAGTTTCATGCAAGAGTGCTGGCCTCATAGAATGTGGACTGCGCACCCAAAGCCTCACAGAGATGACCAGCCCTGACTGGAAACGGAATTTGCCGACAAAATTCCAGTACCTAAGCTTTCTTTCCCCAATGTGGCTCCCTGATCCACGCAGTGTGGGTGTGTGTACGACCGTCCAGATCGTAGCCTGGTTTTTGAGAAATTTTGACCCGTTACTTATCAATCGATGAGAATGTGCACAACTGTGGTAGAGATAACAATCCGACGGATCGAGAAGCCCAGAATAGGTGAGGACTGCTGAACAACATCTGAACTACCCCTGGATGCAAGTCAATTAAACAATTTTTAACTACGTTTACCAGATAGATACAATAGCATTTCCATCTGTATAGAAGAACTACATCGAGTGTTTTGACTAGTTTGCAACTACACACGTGGCCAAAGGACGAGAGTAGAGATAAGTCTGAATCTCAAGGATTGATGAAGCTTAGACATCACATTATTTTGGACTTTGAATCCTCAGTGATGAAACCTCAGTCGCTGTGCACAATCAATCCACACACGATTCCCTTCTTTCCCTTTTTTCCACAGACGTTCAGTAACTTCAGTCTAATTACTTACCGAGTTCTTCTGCCTCTGCTCCTTTCTCAGCCAGCTCTGCCTTCAGCCTCTCCATATCATCCTGTCTTGTCTGCAGAATGCCACTTCTTGCACTGCAGTCGTTTTTCAGCTCCATAAGCTGCTTCTCTAGGTGCTCAACCTTCTTCTTAGCATTCACCTTAGCCTGCACTTTTGCATGAGCAATAATCAAACACAAGCAACTCAACAAAATCAGTGAATGGCACTGAATGCCCTTTTAATTTTTAAATCCGACTTCATCCATCTGCACTGCTCTCTTTACCTTCAGAGTCTATCCGTGCTCGACAAAACAACCAAAGATGCACCCGGAGGTCAATATGTTTGCGCTCGCAGAGTAGCTTGCTGTTCAATGATACATGGAACCCTCAGAAATCCAGAGGCTGCAAATCCTCCTCACTTTTGCAGAACACATCAAATCATCTTTTTCCTTCTTTCTTTTCCAAAAGGGAATCATCCCCCTAACTTTATCTCACAGGATTTGAAGTTCTAGCTGTCAAGTTGCTAACCTTCTAAGTTGTGCCTCTTAAACCACCACTCTACCTGACATTGGAAATTCGTCGGAGCGGTAGCACAGGTTCACGAGGCTACCGGTACCATAGTGTGGTGAACCGGCACAGCGGTGACAATGGAATGCGATGAATTGCCGCCACAACCGACTTCGCGGCTGAAACCTTTTTTTTTTTTTTTTTTCCTGCAAAGATCACAACCAAATCTACAGACCCTCCAAGTTTCAGATTTTTTAACATATTCTTGAATTGGAGTACTTTTGCCTTTGGGTCACAACAGACTCACAAGTTGTAGAGTGGCAAAAATGGAAACTGTGACGAATTGGCACGGCATTTATTTCATGGGCTATTTTTTTTTTTATCATTTTTCTGATATTTTTCCTGGAAAGATTACGACCTAATCTACAGGATCTCAAATTTTCAGATTTTTTTCTTGGTTTTTCAGAGCGCAAAAACTAGCCTAAGTTGGTGCGTGAAAATTGTAGGACCGGACCTGCCTGCGCCCGCCGGTCGGCGGCCCCCCTAAAGACCCGCTCCGATCTCACCGGAATGCCACTTTTCGGTGTCGGGTAGAGTCGTGGTTTAAGTGTGTACCGCTCACGCCAGACTTTCTAGGCATAGCTGACTGCACATGCGATCAGGTATTTGAGAAAAGTCAAGAGTACGGCCTTATAGCAATGAGGCAGGTAACCATCAAACCTTTTTCTGCTTTAAAGTTTAAAAGCAAACTAAGCAAACAAAATTATGTTCTCTAGATTCTGTCTGCCGCTGCTCACAACATGTACACCACAAATTCCTCAGAATGCCATGGTTAACAGCTCACCACACGATATTATTCTACTAGTCCCGACAACTTACCTGCAAGGGCAGCGATCACCATCTAGAACCTTTCCTCGATTCCATTGAGATTCCAGAACCAACGAGCTGGTGCCTCACTCCCTTTCTTTTAAAGAAAAAAGATCAAAAAACTTCGAAAAAGATAAAAAAGGTTGGTGGTTGAGCCTCACTCCCATTTACCTACCGAATGGAATTGTGATTATAGTATCACATTACCATTGTTTCTACCAGCTAGTAAATCATAGCCAAATGAATCACTGATTGTCAAAACTGTAAATGTCATTTAACCAGACTCCTCACTGTCTTCAACACCTAATCAAAACACAGAGATCATCACTCAGCAAACGAATCGACACATTTCATGACTAACCTTGATGCGTTGTGGCTGGTGCATCACATTCTCATTGTTCGAGTCATTCTCATCACTCCACATTACCAAATCCAGACAGAAAACTTCTAAGTTGACAGCAATGCAAAATAAAAACTGACTGAAAAAGTGACTACTCGGTGAGACATCGTATACAATGGATTACCGGCAACGTACTGGAAAAAATAGTATTGTAATGAACCCACTCTGATAGGTACTCAGAAGTCGTCAATCCACTGTAGCTTCAATATCTGTATGAAAGTCTCCAGATCATGAAGTGATATCTCAAACAGTAACTCAATATCAAAAAGAGAAGAGATTTGAGGGAGAATAGACAAAGGAGAGGAAGAGAGATCACACAGAACCCTTCGGATCCCTCTCCTTCTTCGGGCTTCTTTCCACATCACTTCATCAATTATAACAAGTATATTCTTGATCACATACACGCACACAATAGTGCCACGTGGCACTTTTCTCATGAAGACCCTGAAGTCACAGCAGATTTCCAGTGACGACGTCAACCACAGGTGAATATCCGATTCCCTACATCCACAGATCCCGATCTTCGTCCTCCTCCCAACCAGTCACCTCATGTAGACAGCGTGGACAATGCCACATCAGCAATCAAGCCAGGTGGCATATGCCAAATCATCAATGAAGACCAATAGCAGCACCACGTAGACCAGGAGCAGCGCCACATATATCAGAGGCAGCGCCCCATCAGCATGCCACGTAGACCAGAGGCAGCGCCACGTCAGCATGCCACGTCGACCAGCGACAGCGCCACATATACCAGAGGCGGCACCACATCAGCATGCCACATCGACCAGAGGCCGCGCCACCTCAGCATAGCCTGGCGCACACAGAAAACGCCAGCATGCTGCCTCCCTTCCGTGTCGTCGTCGCAGCGCCTGCGCGCAGCCAGCATGTGGTCAGTGTCTCACAAAAGTCGAGCCAGCGTCAAAGCCGCATAGCACGACTGAATGCTTGACTCGCTCGAGGCCAGCCTTAAGTAGCAGTCGTCGGGGCTGTCTGGCCTCGGGTGCCTTTCCTCCAGTCGTCCAGATTGACTCACATCTCAAGGCCCGGATTGTACAGTTGCAGACTTCTCCCTTGGACCTAATGCTGTCTGGGTACCTGCATACAAACAATTGTGTGTGCTTGACCTGCGGCCTGGGCTAGGTACCTCTGGACTTTGACTGTTGGGTGGACCTACAGTTGACAAAAGTCAACTGTCACACGCCCAGGCCCTGAATTCGTGAGGGGGGTTTTCTGCCCTTGTTTGGCCTGGGCTGAGGGCGGCCAAGTAGGCCTTCTGATGGCCCTCAGTTCCTCGAGACATATGTCATGGGTTATTGCAGTATACAACATTAAAGAATATACCACCAGGCAAAATATGCAGTTCTGACAAATACATTGTGATAGCAAACATATTGTTTAAGACATTGGGGGAGAAGCATGTGTACACAGGCATGGCCTGCAGATTTCAGAGCTCAAGTCTGGTCGACCGGATACAAATGAGGCACTGTAACCACCTGAAGCTGATCTTGCCGTGCTCTGGATCTGTTTTCACTGACAAAGATTTCCAGCTCTTTCTCCTTTTCTCGCAAAGCCTCTAAATTGCGTGAAATATCTTGCAGCTCCCTTGAGCGCTCCTCTTCGTACCACTGGAGCTTCGACTGCAATGCACGGGATAGCTGCATCTCTGTTACCAGCCTTTTCTGGAGGGTTTTCACCTCCTCCACCTTCGGTGAGCTCCCAAGCACCACACAATCTGCTTGACCCAATCAATTTCAACAAAAATGAAGACCATCAGTAAAAGGATCCACGGACCCAGCATGTGAGAAGGAAAGAGGGACCAAAACAGGGTACCAGGATAGGAGGGAAGATAGGGGAGGAAAATAGAGAGGAAGGAAAACAAGTGGGACAGACATAGAAAAGGAGCGAAGGGGAGAGAGGGTAAGGAAGCGAAAGGGGGAAAGAGGGAGTCTGAAAGACAGGGGGAGTGAGGGGAGTGAGGGAGAGTGAGAGAGAGGAGGGAGAGCGTAGGGAGAGTGAGATGAGAGAGTGAGAGGTCCGAGTGAGGGAAAGAGGGAGGAAGAGAGAGAGAAAGAGGGGGAGAGTGAGGGGGAGAGTGAGAGGTCCGAGTGAGAGGGCCGAGTGAGAGGTCCAAGTGAGAGGCCAGAGGGAGGGAGAGAGTGAAGGATAGGGGAGTGGGCGAAGTGTGGGGGGAGGGGGGAAAATGTGGGGGGGAGCGAGGGGGGAGTGAGGGCGAGAGTTTTGGGAGAGTGAGGGTACAGTGGACAGATGGGAGTGAGGAGTGAGGAGTGAGGAGTGAGGAGGAGTGAGGGGGAGAGAGTGAGGAAGGGAGATCCACTGAAGGAGAGAGTGAGGGAGACGGGGAGAGAGCGAGGGAGTGATGAGAGAGAGATCAAGGGATTGAGAGAGAGATCAAGGGATTGAGAGAGAGAAGTGAGAGGGAGCAAAAGTGGAGTTAGAGCAAGGAGTGGAATGACAGAGAGCAAGGAGAGAGGTATCAAGGAGTCAGAGAGAGTGAGGAGGAAGAGGCATGGAGCAGAGAATCAGAGAGGGAGAGAGATGGGTTGAGAGGGGGAGTGAAAGAGAAGTGGAGTGATGAGCAAGAGGGGCGGAGGAGTGAGAGGCAGCAGGAGCGAGAGCTGAGACGGTGAGGAGTGAGAGAGGAAGTGGGGAATTATGAGTAAGAGAGGGGGTGAGAAGCGATAGGCAGCGAAGAGTGAGAGATAGCGAGAAGTGAGACCGAGCAAGGAGAGAGGGATTGACGAGTTGAAGGGAAAGGGCAGAGTGAGCAAGGCAGCAGGAGGGTGGAGCAAGAACGGAGGGGGGAGGAGACTGGCCCGGAGGTTGACCAAAATGGGGAGCCAGAGGGGTACTCAGATGGGGAGTGCAAGGAGGAATAGAGGGGGAGCAAGACGGGAAGAGTGCGAGCGGGGAGCTGCAGTGAGAGGAAGGGAAGGAGGGAGTAAGGGATGCGGTGGGAGGGAGAGGGGGAGCAAAGGCAGGAAGGGAGGGAACAAGTGGGAGGAAGCACAAGGCAGGGGGAGCACAAGGCGGACAGAGCGCAACGGGGGGAGGGGGCGGGTTGCAAGAGGGGGGAGTGCTAGCAGGGGGAGGAGGGAGGCAGGGAGGGAGTCATAATGGAGGTCAGAAGCGACAAGGGGAGAGCAACAGTTGGGGAAGGGTTAACGAATTCAGGTTACTGCTGGTAGCATTATAACCTATCGGCCTACTGGATGGGCCTACCTACTGATGTATGGATGGGGCCTATGACACCTACCGGTTGTGACTATGATACATGGCTGGGACTTAAACTGGGACTGGGACTCTGAGGTTAGTGAAATCCTTCCAAAAGCAGCAGAAAAGAAATGGACAGAAAAAGAAGTGCATTAGAGAGGTAGGAAGCAAAAGATAAATTAAGAAAGAGAGGTATGAGACCCAGAGATTGAGGAAGCGAAAAAGAGAGGCATGGGAGGTGAGGAGGTGAGGAGGCTGTCTCTTATACACATCTAGATGTGTATAAGAGACAGATTCAGAGGAGATTTCGGAGTTCGCCAAATATTTTTCCGAATTCGGTGTTCACAAGCCTGAACCGAGCCAACAAAAGGAGGTGCACATCACTCCCACCAAGCCATAAGAAAGCTGACTCATTCAGTTGCTCAGATATCAATCCATAAGTTCTGGAGAAACGGTGTCGTAGGGCGGACTCACACTAGTACTATCTTAAGTCTATCTGACCGCATTTTCTCCTGAACCTATATACATCTGGCGGCAATTCCGTCCAGAAAGAAGTAAAAGAAGTTACTAAAAGCTTCAAAAGGTGCTAGTGTGAGTATGCCCTTAGTCGTGTTTCAAGCCAAGTGCTCAAACTTCTGCATGTCCAGATTTGATCACTGAGTTACACAGATGGGTATATGACTGATAGATCCAAACTGATCGCCCCCTCAACCTCAGGCATAATCACTTGTTCCGGCAAGAAAAGTCGGCAACAACCAGCACACCAAAGGGTTTTTGACTGAGTGTATAACTTTATACGAGCCATCCTTGGGAGGAGTGTGAATGAGTGATCTTTGCCGCACGTGTGCATGGGTTGTCACACGGTTTTCAAGGTGCAGGGAGGACGAGGAAGGAGGCTGAAGGTTGAGGGCCGATGTTGGGGTGCAGGGCTGCACAACCATCAGAAAAAGGCAGATGTGGGCTGATGTGCTATCCATCAGCACGAGGGGAGAAGGCAGAGGGGGGATGTTGGGATCTTGTGTCCAGTTGGCGATGTAGAGGTCTTGTGTTGAACAAGCATGGAAAGAAGCACTCATGGGCTGCATGAGTGCTATCTGTCAGCACAAGGGGAGAAGGCGGAGGTGGGGTGATTGAAGAGGACGTGTAGGAGAGCTTCCCAGTGTCAGCAGGGGTGAAGCCGCAAAGGGGTTGGTTTCAGATCTTTCTAAAGAAGGCCAAGGAAGAGGCGGGAGAAGAATATGAAAGTGCCAGCAATATCAGAAGGGGGAAAAAACAGGTCCACAATGAGAGGAAAATCCAGAAGTAATCGATCAACTTGCCACAGTATTAAATTTGTGTGTTGCTTGTGTTTATCAGCATGCACGTCTACTAAGAGAACTAGCAATACTTCACCACACCAAAAGCACCTCTTACGAACCAACCACACAGCATGACTGCCATAGTGATCGACGCAGACACTGCCGGAACATGTGACCATCACAGAGAAGAAAGTCCAATCCACACACACCCCTAAGGTATATATATATATACAGGATCAAAAATAAGGTTTTTTCTGAATGTTTTTTTGTGAGTTCTCTAGGATGTAACCTACACGCCTGTGAATTTTGAAGTCATTCTGCTAAGCCAAAAAAACATTAAAAATCGTCAAAGATGGGGGTGTCAAAACGTGCTCGCCCTGTCACGATTTTCTTTTTTTTCACTTTTAACTTTTTTTTTTCACTTTATTTCGGGGCCTAAACAAACTTATGATTTTTTGAAACTTTTTTAACGAGTTATTGATTATGTAAACTACATATCTGTAAATTTTCAGGGCATTTGTCAATGCCAAAAAATAATTAAAAATCGGCAAAGATGGCNGAGAGAGAGAGAGAGAGAGAGAGAGAGAGAGAGAGAGAGAGAGAGAGAGAGAGAGAGAGAGAGAGAGAGAGAGAAATAGAGGAAAGGTGTAGGAAATGAAAGGGAAGCATATAGAGAAAGGAGAGAAATACCAGGAGATTGAGCAGCACAGCAAGCATAAAATATCACATCCAAGCAGAGTAAGCATGCATATGTTCTGTGTGCGAGGAGATGTAAAGCACCAAGAAAACAGAACAGGCTAATGTCACAAATCATGAGGATATATAGGCCTCCTATGGTATTTTTCCAAACTGATGTGGACACAGATGCTTGGGTTCCGTATTATCCATTAAAGCAGACAGGAAGGGTGTGAGGTAGTAAATACCAGGCACAGGGAGGTGCTGTGAATCGTGATGCGCCATCTCAATTGCCACATTGCTTCCAGGCATCACCTCAACCACCTGTACGGGTGGGACCTGCAGGTGGACCAAAGCTGTCGGTGCTGGCCTTATTTCTGACCTGTAGTCAAAGTAACAGCTGTCCACTAGCCTCATGTATGTTCCATTGGTCATTGACCCGGCGCCTTGCAGCCTTTCTTCCCCATAAGTTGGGCTCCCCATAATACGGGATGGCAAGTGTTCTTCGTCTTTGCAATCACAATAAGAACAGTGCCCCAGAACCTGCAGATATGCACTGGTGAAAGACCCAGTGTCGCCCACTTTTCTAGTAGGTCTTCCTGCTCAGCTGTAGCCAAAGACTGCCCAGAACTGGTTTTCCCGCGTTTGAACATAGAAGCATCATTGCTTTAACCTGATCCGAAGATTCAGCATCTCCATGTTTGATTTGTTGGTGAACAAATTCAGCGCTTTGCATGGGAGCACCAGCCACACAACCTCAAACCCAAACCTCTCTTTCTCCTCCCTCCACCAGACCGACACACTCTCTCTCCCTTCCCCTCCCCACCCCCGCCCCCCCCCCCCCCCCCCCCCACAAGCCCAACTGTGCTACTCAAGGATATAAAGTTCCATAGTCTGCATCCTAGTCATTGAAATCCATGAAATGACGATAGTCATCTGCCATAAGACACAACCACCCAGCAACAGCTTCAGTTGATGCACATCACAAAGGGTTTCAACTTCAACGAATAGTGACAGTTGTCATACAGGCCATCAAGTTATTGCACATCACATGCACACCAGATTAGAGAAACTGCGACATCGACACAAACCATCATACGCCAACCATAACTCAACTTGGGTTTTCGGGAAATGGACATTGATAACATCCACCCAACACTAGACCTAGGTCACTGATTTGATACTATCACAAAGAGGACATAAACATACCTACATCAGGTCACCATCTACGGTTGTCAGTTCAAGACCACAGCTGCACCAGCTCACCTTCCACAATCCTTTTTTTTTTTTTTCTTTTTTTTTAAAACAGGTCCTTATGGGCCTGGCTCCATATCCATTCTGGGGAGGCGTCAGTCCGGTTCCTATTCCCCCGGCAAGTCGAAACGGGTTGCATCATATTACTCACTCAATGCTTCCTTCCGTCTGGCCGAAGGACCCCTGACCAGCATCGATTACTCCTTCGAAGGAGCTCATGCTTAATCATTGCCTCCAGGCGAAATTCAAATGGTCCGAAATTCGCAAATCAATTATAAATCAATCGCTCCCTCCAGGCTTCGAAGGAGGATTTACTGTCAGCGTGCCCTGACCATCTGTTCCTCTCTGGCTTCTACTTGGGGTCTGTCGAATGAGTCCCTGTATTACGAGAACAGTGGGGGGGTCCGCTCTGTGCACCTTCCACAATCTTATCAAGGTCACCAAGGACTTTCTCATGTCTACAGCCATTCTTTCTCAAGAAATCTGGCAACTGCAAATGGTGACCTAGCCAGTCACACCGAGGAACCACTCGTCCTCAAGACCAACCGATGAACTACCGTAGCAGAACCTGGTCATCTACCAAAAACTCCGAACTCCTTCCGTCTTCGTAACAGAACTGACATAGATGGGGAAATAGAGCAGTAGTGAGACCTCCATTCCCAACATCCTACCACCACTGACCATCAAATCAGGATGAGGACTATCCTCCAGAATATGTTAGCCAAAAGTGTGCAGGTATTGGGTGAACATGTGGGGGAATCCCGCCTTGCCCTCCAATCTCCAACATGCCTCCTTAAGAAAAAAAGCCTAGAGAAGCGGGTCGTGCCAGTCTTCTTCAAGAAAAGAGAAATGCCAGGATCCTGCATCCCTCTGATTTCGTTAGACTCTGTTTCGAGTACCAAATTTAAACAATATAGCCATAAAACTGGCAGCAGAAATATTCTCAATCCCACTGGACTGGGCAATGTAACCAGTCCACAACACCTTTCTTTCAACGGTGCGGGGAATCATGATCGGCATTCCAAGGAATGACCATGCTCAGGAGCCTTTTCCTAGTGGAACCAAACAAGACGTCGAGTTTAAATTGTGGCGGGAACTCTGAAATGTCCGACAAGCAAACAGTTCAACAATCGGAACACTCCTGAAAAAAAGTTGACCTCCGTGAAAGTCGTACTGGGACGGTAGTGGCTATGAAAGTGATAGAGGTACGAAATCGCTAGGTTGACAGGCGGCTTGAGGAACTGCCACAGACCCTCCCCTCGTGCCTGGCCTCTCCAGGTTTTGACCTGTTGTGTGACTCGGTGCTGCTAGTAAGCTCCCCAGCCTGCACGCCAACCCCCTATGAAAGGCCAAGGCTTGGGGGGTGGGACGTTCTGTAGTAGGCCCCCCCTTGATAGGCGTATAGCACCACAAGCATTGGGCCGTTGCTGATGTCCCCAAGAATAGAAGGGGCTTTGTGGTTGTGGTTAAATGAAGGAAAAAAAAAAAGGAAGTTGTACTGCAACAGTGTGGCTGTGACTACTCCTACACATTCCATTCAGTGGTCAACTAGACTTCCAGACTAATGTTTCACGACCTCAAACAATCAAAACATTCACACCGTTGAAGTTGTAGTATGGGAGCTGCCGCCCTTCTGAAAAAACAACACCAACAACAACTATGGGAGTGTGGCTACCACAACTACTACAAGGTCCATTCAGTTTTGTATGAACTTCCGGATTAAACCACAAGTATGTTTCCCCGCTTGTAGTCACCCTGGTACATTCGGAAGCCAAGCGGGAAAGGGCCGCCGTTGATAAATTTCATCGGCGGCCCGTTTTTTTGTTTCAGGCCTCCCAAACTGCTCGCGGCCGATATATGGAAAACGTACTGGTGGCTTAACATCGCACGGGATTAACAGTCTAACAATAAGAACATTCCCACACAAGTGACCTCCATAGAAGCTATACTACGACAACCTCGCTTCATCCACCCCTGCATGATCCCCTCCCTCAGCACCTGGACTTCCAAATAAATTCTTGACTTGTCAAACAGCCAAAACAATCAGAAGATTCCTTCACACAGTTAATTGTGTACAAGTTGTGCTATGGCAGTGTGCTTACGAAACAATAACCTACATAACCCAGTCGTTAATTGAAATGAAATCCCAGATGAAAAGTTCTGACTTGAAGAACACTAAAAGCGCTCCTACAAGCAGTGACCTCCGCACAAGTTGTACTACAGCAATGTGGCTACTATAGCTCCTGCACGATCCATTCAATATTTGAACAGGCTCCCGAGCAAATCTCTAACTTGACAAACGGTCAAACAATCAGAGCGTTCTTACACACAATAACCTTTATAGAAGTTGTACTCCAACACTGGCTACAACCACACCATTGAGCACTTGAATGGACTTCTGGATGAATGACCTGCTTGACGTACAATCAAGAGCTCAGAACACTGTCTGTGTATACCTGACGGTCCTCAGAGAGCTGACGAGGCTCACATCCTGTCTCTTATACACATCTAGATGTGTATAAGAGACCTGCTTGACGTACAATCAAGAGCTCAGAACACTGTCTGTGTATACCTGACGGTCCTCAGAGAGCTGACGAGGCTCACATCAGCTCACCTGTCGCATGATTGTTCCACAAAGCAAACAATTTTGAATTTTCTGATCTTATGAGGGATGCTGGACCCGCTTTCCAGCGGGTGCTGCTCCCCACCAATAGACTGGAGCCACAAACCAAGTTGCTAGGGGTGAATTTTATTACCATCACTCCTAGCAAACTGGGTAGGTGTTTTTTTTTTTATATATAAAAAAAGGAAGAAAAAAAGAATGCCAAGGGGGGGGTCAGTGGACTGGAGAAACCGAGGGATCATTATTAGGAGTTGGAACATCAACGGTCTGGGGAATGTCATAGACAGAGAAGAAAAGTGGAATGATATTCCAACCGGATTGACATCGAACAACAAATTAATTGCGGATATTATATTGCTTCAAGAGACACATCTCTCCTTCTCCCAGGAACACAACAGGATCCGGAAACTCATCGCAAGAAAAATGGGAGCTATAAGAGATGAAATATGGGCAGCAGACATTAATTCAAATACGAAAGGAACAGCCATCTTAATCCCTAAGTCATCCCGCTTCTACGTGTCAGGAAGCGTTTTGAGTAAGGAGGCGGATCTCCAAGAGGGCAGATGGTGCTCCATGCACCTTAAGTGGAAGGAAGAGGAGTTCCTCCTGTACAGCATCTACGCTCCAAATGAATCAACGCAAAGAACATCCTTTGTAGCGAATTTGAGCAGCGGCATTCCGCCATTAATTTTGTGTATACTAGCTAGGGATTGGAACGCTACCCTAGACCCAGCGACAGACCGCATATCACGGTCCACCAACGCATACAATCCATCCACGTCACAGGAGGCCCTACCAATCCAGAAACTGATGATTGATCAGGGATTGGTCGACCCGTTTAGGACCATGCACCCTACCGAGAGAGAATTCACCTTAATCAAGAAAAACCATGCTCATCACGCAGCTTTCTCACGGATAGACTATTTCTTGGTATTAGACACATTGATAGGGGCGGTGAATGAGGCGGAGATCCTCCCCCTTGCTCCCTATCCTGGTCTCGATCACAAGCCCGTCGGGATCACTATCTGCTTTGAGCAACAAGTAAGAAAAGGGGCAGGTTTTCATAAATTGAACAATTCCCTCTTACTCGGTCAATCTTTCCAAGAAGGTACACAGGAATTTTGGGGTGCAAGGAGAATGAGCCGTGTGCCTGTCCAGGATCGATGGGATTGGTTTGTAGAAGGCTACTCCTTACTCGCGAAGACAGCAGCTGGAATGTCAAGAAAGTTGGCCTCGATCACAAGCCCGTCGGGATCACTATCTGCTTTGAGCAACAAGTAAGAAAAGGGGCAGGTTTTCATAAATTGAACAATTCCCTCTTACTCAGTCAATCTTTCCAAGAAGGTACACAGGAATTTTGGGGTGCAAGGAGAATGAGCCGTGTGCCTGTCCGGGATCGATGGGAGTGGTTTGTATAGCGCTACTCCTTACTCGCGAAGACAGCAGCTGGAATGTCAAGAATGTTGGCCTCCATAAGAAAGAAAAGAAAACAAAGCCTGGAGCAGGCGCTGAGGATTGCAGAATATAACCTACGAGACAATCCGTCTTCAGCGCTATACACAGGCATCTTCGAAAAAGCACGGGAAGAGATGGCAATGTGGACGTGGTGGGATTTGAAAGGACTGCAAGTAAGAGCCAGAATGTGCGAATACGAACTCAGTGAGTCGATGACAAAACACTTCTTTGCACGAATCAAAGCCAACACAAGAGCAGCCACAATAGAGAGAATGAAAACCCTCTCTAACCCGGTGAGGACAGCGGACATCAGTGAAGAAATTATGGAAGTGGCCAACGAAGTCTACCGGGACTTATATCAGACAAAGACCCAAGCACCTACCCCAAGCAGTACATTGGAAGCAAGACGTAGGATGCTACAGTACCTAGAACGAACGATATTGCCTGAACAAGCAGAAGGGATGGACAAACCCCTATCACTAGAGGAGTTGTTGCACACCCTCAAAAGCATGAACAACGATAAGGCACCAGGCATTGATGGACTAACAAAGGAATTTTGGGGAAAATTATGGCCGAGCCTAGGGGGCGACCTTCTAAACTTTTACGGGGACAGTTTTGAGAAAGGGGGTATTGGCAACTTCTCAGCAGCAGTGTTGTCACACTATTGTATAAGAAGGGAGACAAAGAGGATATTAGGAATTATAGGCCCATTTCCTTACTCACCCTTCCATACAAAATTTTGGCCAAGACCTTAGCTGCCAGAATTATGAGAATAACTGATAAATGCTTCCATATCGACCAAACAATCTTCATCCCAGGACGCTACATTCTAATCAATGTGTTGACCCTAAACGAAGCAGCTAACAAAGTCAGAGAAAGGAGAATAAACACAGCCATTCTCTTTTTCGATTTTGAAAAAGCTTACGACCAGGTCAATTGGTCGTTCATGGACGCTAGTATGGAGCGCATGGGGGTGAGACCAGTTTTCAGGAAATGGGTCCAAGTCTTATACAGTGATGCTTCCGGCTGCGTACAGATTAACAGTTTCCTGTCTGATAACTATCCAATATCACGTTCAGTGAGACAAGGGGACCCACTCGCCCCGTCTATCTTCCTATTTGTGATGGAAGCCATCGCTTCCTTCCTGCGGAAGGACCCGTCTATTCACAGACTCCCGATGGTCAATGTGGGGACGTCTCACCACCTCAGGTTCCCGACAGTAATATTGTTCGCAGACGACATGACGGTACTGGTCAGAGCCTCAGACTCATCCTTTATGGCGTTGTCTAGGGAAATGGAAGCTTTTAGACTGGCGTCCGAAATGAAGATCAACTCGAAGAAAACCATAGGCTAGTGGCTCTCTGAGGAGCAAATCCCAAATCTCCAAGGGCCGGAGGCTGACATGTCTTGCGACACGCCAGAATCACCCACTCGTTACCTAGGTATTCTCATGACACGGGAGGGCCTGACGCCCCAGATGGCCCAGAACATGTTAGCGAAGCAGCTGAACAAGTTTGGGAGGTGAGGGAATACTTTTACTTCATTGCTCGGCAGAGTGCTGGTCCTAAACACTTCAGTTTTCTCCATAATGTGGTACATTGCGGCGACAATACTAGACAACTCATTAAAGGAACTAAACCGGGTAGCGAGATCATACCTTTGGACGGGCAACCCCAACAAGGGAAGATGTATCCCCAAGATAGCCTGGCAGTACATTACAAGGAAACCAATGCAAGGGGGGCTAGGAATCATTGACCCGAAGTGCGAGACAAAAGCCCTTCAAGCAAAATGGATTCGGCTGCTGACGAAACCAGAAACGACATGGAACAAACTTGCTTTGTACAGCATAAGGGCTCTAGCTCCGGTGCTATCGCCAAGCAACATGACAGGTTTATTCTGGGTAATGAACAAGGAATGGTCTTTGAAAAATGTGAGAAGAAGATCCAGGGGGGAAATAGAGCAAAACATAGACAACCGCCAAACGCCATATTGGGCGGCTCTCATCCGGATCTGGAGAGAAATAATGTCAAAAAAGACCAGCAGACCCAAATCAAAGGATGAGGTGCTGAGGCAGCCATTATTTAGCAACGAGTGGTTGAAGAGTGAAAGTAATGAACCCTTGTTCTTAAACCACAAATGGTTATCTTGGGTAAAGAACGGGGTTTGGACAGTTGGACACATGTGGAACGACGAAAAGAAAGAATGGGTATCCGAGTAGGAACTAAGCACACGGCCAAAAGGCTGTCACAGGAGAGGTCCCAACCTGCAGTACATAACTAATCTTGTCCCCCAAGAATGGAAAGATATGCGCAAACAAGGGGGGGATTGGAGAAGCGGCGAGTGGGGGGTCAAAATACAAGAGAACCATCCCTCTAGGGCTTTCCAATTCTCACATTCACAACAAGGATCTGGTACTCAAGTGGTGTTCACTTCCTTTCCAATCACACACTCCACGAGGGGTATGCCGTCGATTGTGAATATCAATGTGGAAACCACAGTTATGGATTATTTCTTACTCAGGAAAGTAAGAGTGTTGGGCACATGGCCGAAGATCATCTTCAGGTGTGACATGGCAATTCATGATTTGGAATTTGAACCGGGGGAGTGGGCGTGGAAACCAGATAAGAAGACAAACGTTAAGAAACTCACCCCCATACAGGACTACACAGTCCAACTAGGATACAAACTCCTGTTGAAAACAAAAGACCCAGAGTCAGTGATCAAGGCCAAATGGCAGAAGTTACTAGGACAGAAAGCGGATAAGATCACAAAGATCCCGTGGAAAATATACAAAATGATCAGACCAGTCAAAATCAAAAGCCTTAAATGGCTGATAACATATGCAGCACTACCAGTCAATCAATGGCTTCATATTAGGCGAAAGGGCTCCGACCCTGATCGTTCTAATCAATGTAAGGTGTGTACGGAGAACGTTGTAGAGGATATAGTACACTGCCTAATCTACTGTAGAGAGGTGACGGTCTACTGGGCGAAAGCATCGACCCCCTAGGATTCCCTTTTCTCTACCCCTTTCTCGGAACAACCCATCCAGCTTCTCCTTCTGATTAACATCCCTGAACAGTCCCGGAAAGCGGAAAGGATTTGGTATGGACTCATCAGGAAGGTGACCCTATGGGTTATACGAAACGAAAGATGCAGCAGAACGATTGAAGACTTCTCGAACGCACGTGAGATGATCTGGTCGAAGACAAAAGCAATAATACAGGCAGAGATCTTGTGCAGATAGCAAAAGATAAAATTATCTTGGTCGGAGGATGAAGAACAACAAAGAAAGACCAGACGGAGCTTCAATAGGACATGGCTGATAGACGGGAAAATCGCCGAGTTATGGGACGATCGCATCTATTGGAAGGAATGGCACAACTCTATCTCCGGAAGGAATGCCGGACAGCGGAGCGCAGAGCACGGGCAAAGCACCCCCAGATCAGAACTCTAAAGAGAAAATTTTCAGACTCGGACCACCACACTCGTCGGGGTCTGGTAATAAGTAAAACGGAAGGTGTGAGCAAGGGAGGAGAGGTTCAAAAAGGACTCATCCCAATTGAGGAACGGGGTACAAGGTTCAGGTTTTTAGGGTTTAGAGTTTAGGGTTTAGTAGACCTCAAGAGAAGGGAGAAGGCCTAATGGGTGATGGGATATGGCAACGTAGGGTCAGAACTGAGGAAAGGAAAAGCACAGACATAAAGAAATAACGGGCGTACTCTTTGAGGGGAAACAAGGAAGAGGAGGTTGGTGACCCACGAGCAGGGCTGAGGAGGGGGAAGCACAGGCAAGCAGAGACAATGGGCGATTTCTTTCTAGGTGGCAATGAATTATCGGGCAGAGCTGGTCGTCCAGTTCTGAGAGGAAAGAGTGAGCCAGGGCAAGCTGACAGTCAATCCTCCACCTATGGTGGAGTAATCAATGCTGCTCAGGGGTCCTCCGGCCAAACGGGAGGAAGCATGAGTTTTTTGCTGTAATGTAATGTATTTTTCTGACTTGCCGGCGGAATAGGAACCGGACTGACGCTCCCCAGAATAGAAGGAGCCAGGACCATAAGGCCCTGTTTGTTTTGAAAAAAAAAAAGAAAAAAAAAAGAACGCCCCTACATGAATAAACCTCCATAGAAGATGCAGTAAGGCAGACTGGCTATGCAGCGTGCCTCTAGCTGCCCTGGCTTAGAGCCAGGGCTATTTGGCTATTTTGCCTGTTCGGCCTGTGGGACCAGGCCACGGCCTGTGGGGGCCTGACCCCACAGGCCGTGTGCTCATTCAGTGGTACCACTGTCAGTACCAGTCCAGTCCAGTCCAGTCCGGTCAGTCCGCTGGGGGTATACCCCAGCTGTAGTCTGTTTTTAGTCTCATTCTTCATTTGCACAGTTTGGAGTACGTGCGTGTTGAGTCTGCGTTGGAGCTGCACTGTCCCTTCCAGCTCCATCTCCATCTCCCCCATCCTCATCCCTTCGTCTTGATTCTGACGGACCACCATCCCGGCGGCTCCGTCACAGGCTACAACTACTACACGATCCATTCAATGCATGAGTGAACTTCCAAAGTAATGTCTGACTCCACAAACAGTCAAACAATCAAAACATTCCTACACAAAGCAACCTCAAAAGGGTGCTACTAGTACAGCATGTTTACAACCGCTCCTACATTGTTTCATTCAGTAGTTAAATAGACTTTCAAGTTTCAACTTCCAAGTTTTTTTGTTTTTTTTTTGTAACAAGACAAGCTCCGATCTATTCGTGGGGAGCATCACGTGCTGAGAACCGGGTTCAGCGTCCGTTATGAAATTGTATAGAATTACACGAACACGTGAGACGAGAAGGCCACCAAATGCCGGAAACCGGGTCCAGCGTCCCTTGCCACGATCTGAGTGAGCCTGTCCACAGGAATTCGCCTCTTCATCCTTCTACCGGATGCCAGATCCTACCTAGAGCCCTAGCAGATCCTGAGATTTTCAAACGGCGGGAAACCGGCTCCAGCGTCCCACTCATTCTAGCTGCCCAGGCCGGGCCTGGGGATCGGACAGAGCTGCTGGGGGGCACCAGTGGAACGATTTGCCTCCCTGCCCACCGGGTCTTCTTTTTTGTAAAAAAACAAGCTCCACTTTTTTTCTTCAAAAAAAAAAAAAAAAAACGTCCCCCCTTCTTCTGCATGCTCTGACTCCTTTAATTGGTGTACTACCGCAGTGTGGTAACACTACATACCAAGTCAAAGCAAAAGAAAAGTGCTGCAAGTCACAAAAGAAGTATGCGCTGCATGACCCCACGCAGCACAGAGAAAGTGCCATGCAGCATAAAATAAAGGTGACACATGGCATGCAGGAGCCCTAACCGACAAGTGGGCCACCCCTGCAAGAACATTCCGACCAGCCCGCGTTGCCAACCAACCGGGCGATGGGACTGGGGGGGCCGGCTCCTGAACTTGGGCCCGCTGGATGTGCCATGTGCGGCTCACTTTCCACTTTGAGTGATGGAAAGGCACTCATGGCACACATCCTTATTTTTCTCTATCCACTCATGGCACACGTCCTTTTTTCTCTATCCATTTTTCACTGGAGTGAGGAGAGCGAAAAACAGGAAAACGGCATATCCCACACCTCCTGTGACACTTTGTGAGGGTTCACAGCCCAGGAATCTAGCGACCCTTACTGAACATGCGCCATGCTGCGGGGATGGGCATCTTCAACGCACCAGTTCGCCCAATGGTTGCATCTCCGCCCACTAGGGGGGGAGGGGGGAACTTGGTGGAAGAGTACAAGGTGTGGCCCGTTTACGAGAGGGAACAGGAATAAAGTTCTTGGGCACGCTGTCCTTCAGGACATCCGCTAAAATCTGAGCGAATACAGAGAAGATTAGCATGGGGAAAAAAAAAAAAAAAACGTTGCTGGGCACGCTCATCCATTCACAAACGGTTTTCCCCATTTCACCAAGGGTTGTTCGGGGCAAAATTAATGCCGGATTTAGGAGCCCTGATGATTTTCCGTTGGAGAAATCGTCAGAATAATGCAGTGGAACCAGAGTCCCCAATTGAGAAACAGGCACAAACAGCATCGCTTCTTTTCTCTACAACAAAGCACTAAGCATAGGGAGAACTCACCAGAACCATCCATGAACACCAAAAAAGGAAATCAGTCGCCACAGACTTCCCATGAAGATCCTACTTTTACTCGTATTGCTATCCTTTCCATCCCCTAGTACATCTTCAAATCCACATGCCGTCAGGTTTGCTGACATTGTTGCGAAAAGTATGATATGCTATGCTATTACTATCACTATCACAGATCCATCTGACAGACTCATATGGATGCATTTGGATGTGACAGTCCTCGAGTGCTTCATTGTTGTTTCCAGTGAGCACCAAACATCAAGAGCATGCCCTTGAACCTACACGCTAAGGGAATCTTCTTTTTCTTTCTTTTTAACCTGTACCTTCTTTTTCTTTCTTTTTGACTTGTGCCTTCTTTTCCTTTCTTTTAGACTTGTTTGTCCTCAACAATAAGAGCATGCAGAGGAAACAACAAAACTGTGAGATGTCTGATCAAGCCTAACAGCCAGATAAAATTCCCCATTATAGCATGCTGACACAGCTTTGTAGCAAGCACCTGGCCCTAATTACGGCCAAGCTTGACACAAAAAGTCATGAAGTGAGTAGGCCCTTCATAAAAAGGGTATATCAACACCGCTGGCAACCAACCCCTTTTTTCATCCCTGTGACAGTAGAACACGCGCAGAGCTACAAAACGATTCACAAACAGACGGCGACAAGTTCACAGCCTTCACTTCTCACTTGGGCAGAGGACGGCACAAACCTCAGTGTGTGTGTATTGCAGGGGAAGGTGAGGGAGTGCAGGAGCTAGAAAAAGGAAAATGGCAGCGCAAAGATCACACCGAAAAACAAAAACACACTATACAACAGGGGTCTCCAGAAAACACAACAGCACAAGCGTCTCCACCGAAGTTGACTTTGTGTGCTGTGTACACAGTTGAACCACCACTACCCGGAAGCTCTCCTCAACATCACACCAGCATAGTAATGCAGTGGAGCATAGAACAGTCCAGCGGCAGCACAGAGGACTGCTGCCCCATCCATGAAAAGAAAACATTGGGGTTGCTGACCTCCACAGTTTGATTGCAATGTCCACAACACATCTCTGCCAACTTCGAAAACTGGCCCGAGTGGCGGACTCCAGAGGTGGACAAATAGGTGTGGGCGCAGCGGTTGTTTAACCCTGCAGGCGGAACAGGGGTGCAACAAGTCCTGACTGAACGAAAACCTCACTGCCTGAGGTATCATTTGCACTGTAGGACAACTCCGTGACACCAGAAGGCAGCATTTCCACCTGTGAGGCAGCCACCGGTGAGGCAGCATTTCCACCAAAGGGAAGGTGTAAGAGGGACAAGGGGGAAGGGCGGTCATGCCCAGGTAAAAGCGGGGCAGAAACAGGGAAAGAAGGAAACCAAGGGGGGATCTGCTGACAGTGCTGAAGAAAGTTTTAAAGCAAACCCCACAGACTGCATCCTGATTCCTCAAAACTTGTCTCCATAGGATTTTTTTTAATTTTTTTGTGAGATCCAGGATTATAATTACTGTCCACTTTTCTCCAGTCCTTGTCTGTGTGCTTCTTACTTTATCGTCGCTTCCAAAATCCAAGATACCACTCCGACGGGAACCTTGAGTAACATCCAATTTTTCTGACATCGTTATCGAACCTTGGCTTCCTTTCAGAGCCATCAAACTCCTTTGGTATTACTTGGGGGCTGTTAAACCACCAGTACTTCCTAAATTCGTGCCCATATACAAGCCACGATTTCAGGAAACCTACGGGTCACTACAGGAGCGCCCAAATTCATCCGACTAGAAACATTTCTACTCTATTTTTTTTCCCTCGGCCGATAGCTGGTCCAAGTACAGGTGGTTAATGTGCACCATGAGACAAGGGCCCTTACATGTGTGGCAACAACGGGGAGCATCTTGAGAGTCCCCGGAAGATGTCAAGGAAAAAAAGAAATAAATATGACGGGCGGGGCCTTTCTAGTTCCGTTTTGCAATAGAAACTCGTCATTGCAGTCTAGTTGCCAGCCGATCTTCACATTCACTCCGTTGGCCGATCTCACGAGCGTTCCATCAGAGGCCACCTAGTGTGTAGGTCCTGGCCCTTCACTTGCCGAAGGAAGAATTTGATAGATCGAACGGCTGAAATTTTCGCTTGGCAAGTGAAGGCCAGGGCCTTGTAAACCCTCATCACTTGCCGCATGATAGATTTCATCCATTTGATCTGATAGTTCGAAGGCTGAAATTTCCCCCACAGCAAGTGAAGAGGGCCAAGGGTACTGCCTGAACCTGGCCAGATTCAGGACTCCCTTGGCCCCTCGTGCCTGGGCCACGGGTGAGATATCTCTGCCATGCCCGGCATGGCATTTTTCCAAAACCTGCGTGACAAGACTACATTTGAAACTCCCCCTGAACAGTGTGAAGCTCCGACTCCTCATGCTCAAACACAAGTACATAGGCGGAGCAGGTCTGTGTTGCCATTTTCTTTTTTTTCTTTTTTTTAGTGTTTGTTTTATGGCTTCGCATGTCGCACCCGTTGGAGAACTCGAGGTCGAATCTGCCCGTCTTCCCTTTCTGCCTGCTGCAGATCGGCAGATTCATTCGTTTTGTTTTTTGTTTTTTTTGTTTTCATTTTTTTTGTCGTCAGGCCCGGATGTTCGGGCTGTCAGGCGGGCAGCCAAAACGTCGGGTCCACACCGCCATTGTACTTCATGTTTTTTCATTACAGTCGCGTTCGGGAGAACTATATCCTTGCATACTATCCTTTCCTCCTCCTTCCTACTTCTTCTTCTTCCCTTCCATTTCCCCTTTCATCGTCTGTCTGTCTTGTTGAATGGTATACTTGCTTGGTTGAATGGTGCTGTTTGCTGCTGATGCATATGCTCATATACGTGGAACTTGGCTGCTTAATGCTGTGATCGATTATCGACACCGGATGTTCTGTGAGGGAAATGAAAATGGGCCTCGCTGCACCACCATCCAAATGTGCAAAATGAGAATGAATCTTCAGGTAGAACACGGAAAGATACACTGCCATATTCTTTGTCTTATGTACATGAGGAAAGCAGTGCACCGACGCCCAATGAAACCACTACTTTCTACACGCACAAACTTACGGGCCACACTACACTACTCGCCAGATGTGCAAAGTGAGACTGAATCCTGCGCTACAACATGAAAAGATACATTGCCGTATTTTTTGCCATCTGTGCCTGCAGGAGAGTAGTGGAGGGGAGGACAATGAACCACAAGCACGAGTGCAAGGACAAGGGGGAACATGACAAGCGTGAGGAGGTGAACGAAGAAGGGTGACCACACTCCTGAGAATGAACTTTCTGCTGGAAGATGGGAAGATACACCGCGAGACCATGCTCCTGAGAATGAGCCTTCGGTGGACGAGGAGAGTGAACAGGGGGAGGAGTAGAGTGGGAAGCAGGAGAGGGAATGGCAACCAGCAGGAGGAGGAGGAAGAGCGGAACATGGGGGAGGGTAGTGGAAGAAGGGATGAAGAACTGTTCAAGAACGGGATCAGGAGGTCGAGGAGCAGGACGAAAGGAAGAAGACCGGAAGGAGGACGGGCAGCATGAAGATCGGGAGGACAAGGGAAGTTAACAGGGTGAGGAGCAGCGGGGGGGCAGGAGAGGGAGCGGCGGGAGGAGGCGCCGAGGAAGAGACTACTCTGGTGTGTCTTCACATGCTTCCGCACTGACGACCTACACTTGTTTAAAAAAAAGCTAATTGTAACTTAAAAAAAAAAACACGCTAATTCTTTTAAGCCCAACCAATTCAATTACGTGTCAAACTTGGACAGGACGGCCTGTCAGGCCTTTTTCATTGTCATATTAGAATTACAGGGAACCCTGTAGCAGTCACATCCGTGTTCAAGCCTCCAACAAGGGAACATTCGGGAGCTGCACCCACCAGCAGGTGGTGCGATACCTGCTACAGCAGGTGGGTGATACCAACTCGGGGTCAGCCGGTCGCATCAGGACCGCGCTGCTTCAATGGGCCAGTCACTGTGCTTCCCCTCCAGTCTCCTCCCCCTACGAACATCGGCAGTCTCTGCTCCATGCCGCTCAGGGGACCAACGGCCTATCTCTAAGTGGTGTGCACCAAGCTTGCCAGGACAGTACGTGAGGCCAATGGGGATTGAACCCAAGACCTCCTGAATGCCACTTGTGTGCCTTGCCAACTGAGCTAGGGTGCTGCATGACAAGGCTGTATCACCTGACAGCTGCAATGATCACAGGCCTCCAACACCGAGGCAAAAATGAAATCCATACTTGATGGGCGCAAACTACTGGAAGGGATAATCTACTAAAAACATGATTTTCAATGATTAAGTTTCAAATAGCTCGTGTAGAATGCACCTCCTACCCAGCAGACTTGCTATCCTTAGAAGTTACAACTAAGCAGACAATGGTCTGTCAGCAGAGGGACAGGGTTAGCAAGACAGGTTAAGGACGGAAAAACAGAAACAGATGGGCTGCCAGAAGCATCCTGCCTGTCTGAGTGCAGTGAGTACACAGACCGGACATCTACTGTTCCTGGATACAGGACATCACCACGGGGCACTGGACCTGGTTTCCAGTATGAACAGATCTGTTTACAAAAACTCGCGTAACATAATGGGATGCTGGACCCAGTTTCCAGTTGGTGCAGCTCCCAGTAGCAATAGATGGTGCCCTCAACAAAGGGACCCGCTTAAGACGATGCTCTTATCACCCAGCTAGAAAAAGCAGACAAAAGTCTACATGTCTGCAAAGTTATTACATAAATATAGTAAAGTTCTTTCTTATTTCTGATTGTCACACAAGACACAAGTCTTCTCTTCGTCCTCTCTATGTCTGACACTTGTCCTTGGGACACTGGTTTGCAACTTTTCACTCTACATGACGTCCACATCTCTTTTTTTTGTTGGGGTGGGGGTTGTTGGGAATAACGAAGTCTTACCCAATCAAACTGCACTTCGGCACCGGCATATCAAGATGCAGATCATACACTTGAGGATCTGCACATCCAGGTTCCTCCTGACAAGGCTAGGGTCTGCATTCTCAAACCTAAGCGGGCTGTTTGTATAATCTCTTTTTGTTTCCAGCATTCCCTTTTAACATTGCAGAATGTTTGCAAAATCTGCTCTTCCAGCTGTTCAGCTCTGTTCGTATTTTACCACCTCTCTCTCTCTCTCTCTCTCTCTCTCTCTCTCTCTCTCTCTCTCTCTCTCTCTCTCTCTCTCTCTCTCTCTCTCTCT
>BFEA01000025.1:3893683-3908343 GCA_003427395.1 Chara braunii | reverse complement strand
CTCTCTCTCTCTCTCTCTCTCTCTCTCTCTCTCTCTCTCTCTCTCACACACACACACACACACACACACACACACGCGCGGGGTGCTTTTTCGGAGCACATGGAAGAAATGGGCTTGTAGGGTGTTTTAGGCAGTAGCGCTCCTGGTGTTCTGTGAAGATCTTGTGGAGTTTGGGATTATGGCACTCTATAGACCTAGAAGCCTATTTCTTCCATGTGCTCCGAAAAAGCACCCCGAGCGCGCGCGCCGGTGTGTGTGTGTGTGTGTGTGTGTGTGTGTGTGTGTGTGTGTGTGTGTGTGACCCTGGCAATGCCGGAGCGTCAGGCCAGGTGGAAGTGGCTGCTCAGGTCCTGCCACTGCCGCTCGGGACACACCCAACAAAAGAATTCTCGGGTTGAATTCTCGGTCAAAATCATCATAGGGTTGAGACCCTTAACTTCAGCTGCCAGTTAAATCTGCTTATAGAATGCTTAGACCCAAGCGGCACTTGGGAGACGTGGTTAATGATCCATGGGCTAAGCACCTTAACGTGGACCATTCCTGACACCGATTCGTTGGTTCAAGGAACAAAAATCTAAGCCTGCAAAGATCACCTCCCTGCAGTGGCAGATAGCTCATCGCTGTCTGCCGACCAACGACTGGTTGGCAGACCGCACTAATCTGGAGCAAAGGGGTCTGCTGCTGTTATGGTGCCAGCAGTGCCTGAGCCTTTTCCCCTCCCACAAGAATGTGGAGACCACCGAGCACATATTTATGCAATGCTCAATTGCTCAGTTCACATGGAGGTGGTGGGACCGCATCTGGCGGAAAATGGGGATTGATATCCCCTGGCCTTTGTCATGGCGAGCCATATTGGCTGGGCATTGTCCTATGGCAGCGGAAGCCACGACCTTCATGGAGAATATGTACAGACTTGGACGAAGGGTGGTGATATGGGCACTTTGGTGGCAGAGGTGTGCCCTGGCCCTGGAGAAGGTGAGAATAGAGGGGGCAGAGATCGCAGAACAGATTCAGCAGCAGGTGCAGTTAGAACTCGCATGAAGATGGTCGGACACAAAATCGCAGACAAGTTAGCAAACAGGAAAATGATTACAGCATTTTGCAGAGACTGCGTGGGAGGGGAAAGAGAAGGTGGATTGCCAGGGTAGAATGGAGTTGAGATGGGAGATGGACAGCGGGACTTGGAAGAAAATGAGGGATTATTGCTTAGTTTTCAAGGACTGGACAAACGTAGAGCTCTCGTTCCCACTACGCCCTCCCTCGGACTTCCCAGGCCCCTTCCCACCCCATGCCCTTTCCCTGGCAGGAAATCCTGTCCTGAAGTGCTCAATCTTTCCTGTTCACCTATACTTACACACGGTGCTCCTCCCTGGAGCCCCCCGGGGAGGACCCCACTAACACACACAATCATCTTCCTGGTTACGATCATTATCCGCTGCTCAGTTAACCCCCCAGCTCCCTGGGGTAGCCAATGCTGGCAATGGTGTCTGAGTTATTGAGCTCAAACAGGTCAGCATTCTGAGTCTTTCATATCATGGGACGCTGGACCCGGTTTCCAGCAGGTGCTGCTCCCCACCAATAGAAAGGAGCTGTTCTCTTAAAAATAAAAAAAAATAAAAAAATAAAAAAATAAAAAGATAAGAAAAGAAAAGAAAGAAAGAAAGAAAAGATAAGAAAGAAAAGAGACCCTTAACTTCAGGATACTTCAAGAGGCTTAAACTCTCAACAAACCTGTCATAACAGAAGCTCTATAACCAATCATCATGACATATAATCTACAATAACTTCCATAATAATCTTGAATTACCTGGGGGCAGCCCAACATGTACATTTAATCAGCCTAAGATGCTATCCACCAGTGGCAAGATGCCATGCATCTACACTGATTGCCCAAAAAGAGAATCCTCTTTTTGCTCCTTATAATAAACTACCAGCATATACTTCTCTCTGGAAAGAGTTGAGAAACTGACTGCCAACAGGTTGTACCCTGTCATGAAATGCATCACACGTTGTTTGCCGACAAGCACAGTCCCATCTGATCACATGGAGCCTGCAGTGTCAAATGAGATGAATCACTCCCATTCAAGGAACCTCCTCGCCAGGAGCGAAAAAAGCATGGTTGCCAAACGGACGTCCGGATCCCAATCCAGACAGTCCGGTGTCCGGTGTCTGGTTCAGAGGGTCCGGTTGGACCCTGATTTCAAAAAATTCGGAAAAAAAAAATTGGGGTCCCCAGGCCATTGTCCTGGGCCTGGGGTACCCCAGAAAAACATTGCTGATGTTTTTTGCGAACTGGTACCCCAACCGGACCAGCCCTGAAAGGGCACTCTGTATGAAAAGTTCAAAACACGGGAGCACAGTAGCAGTCCCGCCGGCGGGAGGACCCGATTTTCAAACATGTGGAGGACACGATTTTCGAAGATCGAAGAGTGACAGCCCCAATCGAAGAGAAGCAGCCCCTGAAGACACCTCGTCCAGCAGAGCTGTCGTCGAAGTTCCTGCCCGCTGGAGTGCCATTGCCGTGTTGGGGGGCAACTTTCAGTCTAGATACAGCAGAGCTGTGTGTGTCTTCAGGGACAATATGATTAATAATTAATTTATTAGCATGACCAGTCCCACAAACCTGTGTGTGTCTGTATACGTGTCCTGTGTTTTTCTTTTTTTCTTTTTTTTTCGGACAACCGGACACTGATACACCAAACCGGACTGTCCAGGTCCGGATGTCCGGAGCACCAGAAAAGGGCTCATCAAACCTTAACTCACCACACTACCATTACCAGGAGGCATGGTCTTCAAGAATTGGTCTCTTGGCTCCATCAATCATAAACTGTTTCTTACTGTATGCAAGGGTTGCCACGGGACGACGTTTCACGAGGTAGTGGTGGCTTTGTGGTCTAAAATTGGGTAAACCCTGCCACCAGATGACTTTTCTCCCGCATGAGCCATCGGTGCCATTCGTTTCGGCATATGTCACAAAAGGTTGGGCTTCGGAGAGCCAGCTGCATGCCAATGACAAAGTGGCAACTGCACTTGATGACTCATGCACCCAATTTGCAGCCGACACATAGTATCACCCCATGGTAGTGGTAGTGGTCAGAGAGCTGGCCTGAGCATCCTGCCCCTTGTTTGGCATTTCGGTGGATTCCACCCCTCGACCGTGTCCCAGTGCTCAATTCAGCTACCATTCTCCCCTTGACTGTTTCCCCACCCCACCAATACATCCCCTCTGCGAACCATTTGTAGATCATTGAAATTGTCTCATTACAACGGCCGCTCGGTTGTCTTCTTTTCTTTTGCCCTTTCTCTGGAAAACCTTCCTCACTTCGGAACTAAGAAGTTAACAGATTTCTATTTTTTTCTCTGCTTTTTTTCCCTTTTATAAGTTTATGAGCCCTTTGTCGATTATGTGTGTCATTGTGTTGCAGAGGCCAAGGACCAGACCCGCGGTGATTGCTGGTAGCGGCAGCCAATGGTTGTCCTGACAGGATAGGCCACCTACCCTACCCATCCCCACGTTAATACTCCCAGCGCACCCCCTGTCCCTACTATCCTACCTCAGTGTGACCAGCACTCAGGACCATCACCCTACCAGTATTGAGGGCAACTTGGACCAGACAGCAGTGACAAGCACCAGGGCTGGGCCAACCTCCCAGACCTAATGGAAACGGAAGCGGACAAACCTTGCCGTACGGGAACTTCGGACGCGAGGCTCATGCAATCTTCTACAGGCCCAATTCAGAGAGTCTACCCAGCAGGATTACCTAAGCAAGGCAGGCCAGCAGTGACACATCCTACCGTCCTTCCCCTAGCTTACTCAAGGCTAGGCGGAACTCAGACTAGCCGGAGCAACTTATATCCCTACCCTACCCTAGAGCTAAGCCATGCATGTGAAGACCCCGTCATATACCTGATAGACCCCCCCCAGCCCAGTATCGTAGTTGTGTGTATATGTGTGTCACCAGAAGCTATGTATGTTTGTATGAGCCGATAGGGCCATGTTTTTGTGTCTGCCCCAAGGCTATGTGTGCTCTGTGTAACTGTATAGCGAGATATGTGTGCCCGAAGGCCAGATATGCGCAGTACTATGTAGAGGGAACTATGTGTTCGTTTTGAAGAGATGACAGGCCGAGCTGGACAAGAACCCCCCCCCAAAGTCCCAAGCCAGACTCGAACCCGTGATCTATGACATGTGACTTGAAGACTCCACCATTTGAGCAACAATTGCAAACGGCCCGTGTGTGTGATATGCCAGACTGGGGAGATCAACAGAACAACCACGAGCAACAGCCACAAGCAACCCATGCAGTCTCAAGACCCGACATACAACACCATGGACAACCCCTTGGGTGGTGCGCAGGCAGTGTCTGTATAAGCTTACCGTGTGTCAGCCCAAGGGCGTGTGTGTCCAGCCGTGCGTCATTCTAACGCCCTGCCGGTGTCCATGCGCAAGGCTGCAATTGAGTTTTGAACCCACAACCTCGTACCGCAATGCCCATTTCCAACCGGTGCTCTAACCACTGAGCTACATCAACTGGACTATGTGTGTCATCCTTGTGCAGGGGCCACACTAATGTTCTCCGTATCGTTCCCATTTTAGACCACCAGTCCGTTTCCCAGCCATTTTTTCAAAGTCGCAGCTTGCATGCTGCTGCAACTTTTGGGGCTCCGCCACAAGAGCAAAACAGCTGACGGCGCCAGTCAAAAGAGGCCTGCACCGCTTCATTTTCTCCTTGGCACGCAGTGCATTTCACGCCCTGGAGAAAACTGCCTCAGAAGTACTGGCGGATAAACGGATGTCCCGCTTTCTGGGCTCGGCCACAGGAGCAAAATGGCTGGCGGCACCAGTCAAAACCGGCCTGCACCGGTTCTTTTATTCTTGCCACGCAGTGCATTTACCGCCCCCGGAGAACAGTGCCTCAGAAGTATTGGTGGTTTAATGGATGTCCCGAAGGACAGTTAAAAGATTTCCATCCACGCCATCAGGATCTCAGAAACACAGCACTCCCTAAGGGCATCCTCACCGTTTGACCTTTCCAATTGATCGGTCCCAATGTGTTCAGTTGCACACTGAGGTAGGATAGTAGGGACAGGGGGTGCGCTGGAGTGTTAACGTGGGGATGGGTATGGTAGGTGGGCTATCCTGTCAGGACAACCATTGGCTGCCGCTACCAGCAATCACCGTGGGTCTGGTCCCCGGCCATTACAACACCCTGGGCTTTTTGAAAGAGGAAAAAAAAAAAAAAAAGTTTGTTCAGTTGCATCCAGGAAAGTGCTGGTGCGAGTAGGGCTCAGTAGGCCTATGCCTTTCAAACAGCACAATGAGAGGCCAAAGCAATGACAGGGAAATAATTCACTAGCAAAGCTGGTTGGCTTGTTCAGGAATCAGGATAGTGTTTAAAAATAAAAAAAAGAGGTCAGTACGTTCATGTTACTTTTGAGTATGGAATAAGCAGAAAAACACACGCGCCAGCAAAGAAACCAGGTGCCGAGTTCAAAAACAATGAAAGTACCAACGGTCGTGGTGTGAGGCCGGGAGTCATACTTACAGGGGTTGTCCGTTGCATCAGATGGGAAAAGAAGAAAAAGGAAAAACAATGCCCAGCGGGATACTTTTCGACTCAAATTGCTGTTTCAAAGTCACCGCCTGTTTTCTTTGCCAGCGCGTGTTTTCTTTGCCTTTGTAAATTCAAAACCTTCCGCATCCGCTGTTGTTTAAAAAAAAAAGGGCGACAGTTTTGAGATAACAGGACATTGGAATCAGAAAACAAAACACCTTTTTTTCCTGCAGGAGCAGGGGGGTGCCGGATGTGGAGAGAAGCTCGCATGCTGAAAATCAGGCCCAGTGTGCAAAAGAGAACGCAATGGCAGTGCCGCCCAGAAGCCAAATGTTTATTTTGGGCCACATGCTTATCAATGGAACTTTGAAAAGTCCATTGGGGTCTTTTAATTACCCCAAAATAAGCATGTGGCCTCATGTAGCCAAGACGTGCTTCTGGGCACTGCCATTGTATTCTCTTTTGCACACTGGACCTCATTTTCAGCATGCGAGCTGAGGGGTGCCGTGAAGTCCATCGGGGTCTTGTTTGCACACTGCCGCCCTTTTTTTCTGAGGGCTACCTATCACCACTCATTATAGTCATACGGGGAACCCCATAGCAACCAGAACTGTGTCCATTGGGGTCCATGCGCCCAATGGACTTCACGGCACCCCTCAGTTGTCACTACTCCTAATTATAGTCAGACAGGGAACCCCGTAGCAGCCAGAACTGTGTCCATGAGAGAACATGGGGGGCTGCTCCTGACCTGCAGATGGGCAATACCGGCCAGGGGACAGCAGGTAGCATCAGGGACCATGCAGAAAAGAAAAAAAACATCCTCAATGAGACTCCATGAAAAAAAACATGATTGGAGACTCCTTCAAAAATCCAGAGACTCCATGAAAAAAAAAAGAAAAAAGAGAACATGATTGGAGATAGTTAGTTCAATGGAGTTGGGCCTATCAGGAGCCCACCCCCGCACCTGCAGAAAAAAATTGTCAAACGGCATTCACCACCCACCGCAGTCCCACATCCACCACCTTCTGCCCCCGGGATCCCCCCTCCTTTCGGTCTCCTGTGGCCCTCCCAACTGCCCACCCCTCCCAAAGGGCCAGTCCCCTCAAACCCCTCCTCTGCATTCTCCCCCCCCCCCCCCCCCCCCTCCCTCCCTCTTCCTCTCATCACCATCCACCTAACATTCCCCCCTGGAGGGCCCGCCCCCTGCCTGCACCGTCACACCTCCCCACCCAGTCACAATTGCAGCAATGAAGGGCAGCAATACCCGCAGGGGTAGTCAGATGACAACCAGGTCAGCCAGCTGGAACAGCAGCCTGTCACCAGCAGCATACTATGAAGGTACTCACGAATATGGTTTCTGAACAGGAACCTGCCCCCCCCAGGTACAGGGGCCCGGGGCAGAGAACAGTGGGTAAGGACAATTCAATGGTTGAAGAGCCTGAGGCAGAGCCCGATCCCCCTGGGTACAGAGGCCAGAGGGACAGGCGTCCACAACCACATACGAGATGCAGGGGCTATAGATGAGCTTCTCTGGTCGCAGGGGTCGGGCCATGGTGGTCAGTTCTTCAATGTGCACAAGGACACAACAGTTGAGAGCCTGAGGCAGAGCCAGTCCCCCACGGCACAGGGGTCAGAGGGGTGGGTGCAACAACAACGATATAACACATGCATTTGCCCGCAGGGGTCGTATCATGTTATTCAGTTCTTCTAGGTACACACGGTTATAAAAGCTGAAAGACTATGGCAGAGCTCGGTCCCCCTTGGCACAGAGGCGGGAGGGGCGGGCTCAACAGCAACCACACAACAGATGTATGGTCTGTAGACGACCTTCTGTGGTTGCAGGGGCCAGGTCATGTCAGTCACTTTGTCTATGTCCACAAGGGATGCTGGGCCCAGTTCCCAGCACGTGCTGCTCCCAACAAATAAGAGCGGAGTGGACAATACCGGGAAAAGACGGAAAAAAAACGAAGAAGAAGAAAAAGAAAAGGAAAAAAAAAGGGGACGGCCTTGGGATATTATCTTGGAACTGACCGGTCCCAGACTCCCAGGTAAATTACTAAATTCAGAGCTCTTTTCCCTCCTCTGATACTAAGGTCTGTTATTTAACTGTTCATGGATGCACCAACTGAGCTACCAAACACAAGCTCAGCCACGTGGTGGCCTCTGGATTTTTTGGTCTGGCAGACCAGACTTGACCGCAGCCCTTTGTGTCAGGCACAGAGCATGGACGCGGGGTCAATGTGATGATAGTTGTCTTGTTTTTTTCACAAAAACTTTTTTTCTTTCCAAAACTGAATTTCAGCAGCCATTCAAGTCCAATACTATTTCCTGCAAAAAAACTTATCTTTCTTTCTAAAACTGAATTTCAGCAGCCATTCGAGTCCAATAATATTTCCTGCAATAGAAATGACAATTCTTTTCAGCCAAACATTTATTGCAATGAAATTCACCATCCTTCCCTACAGTTCTTTAACACGTTTGGGAACCATCCCTTTCCGTTCAGCCCGGCCAGCTGTGAGGGCCCTTTTCCAAAGACTGTTAGATTAGGAAAAACATACCAACGGCCACAAACAACCAGCCCTGGTAAGTGGGACCTCAATCCTGTCCCAGGAATCTTTTTCTTATTTCTTTTCATGTAGCCCGATGGAGCACGGATCAGATATTGAACTGATCTGGGGCGAGGTCCCACTCCTATGGTGTAAGAGATAGAGGCCATTGATCTCTGTTATCTACGGCCAGTATCGCTGTGCAACTGGGACCTTGGCCCAGAACACATACTACACCCACTTTATCTTCCTAGTCAAAAGAGCGAGAAAGGTATCCAAGATCCCTTTTCTTTTTGTTTTTCAAAAGGGCAACGGCCTTTAGATATCATCATCCACTAGACCGATCCAAGGTATTATTTCATTGCATTCATCAAGGTCCACCAGGATTCGAACTTGGGTCTGTTATTCAGCAGTTCATGGGTGTACCAACTCAGCCAGGCTCGTTGGTCCAAGATCCTTTTCCACGTGCCTACAACCACCCCTTTCCGTTCAGCCCGGTCAGCTCAGAGGCCTATTTCCAGAGACTGTTTTCTGACCCTAGATTACGAAAATAGCAAAGGCCAAAAACAACCAATCTTGGTAAGTGGGACCTCGCCCAGGGAGTGGCCCACTGCCGTCCTCTCCCGAACACAACACACTCTGATCATGAATTCAGACAAGCTACCTTTCCCGTCCTATACAATCATGATGAGAGTACGTTATGTTCAGGGGACGACGGTAGCAGCAAGCTCACTCACATGTGTGTCAGTCCATTATCGATTTGTGAGCATACGAACATGACACCTCCTCGTAATGACCGCATACGAACCCTGTTCCAGTCGAAATACAGTTCTGAAAAGAAGAAAAAAATGCAGTCTTGATCGCCGGCATCGTGTTGGGGGTAAGAAGGTAGTGAGTGGGCCGCTCAACCTGCTGGGGGGAGGTCATGTTCGGGGTAAGAAGATAGTGAGTGGCCCAGTCCCACTAGCAAGGACTGGATTGAACGCCTGAATCTGGACGTGTTTTAGGAGACATGCAGAAAATCGGATTGATCTGCTTTTCTGCATCTCTGCATGAAACACGTCCAGATTCAGGAGCCCATCCTCTTTGCTAGTGGGACCTCGTAGCAGGGGCAAGTCCTACTTATCCGGATACTTCATTTGTTTTTTATTTTCATTTGGGGAGCTTCATTTGGGGCTGAGATTACAAAGATCAACAGCCAGAAGAATACATCCATGAATCGTCTATAAAGCAGACCTCAGTTTGAATCCTGGTATAAAAATCCCCCTGAATCACCTCAAAGCCATCACCCTTTTTTTTTTTTTTTTTTTTTTTTTTGGAAGCCATCACCCTTTTCATCTGGGGGAAAAGGAGAAAATAAACGAAAAGAGAGAGAACCTGGACAAGTAAGACCTCACCCCAGTCTAGGCCTCATTAGGGGCAATCGGCCTGAACAGGGACGTGTTTCTTGAGTGGTGCAGAAATTAGCGATTGGAACTGGGTTATGAATCTCTGCATAAAACACGTTCAGATTCATAAACTTAACCACCACCAGTACCTTTCCCCACTCGAAAATCAAATATGTCGTGGCAACTTTCAGGGCTGGGCCACCGTTGATAAGTTTCATCAGCGCCCTGTGTTGCCATTCAGGCCTCCAAAAGTCGCGGTGAGGGGCCCGCAGCCCATATAAGGGAAAGGTACTCGTGGTTCAACCCTAGCCTTTGCTAGTGGGGCCTCCCTACAGGTCACCATGACCTTCCATTTGCTCTATAGGTACTGTTCAAGTGCGTGATAGTGAGCTATACCTGAGGACCCTGCTGCACGAGGGGCTGCAGCTCAGTCAGCCTCACCGGGGCACAAGGCGGCCACCGGTCAATTCAGCCTTTGCGGGCCTAGGGAGGGACAAGCATGCCCTAGGTCAGGTAAGCCTTACTGGGTCTATGGGCCACAAGGGGACCACAGATCACTAGGCTGTCTACCCAGCGACCCCATCGAGGATGCCGCAGATGAACAAGACCGCACAAGGGGGCCAGGTGTCAGTTCAGCCTCCTGGGCAAATAAGCTGCTGGCATCTGGTAGGTCTGACTGGGGGCCTGCCCCACTTGCAGGGGTTTAGTTCGCATCTAGAGTATTTTTCAACATGGTCACATCGTGGCCATGAAATTTTTAGATTGGATGGCATGAACCCATGCATACTCGAAACCAGTACTAAACCTCCTCTCGTGGGAGCGCGGCCGTGCCCCACTTAGGGAGGTTCAGCGTGGCCGTGCCCCACTTGAGGAGGTTTAGTTCTCGATTAGAGTATCTGCGCGTCCCTGCCATCCGATCTCAAAATTTCACGCCCATGGTGTGACCATGTTGAAAAATCTTTGAAACCAGAACTAAACCTCCACAAGCAGGGTGCGGTCACACCAATGGCCGTGAAAAAATAAAAAAAAGAACTCATCCTTGAAGCTCACCTTGACACCTACGTAATTCTTCTTTTTTTTTTTTCTTTGCTTTCTTTTTTTTTTGGAACAGCCTGAGCGAGTGCTAGTAGGAGCAGGCACCACTATCACTGCCGGGGAGGCTCCCTCTATTGGTGGGGAGTAGCACCTGCTGGAAATTGGGTCCAGCGTCCCTGAACAATGTGGTTGTTTGTGTGCTCAGACATGCTATCGTAGGAAGTGTAGGGTACCGGGCTCGCCCTCCGCCAGTTGGGCCGGTGGATGTCAAGGATTGGTGATCCTTTCTATGTTGTATCCAACTACACCACATCCATGAAACTCGTAGGGGCTCGTTCGACACTCCTCGGGGCATCCTCGGGGCCGAAGGAAGTTTCCTTGGGCGTTTTCAAGGAAATTCCCGCCATCTTTCCACCTGTCCGCGGGGACGTCGCCCGAGGACATTTCCTTCGAACGATGTCAGACAAGAAAAAAAGAAAAGAAAAAAAAAAACAAATGTGTTTGAGGCCTTCAGCCAATAGGGTGCCGCCACGATCCAGATTCTCGGTTGTAACGTCTCTCTACCCATGTGCCCACTCCTCTCCTTGAAACGCGGATTCCTTTTGCCCAAGGGACCTCGTGAGGTCCCTTGGGACTACAAAAGAAATGGCTGGGGAATCCTCGGAGCCCAAGGAATTTCCTTCGGAGTGTTTCACAGATTCCTTTTGCCCAAGGGACCTTGTGAGGTCCCTTGGGCAAAAGGAAGAAATGGCTGGGGAATCCTCGGAGCCCAAGGAATTTCCTTCGGAGTGTTTTCACTTTTTTTTGCTGACTGCATCCCCGAGGATAGGTGGAACGAACAATTCCTCGGGGACTTTACGCGCCCGAGGAGTGTCGAACGAGCCCCATAAACTGGTGTTGTTGCCCTTGTGTTTGACCCGAGATGTAGTTGTGGTGGTAGCTAGCCACTGGGTCTTCCTGCTATGCTGCTGGGGGGGTTGGAGACAGGACGCTGAGCCCGGTTCTCAGCAAGTGATGCTCCCCACGAACAGATTGGAGCCTGAATCTTAAAAAAAAAAAAAAAAAAAAAAAAAAAAAAAAAAACCTCCCCAAGCAGGGGCTTGGTCCCATCTGCTCATTTTCGTTGTAGGAGGCTACCACGAAGCGACTGGCGGCCGTCTAGAGACAATCCATTTTGTCAATCCATAGTCCTTAGGTGCCCGCCATTATCTTTGTGGTAACCTCCTACAACGGAAATGCGCAGGTGGGACCGAGCCCCAGGGTGCAGCCCATGTCCAACACGCACCATTGAGTTGAGCTCAATGGTTCAACAGGGTGTCTTTTTTCTTCACCAACGGCCCCTCCTTGATACAGTCCACCGCAGGGTGACAAAAACCAGAAAAGATGTTCCACAATGTTGCTTGGTGTGCAGGGCCCAAGTCCCACTAACAGCGTTGAGTTTTCTCAACTCCCGAATCTGGACATGTTTCTGGACGCGTGCAGAAAATGTCATCGAGTTCCCTCGGCCGCACCTCTCCACAAATACGTCCATATTCGGGCGTTGAGGAAACTCGAAGCTGCTAGTGGGACAAGCCCCCAGTAGTGGTTTCAAGTTGACCTGTGCCTTCCAGTAAATTTTTGCACCCCACTATGGCATTTCAGGGCCGCGCTCCGCTGGGCAACATTTTGCATGAATGTGGGGCTCCTACATTCTGCATGCATCAGGGGAAAATTCAGGTCCAGATATTTCTAGAATGATTCCACTGGAGCCAGACCCTTGCAGTCCCATAAACATGAGTGGCAGTCTGATCATAAACACATCCATCCATCCGGAGGTGCGTTCTCCAATGGAGGTGTGATTGTAAATCCAACGAGCCACCCGGCCTAAGGCATGACTTCCCTGTCACGGCGACACGTTGGTGGCACTGCCAATCTACTCTTTCAGAAAGGAGGGAAAGAAAGAAAAAGGGTGGGGGCGGGGGGTAGGCTGGGACCCACTGTGACAAATGCTTATGCCAACGTTCTAGTGTGACACACATTGCACATCGCAAATGTGCTCACAGAGTTCTTTCTTTTCCCTTCCGATATCCCTCTTCTTCTTTTTCTTAAAGGAAAACTACGTGGGAGTCACAGAAAAGAGTTATAATTGCACTATGGGCCAAGATACAGTTTCCTATTGCAGTTCGGGCAATGTATACAACCCAGCTTTCTGGCCAGGTAGGGTGCCTGAAGTGCAATTGCAAACTGTATCTTGCCCCATACTGCAATTATAATTCGTTTTTGCAACTCTACTGAAGTTACCCCTTTTTTTTTAAAACCACCAGTACCTACCGGTTGGGGCCGCCGTTAACACGGAAGCCCAATCGGCCTGGCCCTGCAGTCCAAACTCATTGGAGGCGGGGGGGTATGAAAAATGCCGTAGGTACTGGTGGTTTAAGGTCAATCCAGACTTCTTTTTTTACCACTTATCCTTCTCGCATCCGTGTCCCCTTCACTTTCTCTTGATTTACCAATCAACTGTAATCCTACAACGATCAAATTCCTTCCACGCTTGTCGTAAATTTTGCAGAAAGAGCTCCTAAAGCTTGGTGAAATCATCGCCCATGGATCCTGAGCCTTTATGGTTCACACGAATAGCATCTTCTTCTTTTTCCTTTTTTTTCACATAATTAGTCATCCCTTTTGTCTTCCTCGTTTTCTCCCAAGTTTTTTTTTTTTTTTTTTTGCTTGTGAAAGCTCCATCTATTGGCAGGGAGGTTGCTGTGTTGTTGTTGTTCTTGTTGGTGGTGGTGTTGGTGTTGGTGTTGGTGTTGGTGTTGGTTGTGCTGTTCTTCTTGTCTTTCTTGCACTTCTTGTCGTTATTCTTCTTGTTGTTGCTGTGCTGTCGTTTATAATAATGATTAACCTCCGATACATTCCTTAACAGCCATGCCACCCCATTTAACATCCAAACCTTCGAGTATCATCAGCTGATCGATTTTTTTGAAGAGCACCTAAAGGTGCCCAAGCACCGTCCTTTCCCCCAAGTATGTTGCTGTAACTGCCGAACTGGTGTTATTGACTTGGCTTACTTTACGCCACACCCTAGTAGGCTGCAACCAGGGATTGCTTTAAATTTTAAAAGCAAACAAAAAAAAAAAAGATGTGGCTTACTATTGTTACCGTTGACACTCCACTGAGTCATGAAAAGAAAAGGGGTAACTTCAGTAGAGTCACAAAAACGAGTTATAATTGCACTATGGGGCAAGATACAGTTTGCAATTGCACTTCGGGCACCCTACCTGGCCAGAAAGCTGGGTTGTATACATTGGCCAAACTGCAATTTGAAACTGTTTCTTGGCCCATAGTGCAATTATAACTCATTTTTTATGACTCCCGCGTAGTTTAAGACACCCCACTGCACGGGCCTAATTCAAACAAAAAAAAAAAAGACACCTCCCCTCACTAGCAGAGCCAGCTACGTTCTTCAGAAAATCTGGCGTCGAAAAAAAAGGGTGAGCCAGATTCAGGCAGATCGCAGACGGAGGAATTGTAACGACCGCCCCTCAGGCAAAAATCTCAGATGGTTTGTTGACACTTGGTGCAGAGGTAGGACTGAGTTTCCAACAACAACAACAACAAAAAAAAAAAAAAAAAAAGGCAGAACCTGGTTTGCTAACGTGGATTCAGGGGAAAAGGTGGTAATGTGTGTTTGCCTCAGAGTAGGCCTTGATTAGTAACCATGGCACTCGATTCTTACAGCTGCAGGAGGTTTTTGGGCCTGGAGTGTCAAGGTAGGTGGAACTCGGCTTCCATGGGCCGCGATTGGCCTCTATACCTGGGTCAGGAACTTCAGTGTAAAAAGGGCGTTTTGCTTCCTTGACTCTTTTTCCTATAGTTTAGGTAGTTCAATTAGTTTAGTATATAAAGAGCAGCTCGCTTGATTGGAACAGTAATTGGCACCCTGGTAGCCGATTCATGGATTGGTTAAACTGAAGCTGGGTAAATAATTGACCCCGGTCCCTGGCAACTTCCAGGTTGTTTGTGAGGATTCCCGGCCTCTTTTCGCCAAAAAATATATATATCGTCACAAACAGAACATCAGATTTTCACCAACTCATCAGGAGGCTGAACCCTCAACAGTCTGCAGAATCCCCTCACTGATTACACTGTAAATG
>BFEA01000025.1:3870146-3883716 GCA_003427395.1 Chara braunii | reverse complement strand
CTCACACACACACACACACACACACACACACACACACACACACACACACACACAGAGAGGGTCGCTCCCGAGCGCGTAGTGAAGTTCTTTCCCACCAGGTTTACAAACACGTAAGTACCCAATGTGGCCGTTCTCGTGTCCTGCTTCTCCCTCCCTACCCTGATGGCCTATGTCTGAAGCGTACTTGCCTGCTAGTTAACCGACCAGGGCGAGCCGAGGGAGATGGGTAAGAGGCAATGCCGGGCTAGAGGAGCGGCAATGCCGGAGAGAGGAGGGAATGGCGCGGGTTGTGACGAGGCCTTGGGCAGAGATTCTGTGCTGCACCGATTCATCCAAGCCCATGGCGTCAAGCAAGAACCAGTGTGACAAAGAAGTCGCCCACTTGTCTGCTGACAGCCAACTAACCAGCCAGCGAAGAGCAGCTGGAGAAATCCAGACGAACAGGGACGACACCACCACGATGCGAACCAGCGCGACGTCGGTGGCCGGCGTGACACTGTCGCCCCGCTCTCTCTCTCTCCCTCTCTCTCTCTCTCTCCTTTCCCGGCATCAGCCCTAATCACCGCTTCACGCCAAACTCCACCCTTCTATCGCCTTCTTTTCTTTTCGTCCATTTTTTTCACTTTTTTTTTATCTATGAGCTGCATCAAACAGACCAGCCCCTGGTAATTCGGACTGACCAGCCCCAGGTAATTCGGAATTATTGTTTCCTTCATCTCACTCCGTTCAGATTCGAGCCGGTCTGCCTATCCACAGTCACAAGACACAGGTTTCGCCCGTTTTCCGCCCCCGCGCTTTTGTTTTTTTCTTTTGTTTTTTTTTTTCTCTTTTATTTTTTTTTGTTTTTTTTTTTTTGGGCCCCCGCGCATTTGCACACTCCCCGCCTCCTTTTCAGTTCTCTTGTCGTTTCCGATCACGACGCTCCATAAACACCCTGTCTTGGATCACGTCCGCGCGGGCTTCGGTCCCGGTTACACCTGCTCTTTGTTTCTGACCGTAGATTTTCCCGATCGACGAACAGAAAGCGAGAATCAGTTTACGTGCGGACTCATCCCGACGACAGTGCTTGTGCACACTTTCCGAGCCGAGATCTTCGAAAAGGAAAGGGTTTTTGTTTTCTTTTTTTTGGAAAGAAAGGTTTTTTTTTTTCTTCTTTCCGTTCTCTTTGTTTCTGCTTTTTTCGTCTTCTGAAGCGGAAGGGTTCGAACGTGGCCGGTGTGTTTCTGACCGGCCAGGGGACACTTTCTCCTGCGCGTCTGACATCCAACAGACTTCAGAAATGTCTCTGGCACCGGAGACTGTTGGGCATTATAGACAGGCCCCCGGCGCGGGAGGTCTCATTAGGGCTGGTTGTGGTTCTTGGTCACGTCAGAGAAATCAGCGAGCAAAATTGAAAATTGAAATGATGATGAACGAAATGAGCGAACGAATGAATTGCTGAGTTGTCAGCGCGGGAGCGAGGGAGCTTTTCAATAGGTGTGGTTTCCCCAGCTGAGCACTCGGCGGCGCGCAGGGCACCGCGCCCTGGGACTCTCCCGGGGACAATCTTCGTTGGTCTTCCGCTACTGTATTTCCCACACGTTCAACTTTCATTCCTGTCCGTCAATTACTTCCTATCGGCGGCGGTGGATCCTGGTTGCCATCTCGGTACCCCCATTTTCTTAACCTGTCGGGCCCGTCGTTCCCTAAGAGATCTGGGCCCTGGTCCCAAGGCAGGAACCTGGGACCGTCCCAGAAGGGCCAGTTTCTTTCCCTGTCTCACTCAGGGTGCCACGGCAGAAACCTGTCAGTTAGTAGCCTGGCGGGACCATAGTCCCCCGGAGTGCCATCTTCCTTTTCAGTCTTTTTTGTGAAAAGGCTACAATAGGGGCCGGACGGGGACCGAGAGCCGTCGTGGACTGCGCTAACGCGCGTCTCTCTGCGGCTGTCGCGGCGTTGCCGTAACATCGGCACTTTCGAGACAACACCGTGCTACTCAATCGCCATGGGAAATCCATGGCGGTAGGTGTATTGACGACTTCTTCCCATACAGGGAAGAAACGACCTCAGAGGAGGTTGGGTCCATCACCCGCGTGTAGCTCGGGCACCCGGTCTACCTCTGACCACTGAATATTATTGAAGACTATTGAAGACAGAAGAGCGGGACGACGGAGAATCAAGACGATGTCAGACATCTCGTATACCGAGCTGCTATCTTATGTACTCCCCCATGATGGGAGCTCATGAAGCTGAAGGAAACTGGAGGCAAAGAGGTGAAGAGGTATAAACCAGCTCTCAGCTCAATTGGAAGTGATGATGATGGTACATGTAGGTGGAGGATTGAGTCGGCAAATTTTAAGTTATTTGAAGCCTCAGACTATAAGAATATATTAGGTAGGTATTATTCTAATAGTAGGGTTTTTGTGGACATTGCTTTTGCCTGGAAAAATGGAACAAACTCGCCAGACAGAAAGCACTTACGCGCCGGAGGGTAGCTACACACCAAAACTGGCATATACAGAGGAAGAGAAAGAGCAAATCAACCTTTTGTTGGACGCATGCTTTAAGGACGGTATTTTACCGGGAGGGCTTAACATAGGAGTCCCCACACTGACCGAGGACCTAGCCAGGTTTGACCTGACAGAAGAATTATCGGAACACAACGTACAATGGTTAAAGAAGCATGCAGTTACGATTGTCTTTCTCAATGATGCCGCGGTGTTATCCAACAAATTGAAAAAGCAACTGGTGAGAATTTATGAGAATGCGTGGTACGATTCAGGTCTACTGGATGAGGGGATTACTCGTGGCCGTTATCAAAGCGAAGGAAAGAATCTTTGTTCCTTTGTTTCTTCCCAGACTAACGTTATTGAATGGATGATTCACAAAAAAACGGATCAGATCTTTGCAGATGGGAAGGAATACAAGGTGCAGTTCTTGCCATGGATGACACTGGCTGAAATGAAAGCATACAAGGACTTTGCGCAGAATTTTTTTTTGGATAAGATGTCCGAGGGTGCCTCTTCAGCTAATGTCGATGTTGTTAACCGTCGTTGAGAAAACCTTTGGAACAGTGGTCAAACAACACCCCACAGAACCAGATGACGAAGAACCTGAATTGGGCACGGTCCGATTCGACCTTGAACCCAGACTGGTGGTTGGGATCCCAAACCAAGGTGATTATTATTTTGAGATCATATCAGGAAACACCCCTTGGTGCGGGCAATGTCGAGCTCATTACCATAATGAGAATGATGACTGCTGCCCAATAAGGGTGGAGGCAGACTTTGATCATGTAACAACAACTTTCAATATAGCGCAGAAAGAAAAGTTTGGGAAGTCCTATTTTAAATTAAATGTTGCTCATTTGAATGACCCATAAGTGGTGATGTGGATCCAAGAGCATCTAAAACAATGGGAACAAGTACGGTATTTATTGGAGAATGAAACAGATTGGACAGAGGTAGGCCTTCGAATTTTACAAGGTTCGCTAGATGTAATCTCTAGAATTAAAGTCATCCGCAAAAACGAAAGGGAAAGAAAATTGGTAAACTTAATAACGCAGGCCGGAAAATAAATGGGGAAACACCCGATCTCAGATATCTACTAGTCCGCCAAGAGAAAGAGAAATCTGCTCGAGTTGGAAAAACTGGAAATCCAAAAACAAGAACGGTGGAGGACATGGTTAGCACATAGAAATATCACGACAGGAGACCGGATGGAGAAAGATACGTTTCGTAGACTCCTTCTACAGAATGCACGTATGCCGATGAAAGAACTGTCCCATCCATTTACTACCAATACAGTTGTCTCAGATGAACTGGAAAGAATGTGTGAGTTTGCAAGACTGTACTTTCAAGATATATTGTCGACCAGAAGACCGTATGACAGCATGGATACAGATTTAAGAGATAGCTTCAATTTCTGGAGTCGGACGAAAGTGGTGCTCTTCCGACAGGCTAGACTAGACCTGGACAAACCAATCTCCATGGAAGAATTACATCATGCAGCTAAAAACATGGCAAAAGGGAAGGCGCCTGGCGATGATGGTCTGCCGATTGAATTGTACCTAGCGGTGTGGCCTCTAATAAGTCCCCTCCTACTCAATATCTATAATAATGTATTGGTGGGAGGGAAACTTACACGAGGTATGATGAAAGGAGTTCTCTTTAATCTATAAAAAAAGAGACAAAGCAGATGTACGTAACTGGAGACCAATATCTGTACTTAATGTCTCCTATAAAATACTTGCTAAGGTGTTCATACGGTTGGCGAGATACCTGCCGTCGATAATAGGAAAAGAACAGAGAGCTTTTGTGAAACATCGGTCCATAATGGATAACATTGCTACTACAATACAAGTCCTAAAAATCATTGCAACAGAACGAAAGGATGTTGTCATCCTACTTTTGGATATGAAAAAAGCTTACGATAAAGTCGGATGGGCTTTCGTCATGAAAACTTTGAGACAAATGGGATTCGGGGAGAACTACTATAAATGGGTATCGGTAATGTATTCTATCGCTTCTGCGTCAGTGATAGTCAACGATCAAATCTCCCAAGAATTTTCTCTGACAAGGTCCCTTCGACAAGGATGCCCCCTTGCCCCTCTCTTGTTTGTCATCCATTTAGAAGTACTTCTGGATAATATAAGGTACAACAAAAATATTGAAGGACTTCGGTTGAGCAATCAGACAGAATGGAAAGGGGGTGCCTTGGCAGATGACTTAACCTTAGCACATAGTAATACTAGATCAAATTTACAAAATGTTAGGAAAGTATTAAATACATATTGTAATTTGTCTGAGGCTTCAATTAACTGGAATAAGTCAGGCTTTTTCCTCCCGGAGGGCTTTCAGTTGGCAGTTGACTGGGGACTGAAGGCTATACCAGCAAACTGGTCGGAACGATTTCCCGGAGTTCAGGTGTCCTTGACAAACAATGAGAGATTTCAGGATGATCTCCTTACAAAGAAGCTGGTCAACAGACTATCCAGTTGGAAATACACAAAACGCTTGTCACTAGTGGGCAGAGCACTGGTTATCTCTGCAGCAGGTTTTGAAGTGTGTTGTGGTTTTCGCTAGGGTTGCATCTTCTGGGGGATGAAGCATACAGGAAAATCAAGAATGTAGCGGCCAAACTCCTTTGGAAACCAGAGGCAGAGGAAGAGGACGGATTTATGTCAAAGATTGCATGGGAAACAATTACGTTTCCAGGAGCAGAAGGAGGATTGGAGATTTTGGACCCCCGACGACAGAACCTGACACAATTAGCAATGTGGCCCGTGAAAGCCTTATGAGAGGATTTTAAGCCCCCTTGGCTATGTTTAGCATTGCATATCCTAGTAAAAGAATGGCATCTGAGTCGGGAGGAAGATGTTCTTGCCTGCTTCCTAATTAAATCATATGTTAAAAAGAAGCCGAAATCTGTCTTTTGGAAAAACATTTTGTATGCATGGCAAAAATTTTTTCCTACGGCAAGATACCACCCACTGACAAAGGTATCATTTTTATCCCAGATTCTCTTTGAAAATCCTCTAATTAAGGACCAAGCGGCACAGGAATTCTCAGCACATGACTCATCAGGGAACTTCGGAAAAACCTGGGTAGAGAAAGGGGTGGTAAGAATAAGAGACATATGGGACAGTGACAAGCAGCAGTGGAAGACTGAACAACAACTGAGGATCAGGCTGGGACGATTGAGGAATGTAGATGGACGCCTACAGAGAATAATTGAGGCAATCCCATGGTCATGGAAGAATCTGTTAACATAACATAGGACTGTACAAACAGGTAGCTGGTATAAGTCCCCAGTAGAACCTACAGTATATCAAGTCATAGAACTCCTAGGAAGGGAGGGATATGCAGTGAAACAGTGGTCTATTAAGGATACTTTTGGCTTTACAAAAGAACTGTCCTTTTCAAGGGAAATGAGGATAGACTCACCGAGTGACCTAACGGAGATTGCAGTTAGATCGATAACCCAAAGAGCTAGGGCCGGTGGAAGTATTATACACAAAGCCTTTCTTCCAATGGGAACTCAAAAGGTTAGAGATGCTGCAATGGATTTTCGAGGTTTAGGCTGGGAATTAGGATCACAGACAGTACTGTTGGATGAGTACACCTCTAAAGTTGGAACACGTATCTTAAGAGAGGCAATAAAGAAAAAACCCAATGATGTTGTCATTGAACGGAGACAGAAACACGATCTGCCTGCGATCTCTACGACTCAACTGTCATCAATGTGGCAACAGCTATGCAGGATTCCTTCTTAGAAGACAACCAGTCTTCTCTAGGTTCAGATTTTCTCGGCCTCAGTATCAGCCGTGAACCTGGCACAAAGAGGTATGTTTATCTCAGTGAAGTGTGTCCGTTGCCAATGAATTTGGAAAAATGATCGTCACCGATGGCTGACCTGCCCAGCATCTCGAAGAATATGGGATTGATTCATTCGACATTGGGACAAGATTACCAAGAAGACCTTCCCCTGGACAGATGAATGGATAGTATCTGGTACTCACAATGCAGATGACCAGAATGAACAAAATTGGTTGTATGTGGCCCAGTCAGTGAAGGGTCTGCTTATGAAATTTATCTGGGATGACAGGAATAATCAACTGTTCAGGAGAGAATACATTTCGGATGCTGTGGCAAAAATGCAGATTACCAGAGAAATCAGACATGTGATCTACAATGATTGGACCAGACATAGGCGTAAAGCTTCAGATGCGACCCCGGCTAGGGAATGGTTTTATGATACATGGGGAAGAGACTCTAGGCTGGCTAGTCTAGACTCAGCGTGAAGAGTACAGTACTGTTCTTGGCTGATATCCCCACTGGGTTTTGGGGGGCGTTTTAGCCACCCCCCGTAGGGATTTTAGACATCAGCAGGGTCGAGACCTAGGACCCATGTTTTGCTATAGGGTCGTATCTTGAGAAGTCACTCTTACTTTTTTCTGTTTTTGGGAACTGTTACAGTGGGGACACGGGACCCGGTCCATAGAGTTAAGCTGGGGAATTGCCCAAATTTTCATCAGGTTGTTTGTGAGGGATTCCCGGCCCTCGTATTCCTCATGAAAGATAAAGTTCTTATTGTTCCCCCCCAAAAAAAAAAAAAAAAAAAAAAACAAAGGCTACAATGGGGACAATAGAACGTCTTAACACTGGGGATTGGGCCGCTTTAGGCCAAATACCCGTTCAGCTCTGCAGAGTAGTAAAGTAATTTTCTTTTGCTAGGAAGGTAAACTATCACCTCTCTTTCGTTCAAATAGCAAGCCTTTTTGGGGGAATTAAGTAACACCCCTGTTGTCGGATATAGGTATGAGAGTAAAAGATTATTTTTAGAATTAGAAGTGGGGATAGGATAAGTGTTGGTTAGCACAAAACCGCACAGTAGGCCCGGCGGTCTCGGGACCCGATTCTTCTATACGATTGAGGAGGACGAAAGGTGTTGACGCCGTAGTTCGATGAGGTAGGTCAAACAAGGGAGATGGCGGGGTTTGACCTGTGAGGTGACTGAATGAGAAGGGCAAGATGGTGGCATCCTGTGGTTGGCACATAGCAGGCGTCCTGCGTTCTGAACAGCGGCAGCAACACGAGACTACATAGGTAAGTAAACGACTGAAGACTATAAGGGGTTGTAGACGATGGAGGGACGAGAAATGGTGGGTGCTTCACGCTCCATGCTCCATGCTGGTTGGCGACGTTTGAAGGAGTTGACGGCTTCTCTCTTCTCGCCAGACCTGGCTCGGTGTGACATCGATGGGGGGACAATCTCACACGTTGGCTGGGTGAAAGCACTCATGCTGGAGATGTTGGAGGTGATTGGGGAACTAGAGGAAGAGTGTTATTTCCAGTCTGCTGCTCTTTCTAATAAGAGCCAGATGGATACTCTCATGAGCGAATGTAACGATTTGTTCGAGAAGGGGTGCACTCAGGGAGTTCTACTTACGAAGAGCTGAGGCGGTGAGCTGCCAGCCAGTATGGTGGCGGATGGGCACTTTCTTCTCGATCGATCACCGTTACCGTCTCAAGCGGAGTTCGCATCTACACTGTCAATGGAGGTGAGTGATCCCCTCCCCACCATGGATTTTCTTGATGACACGACATCAACAATAGGGGCGGCATCGCAGATTACCACTGCTATACCAACTACAATATCTGCAACTGCGACGATTCCGCTCTGCACCATGGGTATTCTCGACAACACGACAACAACAACAGGAGCGGAATCTCGGATTATCACAGCTATATTGACTACAACATCTACAACTGCGAAGATTGCTCCCGTTTGCATCACGGAGATATCAAACGAACCGGGGGGGGTTTCTGTTCAAAGGGTTGCTCCGGTGGGTATCTCGATGATATCTAATGGAGCCGGGGTGCTTAATAATCAAGCATCTACAACATCATCTAAAGAAGCACCACCAACTGCCACGGGTATTATGAAGACATCTGATGGGCCGGGTGAGCTTCTCGATACACCACAAACGACGCAGGCTCTGGTCGACAGCAAGAGGACATCTGACGAGCCTGTTGAGCTTTTCAATTTTCAATCAACGACTCAAGCTCCCAGGGGTATCACGCAGAGTGCTGAGAGGGGGCGGATTCTGTATCAACAATTCTTCCTACTATCGGTGGGTGAGTATTTTGATGCATTTCAGGCAACGCGACTTGGGAAGGAAAACGAGTGGTTGATTGCATGGGGGGCTGCTTGTCTGTGTGCTCGTTATATTGTGGGGGAACAAGGAGTGAGACGGTGGCGTGAAAGGGTGGGATAGTGAATGCCAGATTGCCAGATCGGATACGGTTGCATGTGATAGGCTAGCTCCGCCGTATCTGAATCTGGCCACGTGGCTACGGGGTGGATGAGGTTTGCTCACGTGTTTGAACAGTAATTTGCCACAAGGGAAGGGATGGTGAATGCCAGAATGTCAAGATCGGATACGGTTGCATGTGATAGGCTAGCTCTACCGTATCTGAACCTGGCCACGTGGCTACAGGGTGGGTAAGGTCTGCTCATGTGTTTGAACAACAATCTGCCACGTGGGATTGGCGAATTTACTTTTGTTATGTGTCTATAAACACAGGTTTGGTCACGGGGCAGGGCAAGGGGAGCTGTGAGGGCTGGCACGGGGGCTGTTCTTGTGATTGGTCTGACCCCCTGCTACGTGGGTACTGTGATTTGTTTTCTTTCAGTTGTTCCGACTTGAGCGCACTTTTGGCCACGTGGCAGGGCAGGCAGTGTCGTGGGGATCGAGCTGTTTGTGGGATTGTTTTCAGCCCTGCCATGAGGGTATTGTGACTTCACACTTTTTTTATTTCCCCATTCGACTGTGTTTTTGATTCATCAAGTCTTTGGTGGGCATATACTCGTTGGCTATAAACATAGGTGTCCAGCACGTGGCAGGGCAGGAGGTGCAGTGACATTAGGCACCGGGGCTGTGTATGTGATTATTTCACTCCTGGCACACAGGTATTTCGTTTTGAATTTTCTGCAATGGAGCCTTCCCCATTTGTGAGGTGAGTGGCTAATTAGGATCATGGTGGAAGTTAATCGTAACTATCGCTAAACTGCGGAACTAGTTTGCCATATTACTAACATTTTGCCTTATTTGTTTCCCCCCTACTCCTCACTGTGCAGCAGAGTGTAGTCGCGAATTGAGGAGGCAAGTAGGGCAGAGTTTGGTTCAGCACACTGGGGGGTTAATCCTTCATTACTAGGGAAGCAATCAATGCCCCGTGATTGTACTATATTCGTGGTATGTAGGGAAACTGTCTCCAGGGGAGCAGTGGCTGAGGCTCTTCCAAACCTAATGGGAAGAGGCGTGTGGTTAAGTGTTGTAATCAAACCCATAATTGGAGCCTTGGGCACTGGGTCTTTTTTACAAAAAAAAAAAAAAAAAAAAAAAAAAAAAAAAGGAAGTACTGTTTTTTTTAGGTGAGCTAGAATGTGTTGTCTTCCATATACTTTGAAATACATTTGACACTCTTTCAAAAAAAAAAAAAAAAAAAAAAAAAAAAAAAAGTGTTGTCTATGTCCTCCCTTTTTGTCCTTTGGATGAACTTTTCCTTTCTTGATTTTAAGTTCTTCCTTAGGAATACCTAGTAGTACGGGTTTTTTAGGTGAGCTAGAATGTGTTGTCTGTGTCCTCCTTTCTTGTCCTTTGGATTGACTTTTCCTTTCTGTTCTCTGTCTCAGGTCCTCTGGAGGTCTCATAAAAAGCGAAACTGGGTAATGCTCCCAGCATGGTGTTCTCTTCCGGGTAGACTGTGAGGACCCCGACCTCGTATCAATGTTGCTTTCATAATATAAGGACTTTCAAAAAAAAAAACAAAAAAAAAAAACAATGAATGAACAGGTGGGCCGCACACGACCCAAGGGGTGGGGGTAGCTGGTCCAAGCACTTAGAGTCAGCTTCTTTCGGGTGATCTGGGGCGAAGTCCCACTTGCATGGATTGAGACTTCGGGTCTTGTTAGACACTCCTAAAAGAATTCTAATTTTTTTAGGACGAGGCCTGAAGGTTTTTTAAGATTTTGTGCGGTGTCGTCACACACAATCCTAAAAATTGACTTTTAGGATCTGTCCTAAAAGGTGTCCCGCGACCGCTTTCCATATGCGTATACGCAGCCGCGTCGCCGATGTCCGTTCATTCCTGGCTGGTGTCCGTGGTACACACTGAGGTCGGCCGTCGGCGGGTAGGGCTCTTCGGTGAAAAGAGCGAGTAGCCGAGGGACTTCGATAATTCAAATTTGAAATTTGGCAGACGCAGGGTGGCGGGGCGGAGGACGGGCAGGCGACGCGTGCGACGTAGAAAAGACGACGGTGGTGAACCCTTCGGCGTGGGTATCCATCTTTGGAGTCTGCGCGACTGGTGACCAGCGGGGGCATGTTCCGCGGCAGTGCATCTTCACCTCAGGCGCGCGTACTGTCTTCCACCATCGTAGAGCAGCGGGCGCATCTTCACCTCCGGCGTGCGTACTGTCTTCCACCATCGTAGAGCAGCGGGCGCATGTTGACCTCCGACGTGCGTACTGTCTTCCACCGTCGTAGCGCAGCGGGCGCATCTTCGGGTACGGCGTGCACACTCTACTGTCGCAGTGTGGAGCAGCGGGGTCGAGTGCATCGGTCCGGCACCGCACAAGGCAATGCGGGACCCTCCCGGCCGCGTCACACAGGAGTTGGTTTGTTTCTTCGTCGCGAATATACATGGAGCTTCCGCAAGCCGTTCCGGCCAAGTGCGCCAGCCATACCTCTCGTGAGCCCCTACGACAGGATAGGGTCTACGCGAGGCACGACTTACCTCCACCTTACTGAAGCTGTCACCTCTCTTCGGTGGACGTATCCCCGTCGAGTTACAAGTCCACAGTATGAAAGCTGATCATCTGCAATCGTAAAGGTGGACCAGCCGAGGGCGTTTCTCGTTCGCTGTAGCATAGGGGGTACGCGCCGTATTACGCCTCTATCGAACCCGTACGCGAACCGGCATCTTGGGGGGCTAAGGTCCCAAGCGCGACTCGTCGCCGGTCGATTAGGACGCATCCCACGCGCCACGCGCACACCACTATAAAGAACATAAAAATAAAAAATACACATGCACACACATTTATACAGAACGACACATAAGAAACAACGAGACAATGCTCCTAGTCCCTTAATAGTCATCCCATAACTCTCCGATGCGGAAATCGGATAGGCGTCACGCGCGAGACTTAGTATAAAACCGCGCAGACGCAGGGCTAACTCATATTGACTCGCAATGCAGACGTATGCAAGCGATCGCAGTGATGATGTACTATGTAGTACCCATACTCATGCGGTCCTCGTTAATCTCGAGGGTCGCATTCGACACTCAAGTGTCGGTTGACACGCGCCTTGAGGGATCGATCTCTCGACGCTAGACAACCGCCAAGTGCGATTAAGAACCACACCCTCTTTTGCACCTTGCGGAGAGTGGGTGGTACATAGGTTCATGCATGTGGTGACAATCGTCTCTTATTGCCCTAGAGACCAACTCCATCATCTAGGACTTGGAAAGAAGTCAAGGGGTTTGACTTTGACGGCTGCCACGACTACGACGTTCAACTATATAATAACTCTAAAAAGCAAAGGATAAAGAGGGATCTCCCTCTTCTCTCGAAAACATAATTTGTTTAACCCTTACGCGCGGTCACAGTAGGTCGCACGAAACACTCAATATATATATATTTACATATATAGAGAGGGTTATTAATATAGGATGATCACTTCTCACAGTCACAGTGAGACTCATCTCAGCCATATATATATGTATGTGAGTGCAGACAGTCAAATCCAAAGTTCGAATCACCAAACATACCTGCAATCACATCAAAGATTCAAGCAAAAAACTCATGCACTACACAGGGTCAACTTCAACCATTCTCTGCACTCACACCCCTTGCTTTTAGCCATACAAACCTCACTCTTTGTGCAACTCTCAAAATAACATACTCCGTACTTTTCTATTCAAAATAAAATCCGCGCGAAAACACAACAAAACAATTCAAATCACGAGGTTAAAGTCTTTAGGTTGAGTGGCAAAAGTGAAATGAAGTTGAATCATAAGCCGATGAATCGACAACCGACATGTTATCAGTGATAACAGAAGATGATCCTTGTAGGATCAATTTTAATCTAGCCCAAATCCTGAATCAATCGATCAAGAAGACCTGTAACACAAGACAGATCAATCCCCAAGCTAAAATCATAAGTGTATGAAAAATACAACTCCATAACACATTCTCACTCAAAATGTTGCTACAAGCTAAGCCTGAACCTACCTCTAAGCCAGTGTCTAAAGAAAGGTAGACCCTGGTAGAATCTCCTCTATACAGAGTGGACCGCCAGAATCGTCACTGTCAAAATATATTTTATCTCTTCTTAAACTTAAGAAAATTTTGGCAATGCTTCCTGTACGAAAATTGTTTTTTCAAAATTTATATCAGCCCGCATACGAAAACAAAAATAGCCCTTGACTTTCCAAAGTCAAATTTCGTCTAACTCTCTGAACTAGCAAAAATTTGGACAGCACTCCCTCTAGAAAATGAAACTTTCCAGATTTTAACTAAGCCATGTATGAAATTTACACAAGTTGAACTTTGAAAAGTCAAAATTTGACCAAGTGCTTGGATTTGCAGAAATTTTCGGCAGCGCTTCCCGTAGAGAAAGTAGCTTACCAAAATTTATACAAAGTCAAGTATAACAAAAGATCCCAGAAAATGCGAGAATTGATCTAAGTAAAAAATCTTAGCTAAAAAATGCACGAATTGAAACTAACTCTTGTGGCTCTAGCACGTTGTGAGGAAACCCGGGGAAGGGCTACCTACCGTTCGCTGAAGCCATGGGCTAYGGCGCCTGTCACTTCGCCGCGCCCGCTCCGAGGTCCTCGGCGACCAGTAGGGTGAAAGGGGGCCAATCAAGATCAAGATCCGTCGAGCCCCGTCGTCACACAGCGCTCTTCAGCAATTAGGGAGAGTATGATAGATTACTAAATTTTTAAATAAGATTAAAGAAATAAGTAAGAATAATAAATAAATAAAAGAGTAGCAAAGTTAAAACTGGCACTCTCTC
>BFEA01000025.1:3849806-3866576 GCA_003427395.1 Chara braunii | reverse complement strand
TTTTTTTTATGTTTTTAATTTCATTGTCGAAAACATAAAATAACAAGGGAATTTCCCCTAAGATTAAATGTAGTGAAAAATGAAGAAAATAAAGAATATTGCGTTTTTCTCCGCTCCTCTTCTGGCCTCAATCTCTTTCTTTTATTTTTAATTATGATGTTTTAAAAAGATGAAAATCCGAGGCCTCATTTCGGCCCCGGTTGTATGTCGTCAAAATGCCGCGGCGAGGTCTGTTTCCGCGATCCCTCTCCGCGGCAGGCCAAAACGGCTCCAGTCCTCTGAACGACCGGAAATGACGGTCTCTAGATGCGCTCAGCGCACCCATCCATCTTGCTGTCTTTGGGGGTCACTCTTAAAATCCAGTGCGCCCTGAATCAGGGGTACCCTGAGTTCTCATAATTCCTGCTGCCTGGTCATCCCAAAGCACTATCAAAACGCGGACTTAACCCTGAGCCTAAACCCCTAAACTGCCGTTTTCAGGCGGCGCACTACTTGTGGCCGCCTGACAACGTGGCGAGCGACTAAAGCAACTACATATCAAACTGAAAATCAGACTAAGTAGCAGCCTCACTCAGTCACATGCAGGCCAAACCAGAAAGGTAAGTACTCTCACCATCCCCATGTCAACCTGGACAAACAATAGTTCGTAATCTTTCAATGAATTATCCCTTTATACCTCACTTACATAGGGCATAAAACTAAATCACTCGAACTTATGGAACATGTCTAGCTTAGCCATGGAGTATACACAAACATAGGGCACAACAACTTTTCTCTTCTTTAAGCATATGACTAGGCCACCCTAGTCGCCATGAACTGTTTAAATATCCCAACTTCATATACTTGTCTGCACTTAGTCTTTTGAGGTAGCATATAACTGAAACGATCAACTTAGTTCGAGGTTCAGTCTGCCCCTTCGCACCACAAGCTTATTCTTAATTAGTACTCTCTTCAGTTGGTGATAAGCTATAGTCAGACCACCCAAACTTATGGAACCCTGTCTGACTAGCCTGTTCATAAGCAATATAGTACTAAAATATAGCCAAGTTATAACCTTATGGTTCCAGCATGTGCGAGGCGTTGGACCAAGACCACCCAAACTTATGGAACACGTCTTGGTTCTCAGCCTAGTTCATTTTTCTTAGAGCCAAAACAGGAAGAGGTTGAGCCACCCAAACTTATAGAACATGCTCAGACCTCCTCGTTCATGAACTAAAGAAACCGACAAAAACCCAAAGCAAACAAGGCGACCAAACCACCCAAACTTATGGAACATGCTTGGCCCCTGAAAGTCATTCACAGTCAGCCCTCACAAGTCAGAGCAACCAGACTACCCAAACTTATGGAACATATCTGGTTCTCCAGACAATTCAAAATAAACATAGCGTTGGGCCCTCTAAACTTATGGAGACTCTCCCAGACTTTGGTTGACCCTGGTCAGACACATGCAATACCGCCTTCCTCCCATCCTTCCCCCAGATGCAATCCCACAATCTGCTTTCAGTCAAACAACAAAACTGAAACTGAAATTGTGCATACGTTCCTTTACTTAGTCTGATTATGTCCTGAAAGTCGAATTGAAAGTCAAAGTAAAGGGGCATGCAGTATATTCAGTCAAAGTATAAAAAGAAATACAGGTAAAGGTTATAGATGGGTTTATAGAGGGGAAGCAACGATTACCTTTCAGTTCCCTCCCTCCAGAACTCCTCCTGAGTTCCGGCAGAGCTCCCGCAATCGGTGGGCTGACTCCCCACAGAGTCTTGCTGCGGTCCTACGGGTTGCAATCCCACCTGCCGCCTTCCTCTCGTAGCAGGACTAGACTGAGATTAAGAAGGGCAGAAGTAGGGGTTTGAGACTCTCGAGATACAGGGAGGGGACTGACTCAACTCTCAGGAGAGGGCCTCGATATTTTCCATCGTCTGAGGGCCCCGCAATGGTGACCAAGAACGCAGTGAACCGGTCAAACTCCAGTCAATGTAGAACTGTCAGCCCTCCGACGAATCTCCAAGTCACTACAATGACCCCCCCCCCCCTTTTTTTTAAAGCGAATCACCTTTCTCAAACCAGCACATTGTTCCTACCGATCAAACAGGTCACTGCATACCCCGACCGAAAAGCATTCAAAATAGAGCACATTCCTCCCTCCTGTGCTTTATTTGAAAAGCAATAACTCGATAAAAATACCGCACTCTCAGTCCGGGTGCAGCAACTGCATTTTGAGAAACGCAGTGGCTTGTGCTGCGCCAAAATGATGAAACACCGGTTTTATCGTCGGCAGCAACACACAAAGCAAACGCTTGGGTCGGCCAGGCAGATAACTATCGAGACTAAGTATGTGCCGCCTCCACCTGCGGTCGCCACTAGTTGTCAAGGTCGAAGCTGACTACACGGCCCAACTCAATTCCTTATATCCATCCACCCAATTGGCAGCTATTTGCACTGACTGAACGTGCAGCAGGGGTACTGGCACACAGACTGTGCCACAAGCTTGAACAACTGCAGCAAAAAAATACGAGCGGGAGCCATAAACAAACATCCAAGTTGTTAAGTTGCACAAGTAGTCCAGATAGTCACTCGCCAAGCAGAAAGCACAGTGCCTCAGGATACCATCCAAAGAAGAACAGTACAATGGACTCGAGTGCCAACGTCGGAGGCTCTCTGGTCATACCAACACTGTATCCAATGTCGCTCCTCTGGGCCCCGTGCCCAGCCTATACTACTCAGCCTAACTAGCCTATCTATGTTCATGCCACTGGATCACAGCGAAGTCGAAGACCAATGTTCGTGACGTTATTACCAAGGCTAGCCGCCCTCACGCATCAGGTACGCTCTCTCTCTTTCTCTCTCTTTCTCTCTCTCTTTCTTTCTCTTTCTCTCTTCGACTCCGCTCTCCCTTCCGCCAGTAACTCTTCTCTAACTCCGATTGTATGATATGATCCGCCCCCTATCAACTGCAAAAAAAAAGGAAAAAAAAAAGGAATGAATCTTCCCCGAAATATGGAAAGGTTCACGCTACTTTAAAACGGCCCTTCCTACCCGGGCGCAACTTTCACCACTCGCGGCATAAAACGGGTTGGATAAAACCAAACTTTGGGCTCACCATTGCATTCGCCCACCACGAAAACTCCAGAATGCTACTCCTCCCGCTCGTTTTCACACAGAGACACTCGGAATTTTCAATCTTCGTTCCGCCATATCCGCGTGCCCCACCAACTCCGTGCGGCACCCTTCTCTTACTAACTTCCTTATTCACTAACTTCGTACCTAAGCTATCGCTAGATCCGGGGTCGCCCACCCCAAAATCCCCTACCTACACTCTCTCTTCATCCGTCCTCCTCAACTAACTCTTTTTCACACTCCCCCCATTCTCCTTATTCTTCCTTCCCTCACTTTCGCGCAGCTTCCAACATCCCTACTGACTACACCGCTTGTCTATGGCCAAAACCAACCGTGCTATCGCGTTCGCGATGTTCAAGAACCCCCAAAACACCTCATCCCTCGCCCTTTTTTATCAAGAAGCGGGTGGGCTAAGTGATCTTCATTCCCACCAACTTTTCCTTCGGCCAGAGCCTGGCGCATCTCCCATCCCTACTAACTTTATGTTTACTAACTCATCACTAAATCTAACCCCGGATTCGAGGTCGCTCCGGTCCAAAACCTCAGACTAACATTTTATCCCGCCCGCATCCATCGAGAATCGGGCGAGTTATGCTCGTTTCTCTCTTCTTCTTCTTTCACCACCCCGACTACTTGCGCACGGTCTTCTTCGCCATTCACCTATTCTATTCACTTACCGCCCAAACTAAACTCGCTAGACAATGCACCCGGGATCAGAACCCCGGGATCAACTCTCCCCCCGCCCAATCCCATCAAGGATCGCGCGAGGTGGACGCTCTCTCCTCTGTCATGTTCACTCCTCCTTCCTTCTCTACTCCGGATGTACCTGGCGCGAGATGCGTCCAGGTTCTTTCGCTTTTCCTTCTCTACTCCAATTCCTCATCTCTCCTTTTCTACCACCTTGCTCGCCCGTCACTCTCCGCCTCGCCTTCGCGTCCTAGCGCTGTCGCCCACTGTCTCGTCTCGCTGCATAGCCTCAGCGCCCGGTGCCGCTCTGCCTCTGCTTCACATGCACCCTGTACCTGATCCCATCCGAATTCATCCGCCCCTTTCTTCTTCCTTTCGTCGCTTTCCCCGTTTTGCAACCTCCGCCTCACAGCGCTGTGTCTTACTACTGCGCAGACTATCGTTCGGGGACTCCAGTTGAAGGAAGATCCGCCGCTAATGCCTCAGGCAGCCCCTGCGACCCTACATGAAGCCCCTCCAGTTTTCCTTAGTTCCGCCTTGCTCAGGCGGAGTCCGCTATCGCCCCGGGCCTCCAACAAGCAGCTCCCACAAGAACAGCTGGTCGCGGTACGGCCTGCTACAAGGCCTAGCACGGGCCTTGGTGAACTGGGTCCGGTGCTGTTCCCGGCGGTAGTAGCAAATATTCAATCGAGAACTTTGGTGACCGAAATGAAGATGGACCCTAAGTGAGCATGACCACACTGTGGCCCTGCCCCAGTGCCCCGGCCATGACCCAGGCATAGTTCAACACCTTGTGAGGCCTCTTGCGACAATTACCGGTTGGCGGACGGCGCACCCGCAAAAAGTCCCCGCCACTCAATTTCTTCCGCCTCGTGGGCTAAATCACCCACTGGCTCGCGGCCCCGTTGTCGGCGCGAATACCCTTACAAGGGTATCCGCCCTGGTTTTTGCAAGTGACAGGAAATAGTCTTGGTTTAAAGTTTAGCAAGTGACAGGAAATAGTCTTGGTTTAAAGTTTAAGTATACCGCGCTAGGCGCGACTGCGTCTGTATTTGCGTTGACTGGGTGGTTGACCACAATAGAGAGTGCGTGGGCGCGCAGGTTAAAGGCGCGCGTGATTCTTTTATGTCGTTGATCATAAAGCCGGTTCGGCCGTCGGTCGCCTTGGTTAATGATATTACCAACTTTTATTTATTTCTGATTAAGCAGGATTTAGGGATATTTTCCTTTTGATTGGTATGTTTGACCGAGACCTGCGCGCGTGCGGAGGACGACCTCGACGACGGCATCGGCAGCGACGGCGCGACTTCCTACGGGGAACGGGGTGTCGTAGGATGGCGCGCAAGGCAGTTATGGCACGGTATAAGCAAGCCGGCGCGGGCGGGGATCGAGGCCAGCAGGGGTTGGCGTAGCAGCAGCGGAGCGGCTTTGAGCGAAACATGAGGGGTTGAGGGCCCGGAAAGGCTATCCCCCTCGGTTTTGTTAGCAGATGCGGCGGCGGGCCCGATCCGCGGGACTGACAAGGCGCCAACAGCCCCGCTGTTCCTATTTTTATTTTATTTCTATTTTCGTTTCTTTTTTTTTCTGTTTTATTTACCGCATCCCGTTCGGGGACGCGGGCCGGCGTGAGGGTACGTTGTATTCGCGGGATTGCCTGAAATGCAGCGGCAAATAGTTTTTCGTGGCTGCATCGAAGTTAGCCCGTTGTAATGTTTTGAGGAACTCCATAGCAGCCATATTTGTGCTTAAGCCTCCACCTAGGGAACATGCGGGGGCTGTACCCATCAGCAGGTGCGATACCCGCTACGGCAGGTGGGCGGTACCTGCCGGGGGTCAACCGATGGCATCAGAACTGAGCCTCTTTGATGGGCCAGTCGTTGTGCCTCCGGAGGGTGAAGGCTGTGTGAGGCGCCGGAATCCGACCTCGGAAGGAGGCCAGATTCGCGGAGGGATTAGGGCCGCACAGATACCGAAAGGGCGCGGGGCGCTGCCCCGGTCAAAAAGTCCTTCGGGACATCCGTTAAAAGTTGGAACTATACAGAGAAGATTAACACGGCCCCTGCGCTCGCAAAAAAAAAGGGTATAAGTGGCGGGGTGACCCTAGCCCCGCGGTTATCTTTTTGTGGGGGGATATTTTTATCTCGGTCGTGGCGACACAGTCGGAGTAAGAGCGGACTGCGGGGTGCCGGTTGGGCAGCTTAGTGCTATCCGCTGTCGGGCGGCTCTATTCCACAGGTAAGATTGAGCCACTCTCCCTAGCGGATTCCGGCGTATGTAATCACGGGTTGAAGTTCAGTTTTAGTCAGCAGGTGTGTGTGTCGGGGTAGCGCGCGGACCAGCGCTAAGGGTCTTCGACTACCGGGTGCAGAAGGCCGAAGCTGGTGAGGTAAGGAAGCAAAGGGGAATGAAACGGGACAGGACCATGCGACAGGTACATGTGGCATGAAGCGCAGCAGAAAGAAGGCAGCGGGCCAACGCAGCGGGAGGTGAGGCGGAGTGGAGTGAAGCACGGGCGCTAGGCTGTCGAGGCGAACGAGACAGAGCAGCGTCGGGCGCTGAAGCAGAGCACTGCGGGGAGGCTAGCCGGGCACAGCTAGCGACAGGGGAGTGACGAAAGGCAGCGGGCCAGCGCAGCGGGAGGAGGGGCTGCTGCGTGTTGCGACTGTTGTTGACTACCCAGAGCTCACACGTACTGTGGATGTTGACTGCGGGCTGCTGTAGATTGAGCGTGAACTGTTGCAGCAGGCTGGGCACCCACTACTGGGTTTATTATGAACTGAGCATGTGTTTCCGCTGTGGACTGTATTCTGAAGAACGGGAGCCGTGACTGACTGATAAGGGTCTGTTGTTCTAAGTTGTTGTATGTCGTGGGGCTGTTGCGGTATCGTTCTGTACCACGGGTTTACTTCAGCATTCACGAATTGTGCGCGGGCTACCACTGCGGACAGGGTACGGACGACGGTGCTCGGGCTATGTATAAGGACTACCAGGGGTTGCCATGCGGCTGCGATCGGGCAAGGCTTGGGGAGGAGATCAGACTGGACAGGAAGGGAGGTTAGTGCTGCGATTTAGGGGGTCAACAGAGGTAGACTTCAATTGTACGGCTCGGAGTTTGATCAAGCTGTCAGTTGGCTGCCATTGCGGGGCCCTCAGGCGACTGAAGATAACAAGGCCCTCTCTCGCGAGTCTGAGTGCACCCCCCTTGGATCTGAGAGTCTGAAACCTTCACTTTCTATCTTTCTTACTCTAAGTCTGGTCTTTTGGTTCTGAGAGGAAGGCAACAGGCGGGATTGCAACCCGTAATCCACGCCAAGGCCTCTGTGGGAGGTTGCCCCACTGATTGCGGGAGTCCTGCCGGAACTCAATAGGAGTTCTGGAGGCAGGGAACCCAGAGGTAACCATTGCTTTCCCTTATAAACCTAGTATAACCCTTATCTACTTTTCTCCCTATGCATTGGTTGACTATGTTGAGTGCAACCCTTACTTTGACCTTGAGATTGACTTCAGGACACAAATCAGACTAACTACAGGAATGTTTGTATAATGGCAGTTTCAATTTCTTGTTTGTCTGAAAGCAGATTGTCACAAAGGGTTGCATCAAGGGGAAGGTTGGGAGGGAGACAGTTTGCTTGCGACTAAACGGGTCTTATAGGGTCAGGCATTGTTTCTAAGATGAATGGTCTGACTGCTGTGTTTTGTTCTGTTTTCTGAAGAACCAAACATTGTTTCTAAGATGAATGGCTTGGTTGCTGTGTTTCTTTAATTGTGCCAGACACTGTTTCTAAGACGAATGGCCTGGCTACTTATTTTTTAGGGGGTATTGTTTGCTTGACTTTTGAGGGCCAGACATTGTTTCTAAGATGAATGGTCTGGCCGCTGTTTTACTTGGGTGGTTTCTGAACATTCCCTGGGTCAGACCCAGGGTACTCTGTTTTTCGTGTGTTGAAAAAGAGGGAGCTGAGCATTGTTTCTAAGATGAATGACTCATCTCTCCTTGATTGTTTTGTTTTGAGGGAGGTTCAGGCCAAAGACTAGACATTGTTTCTAAGATTAATGGTCTAAGTCTGATGCCACAAGACTGTAATGAGAACGAAGGAATATGACTTTCTATATGGCTACATCTATATGTTTATGAGAACAAGGCTAGTCAGGCTTTGTTTCTAAGATGCTTGACCTGACTATAGCCTTATCACAAGCGAAGAGAGTATAATCGAGAGCTATAACTGAAGGTAACCTGAGCAGGTTGAGCATTGTTTCTAAGATGAATGGCTCAGCCCTACGCCCTCTTTCTGAAGATTAAGATGCAGAAAGGTATATATAACTTGGCTATTTAAACTATTCAGGGCGACGAAGCATGATTTCTAAGATGAATGACTTAGTCACATGCCCAATGAAGAGAAAAGTAGTTGTGCAACCTGTTCGTGTATAACTAAGGCAGAGGGCTGACATTGTTTCTAAGATGAATGGCCAGTCCCAATGCCCTATGTAAGCAGGGTATAAAGGGTTAAAACACTGAAAGACTTTGAACTAATGTGTGCTAAGTCAACCTGGGGTTGGTGAGAGTACTTACCTTTGTGGTTTGGCTTGCATGTGCCTGAGTGACATCACTACCTAGTCTGACTTTGAGTTGATAGGTAGTTGTTGTAGTGGCTCGCCACGTGCTAGAGCTATAGGAGTTAGATTCAATTTCTGCATTTTATGAGATAGTTTTTTTACTTAGTTCGATTTCTGCATTTTCTGGGAGCTTTTATTATACTTGGCTTTGTATAAATTTTGGTAAGCTACTTTCTCTGCAGGAAGCGCTGCCGAAATTTCTGCAAATCCAAGGAGTTAGTCAAATTTCAGCTTCTCAAAGTTCAACTTGTGTAAAGTTCATATATGGCTTAGTAAAAATATGGGAAGTCTTATTTTCGAAAGGGAGTGCTGCCCAAATTTTTGCTAATTCAGAGAGTTAGACAAAATTGGACTTTAGAAAGTCAAAGACTTTCTGTTTTTCATATTTGGGATGATATAAATTCTGAAAATACACTTTTCCTACGAGAAGCGCTGCCGAAATTTTCTTGATTTAGAGGAGTTAGATTATATTTTGACAGATGGCGATTTTGGCGATCCACCCTGAATAGGGGAGATCCTGCCGTTAGTTTACCTTTGCTTGGGCACTGGGTTAGGGGTAGAATTTGATTTAGTTGGCAGGTAACTTGGGTGAGAATGTGCTATTGAGGTTCATCCCCCATATGCTGATGATTTAGTTTGGGCATTGACCTGTCTTATGGTACAGACCTTTCTTGGACATTCGATTCAGGATTTGGACTAGATTCAGCTTGATCCTACGAGGATCATCTTCTGTTATCACTGATAATAGGTCGGTTGTCGATTCGTCGGTTTACGATTCAACTCCAATTCACTCCTGTCACTCAACCTAAAGGCTTTAGCCTTGTGATTGAACTGTTTTGTTGTGTTTTCACCCGGACTTTATTGAATGGTCATCCAACAAAAGTACTGAGTATTTAATTAAGAGTTGCACGAGTGAAACTTGTATGGCTAAAGCAAGGGGTGTGAGTGCAAGGAATGGTTGAAGTTGACCCCGTCTAGTGCGTGGACTTCTGGATGAATCTTTGATGTGATTGCAGGTGCGTTTGTGGTTCAGACTCTGGATGAGACTGCCTGCGATTACGTACATATATGGCTGAGAGGAGTCCCACTGTGACTGTGAGAAGTGATCGTCTTATATAAATAAGCCTTATGTATATATTTATATGTGTCTTGAGCATTCGCGCAACCTATTGTGATCGTGCGCAAGGATTAACCAGATTATGGCTAGAGAGAAAAGGGAGATCCCCCATTATCCTTTGCTTTTTAGAGGTTTTCATGGTTGGACGTTGTAGTCCGTGGCAGCCGTCCAAGTCAAACCCCTTGACTTTCGCCTAGACCTGGGGGAGGACTCATCCCCAGGGCCGCAAGAAACGACTACCAGCACAGGTGTGGACCTGTGTACCACCCGCTCAGCATAAGGTGGAGAAGAGGGTGTGTGGTCTTCAACCTCGCTTGGCAGTTGTCCAGCGTCGAGAGATTAACCCTCAAGGCGCGTGTCAGCCGACACTTGAGTGTCGAACGTGACCCTTGAGATTAATGAGGGCCGTATGAGTATGTTACTACATAGTACGCCATCATTGCGACCGCTTACGTGCGTTTGCATTGCGAGTCGATATGAGTTAGCTCTGCGTCCGCGCGGTTTTATACTAAGTCTCGCGCGCGACGCCTATCCGATTTCCGCGTCGGAAAGTTATGGGATAGCTACTAAGGGACTAGGAGTGTTGTCACGTTGTTCGTGTTGTGTTGCTTCGTATGGGTGCGTATGTGTGTTTTATTTTTGTGTTTGTTAGAGTGGTGTGCGCGTGGTGTGTGGGATGCGTCCTAGTCGACCGACGTCGGGCCGCGCTTGGGACTTCAGCCCCCCAAGATGTCGGTTCGCGTGCGGGTCCGATAGGCGTATTACCGCGCGTACCCCCTATGCTACGGCGAACGAGAAACGCCCTCGGCTGGTCCACCTCTGCGATTGCAACCGAGCAGCTTTTGTACTGTGGACTGGTAGCTCGACGGGGATACTCCCATCGAAGGGAGGTGACACCTCCCGTAAGGTGGAGGTAAGTTGTGCCTAGCATAGGCCCTATCCTGTCGTAGGGGCTCGCGAGAGGTATGGCTGGCGCACTCGGCCGAAGCGGCCTAAGGAAGCTCCTTTTGTGTGTCCGTGACGAGGTTGGTCCAACTCCTGCGTGACGCGGCCGAGAGGGTCCCTCGCTGCCACGTGCGGTGCCGGACCGATGCGCTCGACACCGTTGAACCCCTTGGTCCGCGCTCCAAAACGGGCAGGAACAGAGAATTCGTGAAAACCTAACAAATCAAATTGTTAGGTTTGCACGAAAATTTTTTAAGTTTTAGAAATGTTGATTTTCGAGCCTCTCTAAGAGACCGAATTTCGCAGGCAGTGAAATTACATGAAAAAACGATAAAAAATAAAAATTTCGTAAACCCTTGAGACCAGTGACAAAAAAATCAAGTTTTTCGACTGTAAATCGCAAACAGGTGTTCCTCAAAATATTGAGTGAGTACAAATCTCAATTTTTTGGCAAACATTGGATGCAAACTGTGGAAATGACCAACTATGCAGCTCTCACATAGCTCGATGTTTTGCGATTATAGTTCTATAATTTCAGTTTCACAAAAATGTGTTTTTCCTGACTTGTATCCGCAACGATCGCAGTCATAAAACAATGTACTCTAATGGACCAATTATCTTTGTATTTACCAAGATGAATTAAGAGTCCTCTAAGATCATCTCTCGGCGTGTGGTTTTCGACCGCAAGTAAGGATAGACTTATAGTTCTATAAATACAATTTGAGGAGAACAATTTCGAAGGCTAACAATAAGTTGATTTTACACTTCTTTAAGGTCGTCTTTGCCGAACCCGACTTTTTAGGGAACATAACAATCGACTTATAGTCCTATAAGTTTGTTTCCGAAAAATACCAAGGACTTCTTTAGTTGAAGTTACGATTTATAGTTCTATAAATGTCTTTTCGCTGAAACTTGTTTTTTTGAAAATCTGATACTGAAGCCCTGAAGTGTTAAAAATGCTTACTCAAAAAATGTGTAATTAACTACTTTTAAGAATGAATTTCTAGTCCTACAAAGTTACGGTGGAAGAGTCTGGGTTTTCTCGACTTTTGTTGGGATGTTAAGTGTGTTTTCAAAAATTAGCATGAACGTCTTTAGTTGACTTCAAATTTATATTTCTATAAAGCTCTCTTCGCCGGACTTCGTCTTTTGACATTCTTATACCGAAGCCCTAAACTTCTAAAGTACTAAAAATGTATACTCACTGAAAATACTAAACTCGTTTATTTTTGAAGAAGAATTCGTAATCTTACAAAGTTACAGAATAAGGGTATATTTGACAAAAAGGAAAGGTGATGCTGATGATCTCTGGAAAAGAGAGAGGTTGAAGAAGGGACAAACACTACTATAATGAAGGGGGAAGGGCTGAAGGTTTAAGGGGTTAAATTAGTTGTTAAGGAGTCAAAACGGGGTTTAGGGTTTAGGGTTTAAGGACATAATTAATAAATAAAGACCCAAGTTAGGTGAGGTAAGGGCTGATCTAAAGCAAATTTTAGAGGGGATAGGAGACCAGTTAGAAAATAGGGGTTTGGAGTATGTTGAGAGGTGGGGGGTGTCTGAAGTGGCTAGATCCTTTATTCGTATTCAGGCCCTATATGGCAGGTTTATGCGAAAGACCTGAGAGAAAATGATATAGAAAGGCAAGCTAACAGTCAATCCTCTGTACAAATGGAGCAACCAATGCTAGTGCTGGGCTCTTCGACCGAACGAGAGGAAGCGTGTGTGTGTAATTTTGATGTATTCTCTTTCTGATTTATCGGTTGAATAGGAATCGGACTCTTGTTCCCCAGAGTGGAAAAGGAGCCAGACCCTTAAGGCCTTGTTTATAAAAGAAAAAAAAATCTTCAGTTGACGCTACGATTTGTAGTCCTTAAAAGGTGTGCTCAAAGAAAAGGTGTAATCGACTGCTTGTAAAGAAGATTAATAGTCCTATAAAGCTAGAGGAGCAGAGTCTGGTTTTTCACGACTTTTGTCGGGATGTGAAAATTGTATTGAAGTTCTAGAAGTGTGTTTCAAAAAATAGCAAGGTTTTCTCGAGTTGAGGTTAAGATTTATAGTTCTTCAAATCGTTTCGCCGCACTTCGTTTTTTGACATTCTCGTACTATGAAGCGCTAGAGTGCTAAAATTGAAAACTCAAAGAAATGGTATAATCAACTGTTTTGTAGAAAACTTAATAATCTTGAAAATTTAAAGGAGAAGAGTCTGGCGTTAAGTGTGCCCAATACTAAGAATTCGGACTCCTGGAAGTGAGTTCGACGAAAAACCATTGAAACTGGTTGACTTTCAGAAACACTTATAGAGCTGGAGGGTTGCCTGCACCAAGTACAATTTTTTTCCATTTCTAAGAACACTGTTTTCAATCCAAGGAGTATTTTTCTCATTCTCAGTACTTCCTAGCAGTTTCTGCTAGCTTTCAGGATAAGCAAAATATTCTTTGACCTTCTCTTTTTCGAAATCGACTGGTTTTTAGTACGCTGAGCTTGACTTGCAATCCTAAGTTTTTTTTTTTTTGCACGTGTAGAGGATCACGGCGTCGGGGATTTTTTTTTTTTTTTTTTTTTCTCAGATGCGATGACCCTGGCTCGGCAAAATTCGTTGCACAGTGAAATTCTGCATCGACAAAAAAAGGATCAAATGTAGTGGTGGTTTATTAATCAATCGATCAATCAATCAATTAATCAATCAATCAATCATTTTTTCGAATCGACTGATTCCATTGGATCTTGATTTTGAAATCAGGATCGAAACGAATCAATCGATTCGATTGAATTGATTGATTCAATGTAATTGATTGATTGATTGATTGATTGATTGAGGACGTGGGAGCATTGACTAATTGATCGATTGATTGAGTAGCGGAGCGAGAGTCATCTTTTCAGTGTGAATAGCTCAGATTGATGTTTTGTTTTATGTCTTCCACCTCTCTACAATAGTTCCAATCAATCAATCAATCAATCAATCATCGATCAATCGATAAATCAATTTATCAATCAATCAATCGTTTTTTCGAATGGATTGATTCCACTGGATCTTGATTTTGAAGTCAGGTTCCAAAAGAATCAATCGATTTGATTGAATTGATTGGTAGATTGATTGATTGAGTAGCGGAGCGAGACCTATCTTTTCAGTGTGAATAACTCAGGTTTATTTTTTTTTTGTTCAAATTTAACATATTTATTTATTTCACTGTACCAAAGTTTCCTGCACTTTGCTCGAAAGGGTCGAGGAGGAGGAGGAAGAGAAGAAAGACGAGGAGGAAAGGGAGGAGGAGGAAGAGGGGAAAGAGGAGGAGGAGGTGAAAGAGGAGGAGGAGGTGAAAGAGGAGGAGGAGGTGAAAGAGGAGGAGGAGGTGAAAGAGGAGGAGGAAGAAGAAGAGGAGGAGATTCGACCCTCCCCCTACAATTTTATTAATAATAATCAATCAATCAGAGTCATCGATTCCATTACGACTTGATTGATTCAAGTTCCAATCGAATCGCGATTTGATTGGATCTTGAATCAATCAAGGTATATATGAATCAATGGTCTTGATTGATTGATTTAAAAAGGAAAAAGAAGGGCGGGGCTATGGAAAACGGCCACGTGAAGAATATTGCAAGAAGGTCATGGGGGAAGAGGGGAAGGAAGAAGAGGAGAAAGAGGAGGAGGAGGAGGAGGAGAAGGAGGACGAGGAGAAGGAGGAAGACGAGGAGAAGGAGGACGATTCGATTGGTTCTTGCCCCCAACCATTTTTTTATTTTTTTTTTAAACCACCACTACCATTCACACGCAAATGCGAAGTATCAAAAGGACCGAAAGGGAGGAGGTGCAGGAGAAGCCACTGCCCTTTTTTTTTTTTTTTTTCGTCGATCAATCAATCGAAGACTCCAATCGAATTGAGTGATTCGATTGAATCTTGATTTTGCTTTCGATCATGATGCAATCGAATCGTACTTGCAACAGCACAGTGCGTCGTACAGGGTGTGGTCCGAAACCTCCCTGTTTGTCGTACAGTGACGTACTCGTACCGTCAAGGACAACATAGGGCTGCACGCTGTCAAGCGCATCGGTCCGGCACCGCACAGGGCAGCATGAGACCCTCTCGGACGCGTCACGCAGGAGTTGGTTTTATTCCTTCGCCGCGAATATACATGGAGCTTCCGCAAGCCACTCCGGCCGAGTGCGCCAACCATACCTCTCGCGAGCCCCTACGACAGGATAGGGCCTACACGAGGCACGACTTACCTCCACCTTACGAGAGCTGTCAACTCCCTTCGGTGGGCGTATCCCCACCGAGCTACCAGTCCACAGTACAAAAGTTGATCAGTTGCAATCGCAGAGGTGGACCAGCCGAGGGCGTTTCTCGTTCGCTGTAGCGTAGGGGGTAGGCGCGGTAATATGCCTCTATTGGACCCATACGAGAATCGACATCTTGGGGGGCTGAGGTCCCAAGCGCGACTCGTGGTCGGTCGACTAGGACGCATCCCACACACCAGTGCACACCACTTTACGAAAACAAAAATAAACACACACACACACACATATCAAACAACGCGACAACACTCCTAGTCCCTTCAGTAGCCATCCCATAACTCTCCGATGCGGAAATCGGATAGGCGTCGCGCGCGAGACTTGATATAAAACCGCGCGGACGCCGGGCTAACTCATATCGACTCGCAATGCAAACGTACGCAAGCAGTCGCAATGATGGCGTACTATGCAGTGCCCATAATCAAGCCGTCCCTCGTGGATCCGAGTACCGCTTATGACACTCAAGTGTCAGACTCGAGGCGTCGTGAGGGTCTAATCCCTCATGATATTGCACGGCTGAAGGAATAGTCGTGCAGCCGCCGCGAGACCTCCGGCCTTTGCCCTGGGCGTCTCAGTAGGCAAGGCAAATAGGCTCTGCACGGGGGCAGATTCCTTTCCTGCAGAGTCGATGGCTTGGGATGTCCTGGACAAGAAGCTTGAGTCTCGGCCCAAGGACCAACGTTCGACTATAAAAATTTTATAAAAAACAAAGAATAAAAGAGGGTCTCTCTTTTCTCTCAAGCCAAAATCTGGCTAACCCTTGCGCCCGATCACAGTAAACCGCGCGCATACCCGAGGCACATATAAATATATACAAAGGTTTATTTATATAGGACGATCACTTCTCACAGTCATAGTGAGGCTCCTCTCAGCCATATATGTATGTAATCGCAGACAGTCACATCCAAAGTCCGAACCACAAACATACATGCAATCACATTAAAGATCCAACAAAAGTCAACGCACTACACGGGGGCAATTTTAACCATTCTCTGTCCTCATACCCCTTGCTTTAGCCATACAAACCTCAATCTTAGCGCACCTTCCCAACAATAAAATACTCATTAACTTTGTTAAATGACCATTCAATAAAGTCCAGGTAAAAACACAACAAAACAGATCAAACCATAGGGCCAAAGCCTTTAGGTTGAGTCGCAGGAGTGAATTGGAGTTAAGTCGTAAACCGACAAATCGGCAACCAACCTGTTATCAATGATAACATAAGATGACCCTCAAGGGATCAAGCTGAATCTAGTCCGGATCTTGAATCAAACGATCAAGAGGACCTGTAACACATGACAAGTCAATGCCCCAGGCTAAACCTATAAGTCCATGGAGAATAATCCTCATATCACGATCCTACTCAAGCATCCTAATTAACTAAGCCTAAACCTACCTCTAAACCAGTGCCCAAAGCAAAGGTAGACTAATGGCAGAATTTCCCCTATTCAGGATGGATTGCCAGAATCGCTACCTGTCAAAATATTATCTATCTCCTCTAAACTAAGAAAATTTCGGCAACGCTTCCCGTAGGAGAAGTGTCTTTTCAGAATTTATATAAGTCCAAATATGAAACCAGAAATAATCTTTAACTCTGGAAACTCAAATTTTGTTTAACTCCCCGAATTAGTAAAAATTTAGCCAGCACTTCCTTTAGAAATAGAGACTTCCCAGATTTACACTAAGTCAGATATGAACTCAAAAGACAACTTGAGTTCAACTTAGACAAGATTTAACCGACTCCTTAAATGAGAGAGAGAGAGAGAGAGAAAGAGAGAGAGAGTGCGCACGCAAAAGAGAGAGAGCGAGAGAGAGAGAGAGAGTGCGCGAGCGCACGCAAGAGAGAGAGAGAGAGAGAGAGAGAGAGAGAGAGAGAGAAAGGTGTGTGTGTGTGTGTGTGTGTGTGTGTGTGTGTGCATGTGTGTGTGGCGGCAGGGCGAGGGGGGGGATGGGCGACCCTCCCCCAATCAATCAATCAATCAATCAATCAATCAATCAA
>BFEA01000025.1:3834097-3849705 GCA_003427395.1 Chara braunii | reverse complement strand
AAAAAAAAAATAAAAAAAAATCAATCGATCAATCAATCAATCAATCAATCAATCATTTAATCGACCAATCAATCAATCAATCATCAATCAATCAATCGATCAATCAATCAATCAATCAATCAAATTTGTTTATTTTTATTTTTTTAGTTTTTTTTTTAACATATGAAAAATCAGCCCCCCTCCCAAATTTTTGATTTTTTTTTTTTTTTTGCATAGGCCTGCAGCGGCCGACGTGCGCAGGCCAACCGCGCGCGCGGATTTTGAGGGCGCGCGCCCGCCTGCGCGTGGCGCGGCCGCGCGCGGCCTAGGATCCTGGCCACAAACTCGGATCCTGGAGTCGCCGCCTAGGGTGCCACGTAGCCTATGGGGATGAGGCTCAAACCTCTGCCTATTAAACTACTCAGGGATTCCTGGGTCAGACAAGCATCCATCAACGGCGAGTAAAACTTTACTCTAATTTCCGCGTTCTCCATGAAAGATTTCAGAGTATTAATGTGCAGGATGCATCTTACCGCAATTTCATTACCAAACAGTCTGCGAGTCAAATTGACTATCTCAAAGGGCATGGGAGGTCCCGGAATTTGCAGCGAAGGAAGGATGGTAACTGACGGTTCCGTCGACCATGCAAGGACGAATACCCCCTCTTGCGTTGCCGTAAAAAGTAACGGCAACAGGTACTTCGTCCAACCTTGGTCTTGACCTTTTCTGGAGGTCATTTTTCTTCTATTCCTTTTCGATGTTATCATTGTTGTCCCGATCCCTGTTGCTTTCCCTCCTTGGGCCGAGGCTTCCAAGGCGTCCGATGGTTTCCCATCAATCCTCTCTCTGATACGTAAGTCTTGCATGTCTTCACTCAGCCTTCTTCGTTGTTTGGTCGAGGTCAATTCCACACCTTCACGCCCCTTTGCGGTTGACATAAAATTTCCTTTCCCCCCCATTGAAGAGGCGGCTCCTCCTCTACTCACACCTCCGCCAGGAAACACGCCTGCCCCTCCGCCTCCAGCCGCGGAAGAGCTTCCCAGAACTCCCCCGGTACCTCCTCCGACACCTTCTTTAAACTCCCTGCTGGCTTCCGCCCTTCCTCTTGCCTGGTTGTTGTCACCTCCCTGATGATAGATTGGATTGTGTCTCCACTTCTATCCCAAGGGACCACCCCCTCCCATAGCTCCCAAGGGGGATTCATCTCTCCCACGGCTTCGAGCTTTCAGAATACCATTGTATGTACCTTACTTTACTCTCGTCCTTCCGTCAGATGCTGTAGAGCCCGGGCTATTCGGCGTTCAGGAGGCTTCTGATTGCGTGCGGCGGGAACGACTTCTCGGCCCTCCATCCGATTGCCGACCGACGCTTCCCTCTCTATCCGAACCGCTACCACTTTCCCCCCCGGAGGCATTATTGCTCTCGTTTCCTCCTCCTGATGGTCTCACGCCTGTTGCGCCATCGTCTCCTTTAAATGGAGCATTTCCATTTCCATTACCTCTACTATCTCCTCTGCCTCCTCCTCCTCCTCTGCCTCCTTGCCTTCTCCCTCGGCGGCGGCTGCTCCCGCTTGATGCGTAACTAGGGACGGGCGACGGCGACCTTCATTGTTGGCGAACCCTTGTACACGGACACTGATCTTCTAGGTGAAAGAATCTTCTACACCTGCTGCACCAGGGAGTTAACGCATTCGCCACTCGAATTTCGATGACTTGACCTTGAAAAGTTGTGAAGGATAGTGACTCCTTACATCTCGGAAGCGCCTCAATTGCAATGTCCATTCTGACATTAATAAGTTGTTCAGACCCAACAGACCGTGAAAGGAAGTTGCGGAAAAGTTGTCCGAAGTGTTTCTATACGGTTGGCGGCCTGAAAACCAAATTGCGCGGCCTTCCACGACCTTTCCAGAAACGCCTTCCATCTGACTAGGGGGGGGGGCATGTTCTCCCGTGGAAAGAAGATGCCGAGTAGCCGTGGTCCACCTTACGTCGCGGAGGACTATTTCATGGGCGGGCAAGCCCGCTCGGACATGCACTGCCGTGTCGCACGGTTCCAATGGGGACTGTTGTGTGGCTGGCCTGCGCAGACCCTGCTCTCCGAAACGGGAACGAAATTCAAATTCAAAAAACGGGTGGGGCGGGGACGACGACCAACCATGCAGGGGTGATCCAGCCAAGCACGGGCAGCATACGAGCGCACGTGCGGATCCCGTTAGCCCTGAGCGTTGTCCTCATGCCGAGTGCTGGGATGCGAAGGTGCGTGCAGAGTGCAATGTCATCGCTGAGGAGCATTATAGGCGCAGGGTGCGACGTCTGTGGTCGGCGATACGTTTTTTGGCAGTGTCATCAGCCAGGGTACGGGCGATGGTGGCATATGGAAGGGGCGGTCGGCGCAGCGACGGTTGTCCGGGCAAGGAGCCGTTCGGGCGAAGGCATTTCGCCGATCAGTCGTGGTGTGAACATACTGCATCGACTGTTGTTTCAGCCCTCATGGGCTACGGCAGGAGTTGTCGTTCCACGTGTGCCTCCATTGTCTTCATCAGCTTTTCGTCATCCTAATCGGATTCTACGTGGCGAAACGTATGACACCGATCTTCGCCGAAGTCCGCTGGACTTTGCTGCACGCGATTGCATACTCCAATCTCCACATCCGCATATTGTCCACGCGGCCATTGCTCGTTCTTCTTGTCGCTGTCCTGCCTGTCCGTCGTGCCATCATTGTTGCTGCCCCCCTCTGGTTGTCGTCATCCACAAAGCAAGCACCGTTGGCGGGCAAATACAACAATTGTGGGCTACAATAGGCTGCTGTTTTGTTCTGATCGTCGTCGTCTTCACCGCCTTGTTGTTGTCCATTTCCGTGTTCTGCGTCGTTCTCTTCTTTGCCTTCTTTTGGTCGGTACTGGGACTGTAGTGGTGCAGGCTGGCAATCTGCTTGTGGTGGTGAGCGCCGACTTGTGATCGGCCTTTGCGAGGGAGCAGGGAGGGGGGGGATGGATCCAAGTCGGTAGAGGGTGGAGAACCAGGGAGGCATTGAGGGGGGGATGGATCCGACTCGGTGGAGGGCGGAGAACCAGGAAGGCATTGAGGGGGAAATGGATCCCAGTCGGTGGAGGGCGGAGAAGCAGGGAGGAATCGAGGGGGGGTTCCCGACGCGGGGCGGACGTCCGCTGGCAGGCAGTCACTACTCTTGTCCGTCATCGCCGAAGCTACAGTCCTTCATCGAACAGTTGTACGACAGGGGGCGAGGTGCACCGATTCGTGTCTCGCCATCCCCCCTCCCTTCTTCACATTCTCATGCAGACGCAGCGGGGCATTGTGCCCGGTCCCATATTCGGCCACCTGCGGCCACTATGCCTGTTGGAGGTGGTCACATGGGACACACACCGCACACCACCCAGGTGGGTGGCGGGTATGGCGTGGGCAGTGCACATACCTTGCCGGTGGGAAGTGGGTTCGGCTTCGCTGCTCACGTGTTCCCCACGTAGCACACATTTGACAGGGGGAGCGCAATGCGGAATGATCGCCCTTGGTCCCCGCAATCCAGGCAGAGTTCCCAGGAATCCCAGGCGTCGCACGGCATGTACTCCAGCACCACCATTCTGACCAGCAGGCGATCACCTTCCACTCTCGGTCCTTCGACGGTGGACTCCGACGGACGCGACATGGACAATGCATGGATGCTGCATTGCAGGACTTCTGTCCCGTTGGGGTTTGACAGCGATGCCACAAACAACTACGATGGTCAAGCGTGCGAGGATATGGAGGACGACACCGGTAATGGAGACGAGGATGATGTTGATGACGATAACGGCGATGGAGGCGGTGTTCCAGAAACAGACAAAGGTGGTGATTCGAATGGGAGAAATGATGCCAGACGTGGGCAGAAAAAAGGTCGGAACGTCGGGCCACCGAAAAACAAAAAACAAAACCTGGCGTGGACGTTGGAGGAGAGGATATGGCTGGCAAAGATGATGGGGGAGGACGATGCGCTCATGGCTGACGCCAATGGATAGCATCAGTTCATGAAAAGGAAGGAGCGGTATGCATGGGTGGCCGATCGCATGGCATCCGACGATTATCCTCAAAGAACTGCGGAGGACTGCCGTAAGAAGTGGACGTCCATGATGTCGAAGGCGAAGCTCATCCTTGACAAGTGCGAGAATGTGTCGGGCCTGCCGTCGTACTGGGACACAGACTTGGAAAAGCGGAAGGAGCTGCAGGTGCCTCTCGCCTTCGAGAAACCGTTGCGGGATACCATGCAGTGGAAACTGAACAGACCATCCATGACGTGCGACCAGACACTGGGCTCAGAGGACCTGCCGGGAGCGGGAGAAGGAACGCCGCCTCCGGGGAGAAGTGGATCCGGAAAAAGCGGGTCTGAGGCAAGAGGAACAGATGGCTCAGAGGGTGCTGCGAAGATGCGAAGAACGTCGTCAGGGAGAACTAGGATGGATGAGGCAGGGACCGACGGATCGACTTTGGCGAGGGCGATGGAGGATTCGACACGATCCTACTGCGATGGTCTTGACAAGGCCGCTTCTACATTGGCGAAGGCGACCTCGGATGTCGGCACTGCGATGGCCGTGAAGATCGGTAATGTGGCGGAGAAGATAAGAGGAGGGAACATTATCCTCGAGATGCTCGTAGGGGTTCTCGCCCGCAGGTATGTGGGGTCTGCCGGTGCCGACGACAACGGCGGGGACACGAACCCGACGTTTACCTAATATATATATATATATATATCAGTGATACTATGGATCAGTTCCAGCCGGAACCGCATGGGCCCACACACAGACACGTATTTCTATGTCTACGTGTGGGCCCATGCGGCCCTGCCGGGTACTAATCCACCGTGTCACAGTCGCATATTCCTGTAGGAACCGCTGGGGCTGGCAGCGGGTCGGCAGAATGAGGGGTTTCAGACTCTCGAGATACAGGAGGGGGACAAACTCAACTCCCAGGAGAGGGTCATGATTCCTTCACTCGCCTGAGGGCCCCGCAATGATGACCAGAACATATCAACAGCTCGGTCAAACTGAAATTAAAGTGCCAATTGTTGACTTCCCTGATGATCCTCCAGGTCGTCGCAGCTACCTCCTTGCAATGCCCAACCATCCTTCTAGGTCAACACGCTCCTATCTTCGATCAAATTATCTTTACATGGGTGCGGATGCAGTAGTATACGGTAATAATGCACCGCAAATGCAGCCAGCCGCAGCAACTACAACAGCGGTAACTTAGCAAAAGCACGACGGTATTTGCAACACCAATTTGCACAGTGCCCACAACAGTCGTGCGCTGTCTCAAGACACCGCAGCCCTGTTCATTAATGTAATGCAGTACTCAGCGGTCGCGCTCAGTTTTTCACAACTCACTGCCCTCACTCTCTCGATCACTTGCTAAGGCCCTTATCACTCAACCCCTTCAATTGCGAGCTCACCACACCATTAACATAATCCCCTGACTTTAACAGTCCGCAGCAGCGACTTCGGAGTACGCCACAACAACTTGCCTCAGGAACGATAGCAACTATCTGAAACAGTACCATTTCAAGCAAAGCAAGCTACAGTCAGCTGAAAGATGCAGGTCTCATCAGGCGGTAGTGCCAACAGCCCTAGTCGAACAAACGGTGCGAACGTTAGTGCTCAGCAACAAACACAATCAGTGGAGCACGATACCAACGGTCTTGTCGGCTTATGTCAGTTGTACAACCTTCAGTAATGCCTTGTCAATGTAAACCCGTTGCGGATGCCGCAGCCTCGCGGCCCAAATTGCAGTCTGGTCAGGTAAGTTTTTCTCCCCTCTCTAGGTTTTCTGTCCCTTCTCTGTCCTTTGCCTTCGCCAAATCTGGTCCTGATCTCAGCCAGGTACAAACGGCTCACATGTATTTCGAGCAGCCAGATGTCACCGTATGCACGTACGTACGAGAGACCCGTCTTCGAGGTAAGGTCGCTCCCCTCTCTCCCAACAACTATCTCCCACTTGCATGTGTGTACCCCTCCCCTTCATGCTCTTTTGACGAACCTGCCCGACACCCAGACTAAAAACGTGCCCCGTAAGGTCGCTTACCAATGTCGTGGAGTAAACTGACTACGCCGCCTAAAGCATAGGGGGCACTTTGACCAGCAGGTAGGCCCTTCAACTTTTGCATTTTTGCGCTCTCTGTCCTGCACCACACCACGTACCTGTCTCAAATCGCCACAACTCTCTTGATCTGAGGCATCTTGGCTACGGCTCCACTCTGAAATGAGACAGCATTGCCAACCAAAGTGTATGCGGATGTCAACTGTGCCGCCCTCCATCAGGATCCCATACATACCCTCAGGGCCCGTGCTCGCATCAAAAACTAAACCGGATGGACTCTCTCCCCTCGAGCTCAGCTTATGACACTTGCCTCATCGGTTAACAGTGCACAGTTTCAGCCAAGCCCCGCGCCTAACAGTCCCTCTCTCTCGGGCCATTACACAGAGCCGAGCTAACATTCGAGTTCCACAGGGTCCTCTTTCCCTGCTGATTTATCCAAGTTTGTTTTCTTGATTCATCCCTCTCCGCCAGTTCGCCACTTCTTATGTCGAGGTTAGTTCTCTCTCTCTCTCTCTCTCTCTCTCTCTCTCTCTCTCTCTCTCTCTCTCTCTCTCTCTCTCTCTCTCTCTCTCTCTCTGCGCGGTGTGGCTGGCCTCAAACTACTTCCATCGATAGGATAAGCAAAATCAGAATGAATCTTCCGCTAGAATACGAGCGAATTCATTCCCTCTTTACTACTTATTCTCCCACCCGCAGCTTAGGACCTCTATACCGCTATACCCACACTCTAACTCCCGAATCTGACTCCGCCATCTGATTCATGATGGCCAAAACCCCCCAAAACGGATCTCCACTCGCCTGTTTCAATGAAGAAACGGGCGAGTTAGAGGATTTTTCGCTTCCACTATAGTCGTTTTCCCCTTCTACTCCGCGCACTCACTTTCTAATTTAACTTCTATCTTACTAACTTATCACAAAAAATGACCTCGGATTTGCGGTCGCCCACATTCAAAACCCCCAAATCGCTTCTTTCCTCGACCGATTTCGTCGAGAATCGACCGAGTTTCGTTATTATCACTTCTTTCCACCTCCGCCGTCACTGCAACTTCGCGTCCGTCCTTCTCTACTAACGCCTCTATCTACTAACTTCCCTCTAAAACTAACGCCAAATTCTGAGTCGCCCGATCAAAAAAACTCGGAATCACTTCCTTCCCCGCCCGATTTCATCGAGAATCGGGCGGGCTTCACGCTTTCCACCTCCACTCACTCCCTCCATAGCCCGTTCCTTCTCTCCGTATGCACCTAACGCAGCCCAATGGCCAGATTCATCCCCGTTTCTTTCTTCGCTGTCGGTCGCTTCCCGTTTGTGCCTGGATACAGCCTCACCTCTGCGGCGCCCGGCCACACTTCGTCTCTATCTCGCACTGCCACCGGTTTGCTAGCGGTCCACTGCCTGTCTTCCCTGCTATTGCTAACACAGCTCCCGCCGCTCGTCTGCCTCCCTGCATAGTCTCAGCACCTGTCGCCCGCCTTGCCTTACTTTACCCGCCGCTCTCACTTAGCGGTCGTCGCCCTCTGCCCCACTCCACGGTCCTAGCGCCTGATTACACTGCAACCAGCCTCCCCTTTGACTTTGCTCTCCGCCCACTACCTAGAGGTATGTCGTTGGTCCCCCCACCCGAACGGCCTCAAGCAGAGACTACTGATGCTCATAGGAGGAGGGGACCGGAGGGGAGGAACTGTGGCTGGCCCCTCAAAGAAGCTCGGTTCTGATGCCCCCGGTTGACCCCTAGCCGGTATCGCCCACCTGCTGCAGCAGGTATCACACCTGCCGGTGGGTGCAGCTCCTGCATGTTCCCTCGTTGGAGGCTTGAGCACAGATGTGGCTGCTACAGGGTTTCCCCATAATCCGCAGCCTGTCGCCGTACCGCTACGGCCTCTCCACAACGCCCCGGGATGGTTTGCCCCTCTGCGCCCGGGCACATGTCACCATCTTTCGTGTCCCAACGGGCACGGGCACACACAAACCTCGCATGGCAAATGGCGGATGGCGGACCGTACACCTGCAGCGACCACCGCCGCCCAGGTCTCTTCCCGTGCCGTGGCCAAAGCGTCCACCGACCCACATGCACATCAACCCGTTCGGTTCATATTTCAAAACGGGTAGGATAGGGGACCCTAGCCAACTTCCCCGACACTTCAGAAACTCGAATGACCCCGCTAAAAGTCGCGCCCTCAAGGTCCTCGACTACAGCGATGACTATCTGGTTCCGATACTCTAGTAGCTAAGCCATGCCCGTAGGCCTCAAAATCGATCACCGAGTTAAAGACCTTAGAAAACGTTAGAAGCAAATAAATAACTAATTAATAGAAACAAGAAGAAGACATTGTGCGTCCCGCTGGCCCGCGACACCGCGCACACCCAAGCCGAGCATGGTCGAGTCCTGCCGTCAATACGCCGCGCGAGCCACTCACCCTTGCGACGACCTAAAATTTCTCTCGCGCGCACGCCGTTAGATAGATGAGGCTGCACTCGTGTAACTTGCAGAAAACACGCCAAATACCCTTGTAAGGGTATTTGGTACGACGGTTTGCCCGGACCTTATTAAGCGACGTCCCCGTCGCAACGGATGCTTAAACCAAATACCATTTTAAACCTAGTTTTTTGAAAAGGTATATAATAACTTTCTCGAGTTCTTAACTTTAGCTAAAACGATCATTTAGTTGTATCCACTCCAAGCCTTGATCCTTCAAAAGGAATGGACAAAATCATCGGTCAAAAGTATCTTTCAATTCCTGATCAAAATAGCAATATACAAATAGTCGAATAATCGGCTAAGCATGAACATTTTTCAACCTCTAATTTAACAAAGTGGATAAAACCACTTTTCACCCTCTGCAATCACGGACAGGAAGTCATCCAATGCCAAACTTAAGACTATACCACTTTCGGCCTCTTTGAACGATATTTTATCGTGTCGGGCACCCTGATCATCCCACCATTAGCTAAAACTCAAACTCGGTGGTAGGTCAAAATTCAGGATCTCAATCTTTATTTAGCTCTTTTTTTTTTCACACTTCAATCACTCAAAATCAACCAATCCATACACCCCTTTTCAATCTCTTCCCCAAAAGAACACCCCATTGTGGGGATTAATCAGACACCTCAATCTTTCAGCTAACCAAAAGGTTAGGTTAACTGACCACATTACATGTGTCATAAATGTATCTTACGAGTAGGGCCCTGTTAAGCCCAATCCCGCAGTTGTCACTCTCACGTAGAAGCCACTTGTTGGACAGGTAGGGGTATTGACTAAGTCTTTTCAAAATAAAGGAAAATCACCCCTTTCGCCCATAAACCTTATTTTTATGGGTATGGTTTTTCGCTTACATCACACATTTTGTCAATCTCACCCATAAGCTTCGCTTAGTGAGCAAACTCTTATAATCTTCTTCCCCAAAATAAAACTCACTTTTTCTGCTTAAAATTTCACACTTATTGACAACCCCACTTTCAACAAAACTAAAGCCGATTGGAGGGTCCCAAAATCAGGTGAGTTTTCCCTGGATCTGACGACACTTCCACCGGCTATTAGTAATAAAAACTTAATCTTCTCAATCATGGAAATCACTGGCGCGCGCTAGACCGTTTGTAGCACATAGCAAGCCAAGTGAAGGGTCCCTGAATCTGGCGGTTTTCCCTACCGCAGGTGGCACCTCCACTGGTTATCATACGACTTTTAAACAAACGGGGATATCGATTCTGACAGTTCTTTCCTTACCCTCTGCCACACACAAGAATCATTTGTGACTCACAACCAAAGGCCAGTCATGAGGGGTCCCAAAATCAGGCGGGTTCCCCTGCCACAGACGACGCTTTCACCGACAGCTGAGAATCAATAGAATGAAGTTGCCGATTCTGGCGGAGGATAAAACCCTTATACCAGAAAAATATTTCAAGCCACCTTACCACTCAAGGATGGACCTTCCATAAAAATGTATTAAGACTCCTTCCCACTCGACGGAGAATCAAACATAAGAATCTCTCAGTCATCCTCTCACTCACGGATGGACTATCCATATATCCTTTTAAAATACCTTTCACTCGAAGGTGGGTCTAAATGAAAATCAATAATCACTTAGGCAGCCTTGAGGCATAACCTCTCTCTTAATATGATTTTTTGGATTCTTTAAATCTCTTATAAATTTTTCACTAAAAATCACACTTTCTTCACTTCATCGAACCTTTTTTGGTTCGCACACTTCATCCACCATTTTATTTCATACTTTTACTGTTTTCTTTCTCATGCGTCAGTGAGAATAAAAAAACTGAAAACCCACAAAGCCAAAAATTATGAGAATGCCAATGACAACCAGAACGCGCACGATCCTGCAACCTGGGGGAATCAAAACCCATATCAAGATGGTTCTCAAAAGAAAATCGGATTATCTCGAGTCTCGAATCTTCAAAAGCCTCAAATCATCACAATTCCAGATCCCTAGCATTACCCTATAAGCCATAAAAGATTGATATACACAAAATAATCTCAAGCATTCTCGCAGAGATGAAAGGACGTCAGCGTAAGAACAATAGGGCCTTACAAGACCTCCACTTGCATTCAACCAAACCTAAAAATCAGCTTAGATAGTTGATAGTTAAACCCAGAACGTACGCACAATCCCAAAAGCAGGGAGTCTCATCCGAGATCATAAATATATATAGAAAATAATATTTATATTTTATAAAACTTGGAGACTAAGCTTAAAAGCAAAAATAGGCAGATGGTTGCCTATTAATCTAGCAACTGAGTCTCTCGCATCGTCATGGTCTTCCAAGTGGTTATTTATAAATCGTTAAGAAGAGTTGACACTATTCCACCTTTCTCTTGCTATAGACGAGACAAGTAAATTGGTGATAGTTGTTGGGAGGGACCAAACCCTTGCCTAAAGTCTAACGGTCTCACCCTTCAACTCCTCTCTTCGCCATCTTACATCTGCGAGGGATACGACTAGTTTTTCCACAACAAACACATACTATTTTTTACCACTGCTCTCGCCGCCTGCTATTTTTCTGCCTTTTCCAACTTGAAGTTGACGATGCATCATTGTCGTCGCACCCTTTTTTAGGATCAGATATAGCATGCGGTAGAGCCCTACCAACTTCTCCCTGAACCCTTCGCTCCTTTGTTCCCTTCTTGTTTGGAGCGTCAAACGTCCTCTCACATGTATGAGTTGCAGCATTTCTTACTCTAGCCTGCATCTCTTTTCTCTCAACACATGACTTTTTTTTCCTCGTTGCTCCATCTATGATTTCGTTTGACGACCTTAGCGTCCTTCTAAAACGCACCTCCCATACCGTCAAAGGTGTCTGCTGCAAGGTCATTTGGTCTTATGTCATGCCCACTCTTCTCATTATCCACCGACTCTTTTTTTTTCCTCGCTTCTCGCAGAGTATGACAGAGGTGTTGATCGAAATTCCCTTCTACAAAATTTTCTCGGATTTTATCCCATATAAGCCTCCCTTCTGTCCCACGGATCAGATCTCGCTGCTCTGTATCCGTAAAGTTCATAAGGAAGACAAAGCACTTGTCATATTCAGACAACGCCTAGACCTTGCGGGATGCGCGCTCATACTCCATCAGGAAGTGCCCTATTGACATATAATTGTACCGCTCTATCTTCTCTAGATCGGCTTTGGTCAGTTGTTCCTCACCTCGCCGGTACTTATTCCACATGTCATCATAGAACTTCCTCCATGATGATCCCGCTGTTTTAACCAACCCACTAACTTCTTCCTTCAAGCCTATATGGATATACTTTATAACCTCCTTTAGCATCTGCTCCTCATTCCATTCGCAATGAGATGCTATCTGTTTAAACTTGTCCAGAAAGTCAGAAACATGATAGCCCTTGAAGAAGTCGATCTCAACCTTGGGTAGGTTGTCTCGCTCCCAATCTCGCAGACCCAGTAGGGAGGCGAGTTCCTCGACCCCAGTCTTCCCTTGAGAGCCTTCCATCTCGAGCTCCCTCGACCCCATCACCTGTTGAACAATAACGAGCGGTGTTAGGGTCGAGACTCGAGAGGAGTTACGTATCTAAGTCAAAAATAGAATATACCCTACTAGATAACCCCGACACTTATCATGAGGGCGCACAAAAGAACCTATTCAGAACAGCGACGATACCGAGGATAGTTTTTAAACGAATATCCATTTAGAATAAAACATAAATATTCGCTGATAGACCTCTCAAATCATAACTCAGGCACACTTCTTACTTATCAAGGAAGGATATGAGACATATGAGTCACATAAGTGGATACTCCAAACATGAGTCCAATATACAGTACAACCCACAATAAATAGCATATACTGATAACAATCACTCTCGGCGTGATAAACACAAATCATTTGCAAAGGTTGTAACTGAAAGGCACAATATGTTTTGAAAACAATATGTCACCAACTCAATTGTCAGTCATATAACATGATAACTCTCAACAACATATTTCATATTCTTTAAGGCAAAATTAAGACTAGCAATGAGTAAATAATATGATACAATTGTTACCCCTTCAACTCTTGAGCAAAGCATATATACAGAGGAGCGGTGTAATCCTCATAAGATAATATCTTGACTCTTGAGCCCCGCTCTAAAGATCAAGCCTCACCGCAACTCTCTTTGATTCTAGCGCTTGCACCTCACTGAACCTAGTCATGGCCAGATGGACAACCCCATTCATACCTATTAAGACAACGAATAACGAATTCACGCCCTTACAAATATGGTGGCCCTGCTTAATGCGAGACGAGCCTAGGTCGCTACTCCAGAACTGCTCTCACTACAACAGAAGAAAACCTGTGTTAATTTTCAAGTTGGAGCAACGTTTGCTATGTTCAAGCAACGTTCAAATTAACGTTAGTGTTAAGAGCAACATTTCATAGGCCGGTGAACAATTCTCTATGGATGTTATCATGACATAAATGTTGCTCGAGTCATCACTAACGTTGGCAAAAGTAAGTAGTACCTGTTTCTCAAAGCAGAGGCGCTAAAAGTGCAAGGACCTTCGCCGAAAGGGGGGGAGAGAGGGAGAGAGAGGGAGAGAGAGAGAGAGAGAGAGAGGATAGTGGTGTCTAACCCTGGTTATGGCCCAGACGTGTTGCACTTACTCCTTCTGTATCTTGATACTTTTTGAATAAGGGAAGTTGGACCCGGTTTATGGTCTTTGCAGGTCCCCACCAATAGAATGGAGCCATCAGTCGGAAGGGCAACATAGAGGGATTCTCATACCACTCTCCGTGGCACCCCCTTAACATGGCTGAACTTATTCTCATACACGGCAGCCATTGCCCTACAACGGTGCACTTGGCGGGATGAGCATAATTTCACCATCCGAAGCTTACCTCTTCCTGTGGGAAAACCCAAAATTTTCCCAGCCTATTTTCTGGGCATGTTTATAAGTTCGTGGTAACGGGAAAAATTGCCTTCAATGCAAAGTTTAACAGGGTCTACGTACGGGTGCAAGTTCACACCAGTACTGGGTATAACGGGAATTCCCATCTTAACGGAGAGACATATATAATTTTCCCGTCTTTTGGCTGGTGGCACAGGGCGTTTTCAGGACTGTTGAAGAACACAGGGGGACGGAAAGAAAAAGGTCCCCCTTTACTGCCCACCGACACCATAAATAACACAAAGCATAAAGAGGAAAACATAAATGGAGGTGTGTCGGTAAGGCACACGAGTGGCATTTAGGAGGTCTTGGGTTCAGTCCCCATTGGCCTCATGTACCTTCCTGGGCACGCTTGGCGCCCCCCACCTAGAGATATGTCGTTGGTTCCCTGGAGTGGCATTGAGCAGAGACTGCTGATGTTCATAGGGGGAGGGGAGGCAAAGTGACTGGCCCATTGAAGAAGCTCGGCCCTGATGCTACCAGCTGACCCCTGGCCGGTAACCATCCACCTGCTGTAGCAGGTATCGCACCTGGCGGTGGGTGCAGCTCCCGCATGTTCCGTCGTTGGAGGCTTGAGCACGGATGTGGCTGCTACGAGGTTCCCCATAATACTATAATGACAGTAAAAAAGGCATGAAAGGCCGTCCTGTCCAGATTCGACAGGAAATTGAATTGGTTGGGCTTCAATAAATAGCCCTTTTTTTTTTTTTTTTTTAATTTTTTTGAAGAGGGGCCCAGTGGCCAAGGCTCAGACAGACTGAGGCCTCTTCCCATTACGGCTTGAAGAGGGGTGTCCGTTGCCATTACGCCTGTGGAGAATAGCGGGTGTGCAACTCAAAATTGTTGGAGGGGGGCGGGAAAATATAGCGGGAAAAAAAATTGAAGCGTTTTCAACCGGGTGGACAACAAAAATCGGCTTCGAGAAGACAATTTTTTTTCGTGACATCGACCTTGGAACGCGAAGCGCTGCAGCACCGTCCTTCTTCATTTGTCGGCCTTCAACGCGTTGCATGCCATAGCCAGCGCCAGTGACTGAGTTCTTTTCTCTTCCGTGGCGTGTCGTTCCTCTTGGGTTGGTCTTCTTTCCTTCGTAGAACCCTCTCTCTCTCTCTCTCTCTCTCTCTCTCTCTCTCTCTCTCTCTCTCTCTCTCTCTCTCTCTCTCTCCCTCCCTCCCTCCCTGCCTGCCAGCGAATAGATCTGCCCAAACAACATGGAAAGATACGGTGCCAGATGTGCGTGACTCAGTGTATCTTTCCATGTTCCAGCGCAATATTGTTTCTCTTTTCTTTTTTTTTTCCTTTTTTTTTTTTTAATTTTGCACAAAGCCATCTTCCACCGTCAGATCCTTCGTTTCACGTTGTTTGGTGGAGGAGGAGCAGGAGGAGGATCAGTTTTTTTTCGTAGTTTTTTTTTCTTTTCTTTTTTTGTAGGAGACGGCTATGGCGGGATCTTTTTCACGTTATTTGGCCGAGGAGGAGGAGGAGCGGGTTTTTATTCGTAATTTTCTTTTTTTTCCCGTAGGAGATGGCTATGCCGGGATCTTTGTCACGTTGTTTGGCGGAGGAGGAGAGGGAGGAGGGGGGGAGAAGCGGGAGAAAGAGTTTTTTTTTTTTCGTAGTTTTCTTGTTTTTTTGGTAGGAGATGGCTATGGCGGGATCTTTGTCAAGTTGTTTGGCGGAGGAGGAGTGGGGGGAGGAGCGGGAGGAGCGGTTTTTTATTCGTAGTTGTCTTTTTTCTTTTCGTAGGAGATGGCTATGGCGGGATCTTTGCCACGTTGTTTGGCGGAGGAGGAGCGGGAGGAGGATGGGGAGGAACGGGAGGAGCGTTTTTTCTTGGGTAGTTTTCTTCTTTTTTTTTTATAGCAGATGGAAATGGGGGGATCTTTGTCACGTTGTTTGGCGAAGGAGGAGCGGGAGGACCGGGTTTTTATTCGTAGTTTTATTTTATTTTTTTTGGTAGGAGATGGCTTTGGCGGGATCTTTGTCACGTTTTGTTTGGCAGAGGAGGAGCGGGAGGAGCGGGAGGAGGAGCGGGAGGAGCAGGAGGAGCGGGAGGAGCGGGTTGTTTGTCACGTTGTTTCAGAGAGAGAGAGAGGTGCACTCGGCGGCGGGGAGAGAGAGAGAGAGAGAGAGAGAGAGAGAGAGAGAGAGAG
>BFEA01000025.1:3796657-3825102 GCA_003427395.1 Chara braunii | reverse complement strand
AAAAAAAAAAAAAAAAAAAAAAAAAACGTTCTTCGGAGGTATTGGATGTTTGACAGGTGGTTATGCTAAATATGATGACAAACGCCGTTGTCGAAAGAGAGTCTCACCACCCGCACGACGCGGAGTTTATCTACACACTGCACACACACAGAGAGAGAGAGAGAGAGAGAGAGAGAGAGAGAGAGAGAGAGAGAGAGAGAGAGAGAGAGAGAGAGAGAGAGAGAAAAAAAAAAATGGTTTTCCGGATAAGAAGAGAAAGGTAGACAAGGGTTCCAAGAAGGGAGGTAACTAAAATGGTGACACAAACAGAGAAAGCGAAAGGTCAAATGATAAAAAGAAAAGTTCAGGGGGAATTTTAAGGGCGCTTGTTATACAATCTTAGGCTGATTAGGAAGGAGATTTTTGGGTTCTGATATATGCAAAACTGATATTTGTTACCAAGGGTGTGACAGGAATTGTGTGCAGAGTCCTCGAAACGATGTAATGAGTGTTGTATTCACAACTATACTTTCAAACGCTCTTTTGTTTGAGGGGAATGAGAGCAAGAGATGGTCATACAGAGAGAGGTAGAGAGAAACACTAATCCTATATAAAAAGAAACTCCATGACATGTTTTGTATTCAGCGTAATGAGAGTAAGAGATGCAATACGTTTGTCTATGCATATTATTCTATTGTATGCAAAAGTGGATTGATATGTATATATATATATATATTGTCACAAATAGAAGTGCCCGACAAACCGTAGGCAGAGAAAGAGAAGAGGACAATTTAAACGGGGCTATATATATATATGTGTATCATTAATGATTCATTATTATTATTATTTTTTTTCAAAATTGATATTCGACGTTGCTCAAACATTCGTTGATGTTTTCCAACAATTTTTTCAACGTTGTCGCGTGTTGAAAATGGTGTTGAATTAACATTTGCTCAAACATTTGCTCAAACATTTGCTCAAACATTTGCTCAAACATTCCTTGATGTTTTCCAACAATCTTTCCAACGTTGTCGCAGGTTGAAAATGTTGTTGAATCAACATTTGGCGAACAGTTAGTCGAACACTTGTAAATTGTTGAACGAATGTTGTCCAAGTGGTTGGTTGATGGGTCTCTCCAACATATTTAACGTTTAATGAGCTGAAGGAACAGTCTTTCATTGTGTGTTTATCAGTCAACGTGAATGAACCTTACAATGTTAAAAAAAAACTTTGTGTAAACGACGTGGGCAACAGTTAAATAACGCTCGAAGGTTAAATATCACAATATATGAAAAAATTATTTTTTTATGTTGTAAGCAGTAGCTGTTTCACTTGGCCATCACAGTTTCGGTAAAGGTAACAAACCTTTTCCACTTCTCTCAATAGATAGTGTAGTTACTACGAAAGGTAACAACACCCCACTAATGGACCAGGAATATAATTTCGGCGCGGGTCTCAATATCATTCTTGAGACTCATAACTGCTTCCTTAAGCCTTAACGAGGGAGTAACAATTTAAGAATGCACTTCCACTGAGGGCAACTATACACGCCGACTTACTCCCTTGAGGAAGAACCACCTTCCCAAGGAATGGGTCACCCCATTCACCTCTGGTCCCATGCCAGATGTGGGTTTCATGTAAAGTCTGTCCCCTCTGAAAGACAATTCGTACATACGTCGTCGATCATATATTAAACAAAATACAGAAAAATGCATATATGGCACCAACCAGATAACAATTGTTATAAAAACAAATATATTCATATATATTACACATATCTAAAACATAAGCCTATCTTAAGATTAGTCAAACCAGTAGCTAAGTAACCACTACTTCTCGAACTTTTATCAGTAGTTACCTCTATACAATCCCCTAGGTGACTCAACTTATTGTCAACTGATACCATCAAAGGATTTAGGCATACAATACCTAACATACCATAATTCAGTCTGAACTCAAGGAAATATTTTTGTCATTAAACCCCTCACTTCACACTTATCAGTCATCCTTCCTCTTCCATGTCGCTCATGTACCAGAAGGCTCCTCAAAAGTCAGCTCTATCGACCAAGGGAGGGCAACTCGACTTGACCTCTCATAATCAGCACTTCACACTTAGGTCACAGCCTTAAGACATCTTCAATGATAGTCAAGGTATCAAGTAATCGACCATATACGTCCAAAGAAAGTTTCTCCTTTTGCCTAGTTCTTACTTTTTCATACTCGGATATTGTTCCACCAGGGACAACGACAGACAACCGTTATCCCCGGCAACGGCGCCACCTGTCGAGCGCATTGGTCCGGCACCACATGAGGCAGCGCGGGACCCTCCCGGCCGCGTCACACAGGAGTTGGTCTAAATCCTCGTCGCGAATATACATGGAGCTTTCAAAAACCGCTCCGGCCGAGTGCGCCAACCATACCTCTCGCGAACCCCTAAGACAGGATAGGGCTTACGCGAGGCACGACTTACCTCCATCTTACGGGAGTTGTCACCTCCCTTCGGTGGGCGTATCCCCGCCGAGCTACCAGTCCACAGTACGAAAGTTAATGAGATGCAATCGCAGAGGTGGACCAGCCGAGGGCGTTTCTCGTACGCTGTAGCATAGGGGGTACGTGTGGTAATACGCCTCCATCGCACCCGCACGCGAACCGACATCTTGGGGGCCTGAGGTCCCAAGCGCGACTCGTCGTCGGTCAACTAGGACGTATCCCACACGCCACGCGCACACCAGTATAAAAAACATAAAAATAAAAGACGCACACACACGCACATACATATACATATACAAAACGACATTGAACAAACAACGCGACAACATTCTTAGTCCCTTAGTAGTCATCCCATAACTCTCCGATGCAGAAATCGGATAGGCGTCGCGCGCGAGACTTAGTATAAAACTGCGCGGACGCAAAGCTAACTTATATCGACTTGTCATGCACGCATACGCAAGCAGTCACAATGATGGCGTACTATGTAGTACCCATACTCGTGCGGTCCTCGTTAATCTCGAGGGTTGCATTCGACACTCAAGTGTCGGCTGACACGCGCCTTGAGGGAATGATCTCTCGACGCTAGACAACCGTCAACAGTGGTTGAAAACCATACCCTCTTGGGCATCTTCTGCACCCTGTGGAGAGTGCGTGGTACACAGGTTCATACCTGTGGTGGCAATCGTCTCTTGTTGGCCTGGAGACCATCTCCATCATCTAGGGTCTGGAAAGAAGTCGAGGGGTTTGACTTTGACGACTGTCACGGACTACAACGTCCAACTATAAAAATTAATAAGCAAAATCAATCAGTAAACAAGTAAACACCCAACACTCATATAACAAATCAGAACTCGGGATAAGATAAAAGAAGGGGGAAACATAAACCCATCAGGTATGCAGATCGTGCGACACATGGTTGTCATTCTCACTGCCTCCAAATACAAGCTCCAAAATACTAACCTGCATAAAATACAGGCACACGCGATAACCACATTGTCATACACCAATGTGGTCAACTTTACTGTTCCCTGAAACTCATACCACACCTCACATACTCAATCCCCAGTCATAGTCCAAATCTCCATAAATCTCACAAGTTCTTTATAATGACCGTTTAAAAGAAGTCTGGTTAAAACCCTCAAAGAAACATATCAATCTCAGGGCTAAGGCAATTAAGTTTAGGTACATGTATAAGCAAAGTTGTGTCGTGAGCCGACGAGTCGGTGGTCAACCAACCGACCAGTTATCAGTGATAACAGAAGATGATCCTCGTGAGATCAAGCTGAAACTTAGTTCAAATTCTGGATCGAATGTCCAAAGAAGACCTGTATCATACTACATGTCAATGTCCAAGCTAAATTGTCAGTGTATGGAGAACAAATCCCCATGACACATTCTCATTCAAGGCTCTCCTAATAACCAAGCTTAGGTCTATCTCTAAGCCAGTGCCCAAAGAAAGGTAGACTTATGGCAGAATCTCCCCCATACGGAGTGGATCGCCCAAGTCGCCACCTGTCAAAATAAAATTTATCTCCTCTAAACTAAGAAAATTTCGGCAGCGCTTCCTGTAGGAAAAATGCCTTCTCGGAATTTATATCAGCCTTAATATGAAAACATAAATGATATGCAACCTTCCAAAGTCAAATTTTGTCTAACTCCCTAAATTAACAAAACTTTGGGCAACACTCTCTTTAGAAAAATAGACTTCCCAAATTTTTACTAAGCCATATATAAAAATAAGACAAGTTGAACTTTTGAAAAGTCAAAATTTAACTTACTCCTTGGATTTGCATAAATTTCGGCAGCGCTTCCCGTAGAGAAACTAGCTTACCAAAATTTATACAAAGCTAAGTTCAGAATTTTAAAACAATTTTGACTTCTCAAGGTCCAATTTTATTCGACTCCCTGAAGCAACAAAAAATTGGGCAGCACTCCCTTTAAAAAAGGAGGCTTCCCAGATTTTTACTAAATCATATATAAAAGTCAGACAAACTGAACTTTGAAAAGACAAAATCTGACTAACTCCTCGGTTTTGTAGAAATTTTGAACAGCGCTTCCTGTAGAGAAAGTAGCCTACCAAAATTTATACAAGACTAAGTATAATAAAAGATCCCAGAAAATGTAGAAATTGACCTAAGTAAAAATAACTTAGCTCAGAAAATTTAAGAATTGAAACTAACTCTTATGGCTCAGCACGTGGCGAACAACTAAAGCAACTAACTATCAACTGAAACTCAGACTAAGTAGTAGTCGCCCTCAGTCACATGCAGGCCAAACCACAAAGGTAAGTACTCTCACCAGCCCAAAGTCAACCTTATCAAACAATAGTTCATGTCTCTTTTTACCCAGCTTACATAAGGCATGAAGCTAGACCACCCAAACTTATGGAACATGTCTAGCTTAGCCATAGAGTATACACAAACACAGGGTACAACAACTTTCTCTTTTTTGGGCATGTGACTAGGCCACCCTAGTCGCCCTGAACTGTTCAAGTATCCCAACTTTATGTAATTATCTGCACTTAATCTTTTGAGGTAGCATATAACTGAACCGATCATCTTTAGCTCAAGATTCAGTCTGCGCCTTCGTACCACAAGTTTATTCTTAATTAGTACTCTCTTTAGTTGGTGATAAGCTATAGTCAGAGCACCCAAACTTATAGAACCCTGACTGATTAGCCTGTTCATAGATAGAGTAATAGTAAAGTATAACCAAGTTATACCATTTTGGTTCCAGCATGTGCATTGCATTGGACCAAGACCACCCGTTTTATGGGAACCTGTCTGGTCCTCGGCCTGGTTTATTCTCTTAAAACCAAAGCAGAAAGAAACTGAAAAAACCCCAAAGTAAACAAGCCGACCAAGCCACCCAAACTTATGGAACATGCCCGGTCTCTGAAAAGTCATTCACAGTCAACCCTCACAAATAAAAAGCAACCAGACCACCATTAATTATGGAAACCTGTATGGTCTTTCAAGCAATCAGAAATAAACATAGCACTTGCCCTCCAACCTTATGGAGACTCTCCCAACCTTTGGTTGACCCAGTCAAATATGCAATACTGCCTTCCCCCCGCCTTTCCCCCAGATGCAATCCCACAGTCTGCTTTCAGTCAAACAATGAAACTGAAACTGACATTGCACACACATTCCTTCCTTAAGTCTGGTTTATGTCCTGAAGTCAAACTGAAAGCCAAAGTAGGGATGCAGACAATATATTCAGTCAACCATAGAAAAAAATACAGATATGGGTTATAACTGGGTTTATAGAAGGACAACAATGATTACCTCTCAGTCCCCTGCCTCCAGAACTCATCCTGAGTTCCGGCAGAGCTCCCTCAATCGGTGGGCTGACTCCCCGCAGAGTCTTGCTGCGGTCCTACGGGTTGCAATCCCGCCTGCCGCCTTCCTCTCGTAACCAGGATTAGACTGAGATTAAGAAACGCAGAATGAGGGGTTTCAGACTCTCAAGATACAGGAGGGGGACAAACTCAACTCCCAGGAGAGGGCCTTGATTCCTTCACTCGCCTGAGGGCCCCGCAATGATGGCCAAAACACATCAACAACTCGGTCAAATTGAAATTAAAGTGTCAATTGTTCACTTCCCTGACGATCCTCCAAGTCATCGCAGCTACCTCCTTGCAATGCTCAACCATCCTTCTAGGTCAATACGCTCCTATCTCCGATCAATCTATCTTTACATGGGTGCGGATGCAGTAGTATACGGTAATAACACACCGCAAATGCAGCCAGCCGCAGCAACTACAACAATGGTAACTTAGCAAAAGCACGATGGTATTTGTAACACTAATTTGCACAGTGCCCACAACAGTCGTGCGCTGTCTCAAGACACCGCAACCCTGTTCATTAATGTAACACAGTACGCAGCAGTCGCGCTCAGTCTTTCACAACTCACTGCCCTCACTCTCTCGATCACTTGCTAAGACCCTTATCACTCAACCCCTTCAATCGCGAGCTCACCACACCATTAACATAATCCCCTGACTGTAACAGTCCGTAACAGCCTTCGCAGCAGCAACTTCGGAGTACGCCACAACAACTTGCCTAAGGAACGATAGCAACTATCTGAAACAATATCATTTCAAGGAAAGCAAGCTACAGTCAGTTGAAAGATGCAGGTCTCACCAGGCCGTAGTGCCAACAGCCCCAGTCGAACAAACGGTGAAAACGTTAGTGCTCAGCAACAAGCACAATCAGTGGAGCACGATACCAACGACCTTCTCGTCTTGTGCCAGTTGTACAACCTTCACTAATGCCTTGTCAATGTAAAACCGTTGCAGATGCCGCTCAGTTGCAGTCTGGCCAGGTAAGTTTTTATCCCCTCTCTACGTTTTCTGCCCCTTCTCTGTCCTTTGCCTTCGCCAAATCTGGTCCTAATCTCAACTAGGTGCAAACGGCTCAGATGTATTTCGAGCAGCCAGATGTCGCCGTATGCACGTATGTGCGAGAGGCCCGTCTTCGAGGTAAGGTCGCTCCCCTCTCTCCCAACAACTATCTCCCGCTTGCATGTGTGCACCCCTCCCCTTCATACTCTTTTCACGAACCTGTCCGACACCCAGACTAAAAACGTGCTTCGTAAGCTCGCTTACCAATGCCGTGGAGTAAATTGACTACGCCGCTTAAAGCATAGGGGGCACTTTGACCAGCAGGTAGGCCCTTCAACTTTTGCACTCTTGCGCACTCTGTCGTGCACCCCACGAGGTACTTGTCTCAAATGCCCACACCTCCCTTGATTTGAGGCATGCTGGCTACGACTCCACTCTTAAATGAGATAGCAGTGCCAACCAAAGCGTATGCGGGTGACGACTGTGCCGCTCTCTGCCAGGATCCCAAGGATGCCCTTAGGGCCCGTTCTCGCATCAGAAACTAAACCGGATGGACTCTCTCCCCTCGAGCTCACCTTATGACACTTGCCTCATCGGTTAACAGTTACGCAATTTCAGCCAAGCCCCGCGCCTGACAGTCTCTCTCTCTCGGATCATTAGACAGAGCCGAGCTAACATTCAAGTTCCACATGGTCCTCTTTCCCTGCTGATTTATCCAAGTTTGTTTCCGTGATTTAGCCCTCTTCGCCAGTTCGCCGCTTCTTATGTTGAGGTTACCTCTCTCTCTCTCTCTCTCTCTCTCTCTCTCTCTGTGTGTGTGTGTGTGTGTGTGTGTGTGTGTGTGTGTGTGTGTGTGTGTGTGTGTAGCGTGGCTGGCCTCAAACTACTTTTATCGATAGGATAAGCAAAATCAGAATGAATCTTCCGCTAGAATACGAGCGAATTCATTCCCTCTTTACTACTTCTTCTCCCACCCACAACTTAGGACCTCTATACCGCTATAGCCACACTCTAACTCCCGAATCCGACTCCGCCATCTGATTCATGATGGCCAAAACCCCCCAAAACGGATCTCCACTCGCCTGTTTCTATGAAGAAACGGGCGAGTTAGAGGATTTTTCGCTTCCACCACAGTCGTTTTCCCCTTCTACTCCACGCACTCACTTTCTAATTTAACTTCTATCTTATTAGCTTATCACAAAAAATGACCTCGGATTTGAGATCGCCCACGTTCAAAGCCCCCAAATCGCTTCTTTCCTCGGTCGATTTCGTCGAGAATCGACCGAGTTTCGTGATTATCACTTTTTTCCACCTCCACCATCGCTGAAACTTCGCACCCGTCCTTCTCTACTAACGCCTCTATCTACTAACTTCCCTCTAAAACTAACGCCACATTCTAAGTCGCCCGTTAAAAAAACCTCGGAATCACTTCCTTCCCCGCCCGATTTCATCGGGAATCAGACGGGCTTCACGCTTTCCAGCTCCACTCACTCCCTCCATAGCCCGTTCCTTCTCTCCGTATGCACCTAACACAGCCCAATGGCCAGATTCACCCCCGTTTCTTTCTTCGTTGTCAGTCACTCCCCGTTTGTGCCTGGATACAGCCGTACCTCTGCTGCGCCCGGCCACACTTCGTCTCAATCTCACACTGCCACCCGTGCGCTAGCTGTCCGCTGCCTGTCTCCCCTGCTATTGCTAACGCAGCTCCCCCCGCTCGCCTGCCTCCCTGCACAATCTCAGCGTCCGTCGCCCGACTTGCCTTACTTCACTCGCCGCTCTCCCTTAGCGGTCGTTGCCCTCTGCCCCACTCCACGGTCCTAACGCCTCATCACACTACAGCCAACCTCCCCTATGACTCTGCGCTCCGCCCACTGCCTAGAGGTATGTCGTTGGTCCCCCCACCCGAACGGCCTCAAGCAGAGACTATTGATGCTCATAGGAGGAGGGGACCGAAGGGGAGGAACTGTGGCTGGCCCCTCAAAGAAGCTCAGTTCTGATGCCCCCGGCCGACCCCTAGCCGGTATCGCCCACTCGCTGCAGCAGGTATCACACCTGCCGGTAGGTGCAGCTCATACATGTTCCCTCGTTGCAGGCTTGAGCACAGATGTGGCTGCTACGGGGTTTCCCCATAATCCGCAGCCTGTCGCCGTACCCCTACGGCCTCTCCACAACGCCCCGGGCTGCTTTGTCCCTTTGCGCCCGGGTACAGGTCAGCATCTTTCGTGTTTCAACGGGCACGGTCACACACAAACCTCGCATGGCAAATGGCGGATGGCGGACTGTACGCCCCCAGCGACCCCCGCCGCCCAGGTCTCCTCACGTGCCGTGGCCAAAGCGCCCACCGGCCCACATGCACATCAACCCGTTCGGTCCGTCTTTCAAAACAGGTAGGATAGGGGACCCTAGCCAACTTCCCCGACACTTCAGAAACTCGAATGACCCCGCTAAAAGTCGCGGCCTCAAGGTCCTCGACTACCGCGACGACTATTTGTTTTCGGTACTCTAATAGCTAAGCCATGCCCGCCGGCCTCAAAATCGATCACCGAGCTAAAGACCTTAGAAAACGTAATCGAACACCCATTTTTCAGGCCCATTTATAAGAAAACCAGATAGTCATTTTAACAACACTTCACACCAATCTATAGAGTGCACTTCTTACGACTCCATCACAGAAAAAAACCCTAAAAAAAACAATTAAAAACATATAAAACAGCAACCCAAAGGTGCATTTCCATGAAATTTGGTCCAAGAAAAACTCGACCAATTTCAGAAATTTCAGAAATCTTAATAGCGAAAATTTTAAAACTCCAAATAACCCCAAATTTCATATACGGCAACCCTATCAAAATGCATATATAGCAAAAACTTAAAATTCCAAAAAAACATGAAATTTGAGCCCAAAACCCTAATTTCAAAAATTTCAGGCCTGAAAACCAGATGCCCCGTTAACCTCTTGTGGAAGCAAATAAATAATTTATTAATAGAAACAAGAATAAGACGTCGTGCGTCCTGCTGGTCCGCGACGTCGCGCACACCCAGACCGCGCATGGTCGCGTCCTGCTGTCAATACGCCACGCGCGCCGCTCACCCTTGCGAGGACATAAGCCTTCTCTCGCGTGCACGCCGTCGGACGAGCGAGGCCGCACTCGTGTGACTTGCAAAAGACACGCCAAATACCCTTGTAAGGGTATTTGGTACGACACCGTTATGTGTTTTGTGACACTGGTGCATATTTGAGACTGTGCAGTGGTGTGTGGGCCAGCAGCATGAAGAGATCGCGGAGTGAGTGTACGTGGCGCTGGCTATTGGAGTTGCAACACTTGTGGTTTACGCCGGAAGGACATATTTATTCTTTTAGGGAATGCGGCACACGCCGTTTTCAACTAGAGCCACCTTTTTTTTTTTTTGGCGCGTACTGCGAGCGATTTTCAGTAATGAACCATTTGGTGTTGAGGGCGATGGTGTGGAACCATCTTGGGACCAGGTGGGACCGGTTATGAGATTGGGGCAGGCATGTTGGTGTGAATATTGTGAGCGGACAGGATGATTTGAGGCGGCATGGACTAGCGATTAGTTGGGGAGTGTCATTGGAGGACGTGGTTTAGTGGGGACTGCGTTGAGACTGTCCGAGATGTTGGGGCGACGTGAGACTAGATTATGGGAGCACCCTCTGAGAGAAGGTTAACAACAGTCGAATTTTTTCATCACCACTTCAGGACACCCTTCACCACTTCAGAATGCAGTCTGCCTAAACAGGTGGTTTTCAGGGTCTTCGAAACTTTCACCACTTCAGGACCATTCAGGATTTTCAGTCCTGAATGGTCCTGAAGTGGTGAAAGCTCCGAAGACCCTGAAAACCACCTGTTTAGGCAGGCTGCATCCTCAAGTGGTGAAGGGTGGTTTTCATGGTGAAGGGTGGTTTTCATGGTCTTCAGATCTTTCGCCACTTCAGGACCATTCAGGATTTTCAGACTACCAAAAACTCTCACTTGACCACTTCAGGACAACCTTCACCACTTTAGGATGCAGCCTGCCTAAACAGGTGGTTTTCAGGGTCTTCGGATTTTTCACCACTTCAGAACCATTGAGGATTTTCAGACTGCCAAAAACTCTCACTTCAGAATTTTCATTCCGGAATTTTCAGCTACCCGATAACCGCTTTTGCACCCTCTTTGAAGGTTATCTCATTCAGACATCTCAGTGGACCCAACATTTACACAATCGGGCACTTGGAGAAAGAGGCGGACCGTCGTTCAGTGGAAAGGCCACAACTTGTGGAATTGTGAGCCGCATATTTTCATATTCTATGGCGGTCATTTTCTTTTGATTGTAATATTACTCGGCTTCTTGAATGAGCCGAATCAAAGTTCACTCAAGGTCAGTAGTGAGTTGAATGACTTAGATTCTTTTCACACCTGTGCGAAACCACACTTTGCTTGACCCTGTTGTTTTGAACATTTGAAAGAAAAGGTAGAGAAAAGTTGTGCGTGTTGTGCATGTGAATGAAAAAGTCTGACTTGAGTATGGGACTGCATTGGTTTCCTCTTGAACTTGTTATTTTTGCGTGTTGTGCAGGTAGGTAGAGTGATGCTTGCAAAGGAGATTGATTATGCCTATTTGAAATGAAGAGAAGAATTGTCCTCTTTCTACCTTTCGCCTGCCTGCTCGTTAAAAGGATTTACTGTTCTGAAAAATATTAATTCAGTGCATATCGTGAAATGAACTCGATTGAAATAAAGCAAATAAGGTCAAAAGGACTTAGATTTTTCGCGAGGATTACCCGTTCTATCCCGAACGACCTTATCTACTTGTACCTGTCCAAATGATTCTCATTTTTATCTCCTCGAACTCTTTTCGTCAAAGTTACCATGAACTTAGGAAAAATTAGAATATTTGAAAGTTACTTATAGTCGACACATCCTCTATCTTCAGGAAGCATATGGGGTGGAGATTCGTTGCTTTAGAAGTCGACCCTATTATCGACCCGGAGTGGACCATTCTACAGGGGGGTACTTGCCGATTCGATGGAGACGACCGACTTCTGAGATCCAAGCTTTGTGCTCGGACGAGGAGGATGAGTACCCCATACCACTTCCCAGAGCGAGAGACATGCAACACTTCAAACAATGCATTTGATTAAGAATCATCCGCAAAACAACCTGTCATCCAAAAAGATTGGGAATGTATGAAGACAGATGTGCGTGTTTAATCTTAGATCAGCGGTAGGCTGGAATGAATGGCTTTGGCAGTGGATCTCATCAAGTCAAAACTAAGGCGACCGATTAACCTTGTCGGTTGCATCAATTTTATTGTTGGAAGTCAACTTCTTGTTGATGGTTGTATGATTGTTTTGTGGAGTTCGACCCAAGGTGGTCCGATTTTATTTTGATTTTGTGATATTGGATATATCAAATGCAGATTTTGATTCTCCCGGTTATCATTTCAGATTCGATATGTTCCTGTCGACTACGGTCGATTCCTTTCGATGTAACTATGTATGGTTGTTACAATTTTCTTTTGATTGTGTGTCTAAGGAATTACAATTAATGTTCCTGTCGACTACCGTCCTAGTCGACCGGCGCCCGCTTCGTACTTAGGAGATCAGCGCCCTAAGAAACGAACAACGTTTGGGTCCGCTCGGCGTTAACCAAGCGTATATATACTACAGCGAACGAGCAAACGCCCTCGGCCGATCTACCTCTGCGATTGCATGTAAAAACGTTCGCACGTGGGTCAGTAGCTCGGTAGGGATACGCCCCTAAGGGTGGTGACAAATCCTTAGGGATGGAAAGTTTATGCCTCGTGAGAACCTATCTTATCGTAGGGGACCGCGGGATGTACAACTTGCACACCCGGCTAGAGCGGCGAAGGAGCAACGCGACCTCGCCCGTCTCGGCGGCTCGCGGGATTATTTTGCGTCGTTCCCGAGTTGTCTCTCATTTTGTTTTGTTTGGTTTAACTCCTGCGCGACATGGTCGGGAGGGTTCTCGCCTTTGCGAAAAAAGCGGGAACTGGTGCGCTCGACAACGCCCCATGGGACCAACTGTCGCCGAAATTTTCTTCTTCACGGACAACTTCCTTGGAGTCTTCTTGGTTGGCGATTTCTTCATTGGAATCGGTTTACAATCAAGTAGGCGCTCCGCCATTTGCAACTTCCGCCCTCCAGATTTCCTCGAGGTACGCTTGGCTGGTGATTCCATGGGAGGGTTGTTGCTAATAATCTTCTTAGGCCCTCGTCTTCTCTTACCACCGATCGTCAAACGTTCGGTATTCTCACTCAGAGCTTCGACATCACTTTCTTTCGAGTCGAACTCCTCATCGGACGATAGCGCGGCTCGAAGTGATGGTGCTTTCGCCTTTCCTTTCAACTTCGCCAATTTCTCCAAACATCTATTCATATGGTATTTCAATTCCTCGTGCAGGCCTCCCATATGTATCGATACTGCCTCATTCACCTCTTTTTTCATAAACTCTCTTTGTTCCGCCAACCTCTTCATTTCTTTTTTTTCTTCTTCCAGGCGTTCAACCTCCATCCTCTTCTCCCTTTCGAGGCGTTCAACTTCCGCCCTTGCTTCCTTCTCACGCTTTTTACGTTCAACTTTTTCATTTTTACACCTCTCCTTCTCCTCTCTTTTTGCGTTCTCCTTCTCAACATATTTTTTCATTGACGCGACGGTACTTGAAATATCTTCCAACTGCTGCTTCAATGCAAGTTCCTCAAAAACCGATCGTCTATCTGAATGTCTTGAATAGAGCCTGGGTGACATCGATCGACCTCGTTGTAGGTTGGCTGACTGATAGGTGAGAGAACTCAACAGACAACATTGATGACTAGAGGAGCAGCAAAACACTGGTAAATAGTCAAAGACAACGCCAAGTTATCACAGTACATTACAGTACAACAAAGATTGCAAAGTCGGTGGATATGGCAACCCCAACCGGTTTCGACTGCCGCCACGCAGTCATCCTCAAGGGGCTATCCGCCATACTTCTCCCTTTGTCATACCCAACTATCCACATTCTCGCCTCCACCGTTGACCCATGTAGCATCTTCGGAAAACTACTGGGCTATCGATGTTGGACCCAAAGAGGCCAAGAGCTAAGCAATCATTAAAATTATAGTCTTCCTACTCCTAGTCCTACCGTCAATACCTAGGTTCACTATACCTATTCAAAACAACAGGCCTAAGTTTGAAAACTGAAAATCCGAAAAGCGCGAAAGAAAAAAAATACCAAAGACTATCCTGACCGCTCCCGCGGTTAATCGGATTCAGCGAAGGGGTAAAGACCCCAGTGCTGCCCACACGGCCTCACGAGCAAAAACTTCAAAACTTCAAAATTTCAAAAATCAGCTAAAGAGACAGCTAAAACACTAATCATACCAATAAAATTTAGAATGGGCAGGGTTAAAAAAGGTTCAGAAGATTCCCAAAGCGGAACTCGGTCAGACTACATATCACGACACCCTGTCTCATCATGATGGGGCAGGGAGAATAGGATAAAATACGAGGGGTTGTGACATATACATATGTTATATATATATACAGCCCCTCGTTTGTTGTCCTCTTCTCTCTCTCTGCCTACGGTTTACCGGACAGTTCTATTTGTGACGATATATATATTATTGTTTAGTTAAAAAAAAATATTATTAACTAGGTAACCAGCCCGTACGTACGGAGATCCCGTTCGCGGTGTGACATATACATATGTTATATATATATATTATTGTTTAGTTAAAAAAATATATTATTAACTAGGTAACCAGCCCGTACGTACGGAGATCCCGTTCGGAGTCTGAACCCGACGACATTCGTCCCCCGCCAAAAACTATTTCAGACCTTAAAAATAAATGTTTTTTTTTTCTTTTTCTTTTTTACGAGTTTTGTACGATGTGAGGTACATGCCTATAAATTTTGAAGTCATTTCGTGAAGCAAAAAAAAAAAAAAATCGCCAAAGATCGCTGTGTCAAAACGTGCTCGCCCACTCATTATTTTGTTTTTTTTCATTTTTTACTTTTTATTTTCACTTTATTGTGGGGCCTATCCAGCGGTTAAGCTCAGTCGGTAAGGCACACAAGTGACATTCAGGAGGTCTTGGGTTCAATCCCCATTGGCCTCATGTACCTTCCTGGGCATGCTTGGCGTTCGGCGTCCGCCACCTAGAGATAGCACGTTGGTCCCCCCAATTGGCATTAAAAAACAGTCTCTGCTGATGTTCATAGGGGGAGGGGTGATCGGGGAGGCACAGCGACTGGCCACTCAGATGATGCAATCGGCTGTCCCCTGGTCGGTGTCCCCGTTGGGGGTTCCCTGAAGGCAATCAAGGCCACCCTGGGCGGAAAAGGCCACCCGATGTCAGATTAAACACAATATTGAATTTATCTGGCTTGGTTAGTCCGATGATAATACCTCAAGGCCATCGCCCTTTTAAAATAAAAAAAAACTTTATTATTTTTTGAAACTTTTTTAATGCGTTTTGTATTATATGAAGTATACATCTGTAAATTTTTAGGGAATTTGACTGTGTCCAACAAAAATGCAACATCGCTAAAGATGGCGGTGTCGAAAACGTGCTCGCTCACTCACTAATTTTTTTTTTTTTAATTATAATTTTTTGTATTATATTTTATTTCAAATTTGGTGGATGTATTGCTCAGATAAATATTATGTATTTTATGTTTTTTCATAACATTTGTTTTCAAATTTTTTTCAATCACGTTTTTTTTTTTTTTTTTTTTTTTTTTTTTTTTTTTTTTTTTTTTTTTTTTTTTTTTTTTTTTTTTAGGTCCGCGTTTGGCTGGAACGACCGAACGCATCCCCAAGGGGTCCCGTATGTTTGGGCGTTTGGGTTCTTGCGTTCGGCTCGTCCCGAACACTGGTTACCCTCATTATTAATTAAATAAAAGTTGAACATTCGTCTAACATAAGTTTCCTTGGCATTCAAAAAGCTTTGGGTCACCCTCACTCGTTAGGCACTCTGCCTCTTGCAACATCAACATCATAAGGGTCTCAAATTCTCATTAAATCTATGCATTCAAGTAACTTGAATATCGCAGTACCATAATGATTGTTGAAAAATACCTATATTATTTACTGTTATAAAGATGTACTAATCATGTTATTTATACCAACAATCTTGCTATAGAATGCACGCTTACATGAAAGAAGTTTTGGGATATGACAAGTAAATGAAACATGGATAACTAAGCGAAAAAATATTGAAGTGTCACAACCATTGTAGTCCATTGATACGAAATTTCGCTTAGGAGATCAACGTCCCAAATTACGACTTATATTCGAGTTTTATGACCTTTAGACCATGAGTACTCTATCTTGTAAAATATAAGTAACACCCTCGGTTAACCCACCTATGGAACAAAATATTAAAAAATCAATAAAATATTTAAATAATACGTAATTTGATAGGAATATACCCCTAAGAATGATGGCAATTCCTAAGGGGAGACAAAATTCTTTGTGCGTTGAAAACCTATAATGTCACGAGGAATAAACCCTAGGAATAGAGTTTTGCTTCAAACACATCTTCCTTTTTAAACCCTTTACCTAATGGTAAGGAATAAAGTTATGCTTCAAACACATTCTTAAACCATAAGTACACGACCCTAGCCTTGCAGTCTAAAACTTATTGACGCAAGAAAACGAGGTCGAAACGTTAAACATTGGGCCCGCCGTTGATAAATTCTAACGACCGTCGCGTTTTCATTTCGCACCTCTAGAATTTTAAGTGTCAGGCCTGCTACCCAGGTGCCCATGTACTGGTGCTTTAACTCCTGTGAGATATGGCTGAGAGGGTCTTCCTCTCAATCACGAGGAGGACGATATGCTCGATGGTGAACTCATGACGATACTAATTTAACAATGACAAAAATTTAGCTACAACAGTTTTTATTACTAGATTACGACGATATCTTCGTCTTTTGTTAAATGCACCTTGGTTTTTGAAAATAGGCAGTTGGTGAAGCCTCGAAACTTTTTCTTATTTCACCTTCTGTTTCGAGGCAGTTAAGGAGACAATGCATCTCTCTCCCACAAGTAAGTTTCCCTATTTTATCAAGCAATCCTTGCTTCAACTTAAAGACTTTCTCCGTCATTTGCGTCTCCTACTTTTTGTTCACTTAACGTGCTGGTGGTTTTTAACTGTAGGAATACTACTGGGAAGTTGGTGGGCTTATCATGAGCTAGGTTGGGGCGGTTGGTGGTTTTGGGATCCCGTAAAAAATGCATCTTTGATGCCTTAAAGGTTATTACAACAACGGTGATAAAAATGATAAAGAGGTTAAAATGATCGTAAGCTAGGCTACCAGAGTGGCCCGGGGTCAAAGTTGTTCAGTTTATTTTTCTGCATAACATAGTTTTTTTTTCAGATTTTATGGAGTTTTTTTTTTTTTTTTTTTTGGGGGGGAACCTCCTTGCACGGGCTGGCCACCCGGGACCCGGACGGCCCGACTGGTAGCCTAGATCGTAAGGATATTTTTTTCTCTAACTCATAAGAATGCATATCTTCCATCAACAGGCCTAGTAAACCTTTTACTAGAAACTTCTTTCCCCACAAGAACAACCCCCTCCTCACTTCATACTACTTGAGAAAAAAAAAAAAAAAATGGAGGAAAAATAAAAAGAAAAATAAAGTTGAAAAACTCTCAGCCAAACAATAATCACCCAAGGTGGAATTTTTCCTCAAATAACAAAGACGACGAAAAAGAGAGAAGGTGAAAGGGGGAAAAATTTTGAATTGAAAGATAAAAACGAAACTCTCAATAGCCATTACTTTGAACAAGAACCCTAAGACGCTTGTCTTTTTTTTATTTCAATAAAACAAAAACAAGAGCAAGACAAGACAAGAAGGGAGAAGCAAAAAAGGTGGTGAGATAAAAAAGGAAAAAATGTTTAACTCAACACTCATCTTCGTGTGTGCTCTCTTTTCTACGAGGAGACAATTTTTCTCACCTCTTGATACTCAAGGGGAGAGAAAAGTTAGGAAGGAGAAGAGGTAGAGGAAGAAAATGAAGAAGGAGACGACGAAGAATAATTTATAGTGTTAAGTAGTTGTATAAGTAAGAAAAAACAACTACTCATAGATATCAGACCCTCTGCCAACCACTCACTTACAGTCCTTTCGGTAATTATTTCACACACATACTTATACATTACATTCACTTTGTCGCAATACGAGTTGAACTTTCGTTCTCCGACTCTGTATCACTCCACCGTGTTTCTTTCTTTCTTGTCTTTCAAATTAATTTGCATCTACTTGATTTATAATTTACTAGCCTCGAGTTGCTGCAAGGGCAAGGAATGCATATTCGTCTACACCCGCACAACATTAACTCACTTGTCTGCACCAAACTTAGTCATGATCACTCCATCCAGTCACACTAGCTTTACCATCTTCTCGTGGACTCGATGTTCACTATATTGCCTACTTGCCATACTCGTTTTACCTATTATTTCACGCACCTTGTATCAACTTTTGACAATATTTGATTTCTCACAACATTTGACCTAACAATTAACTCGTAAAGAAATAATACATATTTCGATATTTTGTTTGTGAAAGAGTTAAATTTGACATTAAACCACCAGTACTTCCTAAAGTCGTGCTCGTTAACGCGCCATGATTTTTTAAAACGTACGGGCCACTACAGGAGCGCCCAAATTCATCCAACTAGAAACGTTTTCACTCTATTTTTTTCCGCGGCCGATAGCTGGGTCAAGAACTGGTGGTTTAAGTATAACTCCATAAGAGCGTGGAAGCCTATCTCCAACCTTAGCATTGTATGGTGATTAAGATTGTATCTTGATTGGACGTAAGTGATCCGTACAGTAAAAAAAATAACACACTCCTTATCTGTTACAATCTTTAAATACTATTGCCACATACCTTCTTCCTTTTTTTTCCCATTATTGATAATTTTATGTAATACATCGAATGCTATTATTGAATGTTTCTACAATTTACATATACTAGTAACTTAAGTTATGTTGAGCAGGCATAAGCAGCGACACAAATAACAAATAAAGGTAGACAAATAAAAACTCTCCCATAGTTCTCGATACACACACTACTTCATGATTGCCCTATCATTGTTCATTGATTATTCCTTGTATGTGATCAATCAAATTACATTATGACAGAAGTGACATTTGATAAGGTTTATAAACCTCCAAGAATCTCGGTCAAGCGAGGCTTCAAGACTCGATTGCGAAGAGGCCTTGTTGTCACCAAGGCCCCATGGCATAGATATAAATTCGCATAACCATTTTTTCATATAGGCAAAGAAGTTCTCAAATATATGGGTCAATTCCTATTTGTGCACTATGACTGTTGGCATATTAAAAGGGATGGTAACCACCTTAAGAATGTAGCAACTACTAGCAACTATCAACTCGAATCTTAGTTGATAACTCGAGCTTAGTAATCACTCGAGGTCACTTGCTCGAACGAGCATATAGCTAAGATACTTGTTCGGATTGTATCTCTCACATGCGGATTTGTTTGCATAAGCCCATTTCAAACCTAAACACATTTATGTAAGTCACGTGGAGTGAAGGAGTTCAAGTCTTTATGTGTACGCCCATTTCAAACCTAAGCACACCAAATCTGCATTGCTCATTTTCAAAATCCTCCTCTGTTCTAGTAGAGCATCCTCGAAGCTTGTGGAGCCTTTTTCATACTAATAAAATATCCTCCATACTTATAGGATCCTCCTCTACACTAGTAGAAACTCCTCAAAACTTGTAGGGGCTTCTTTACATTAGTTGGGTCTCCTCTTCACAGTTCTACCCTCTCTCGACAGAGACTTGGTCCTGTCGAACTCAAATTTTCAAAACTTGGCCCCCTCAACCTTACTTTCTCAAAACTTAGTCCTCTTAACCACACGCTAATCAAACGTGGTCCTCTTAGCCACACATACTCCTCCAGGCAATATCAGTCTGGTAACACTCTCTCACGGTACCTCGAACACAAGTGAGCTACTGAGAGCACCGCTCTTGCATTCTAGGAAGTAGAGGTAAGTCATATTAGTGTCCAAACTGCTGTAGTAGGATTATAGGAGACCTTACATAAACACAAGATATATCATTTTTTCCAATGTCTTCATTTTCCAACCTCTTAGACAAATGGAGACTCTCCATTAGTAAAAGCTCACCTTGGACTACAAACTATTGTACACACACTCGTGCAAATGCTTGCCCAAATATGTTCTTGCTGCAAACAACCTCGCAACAACCTCAACTCTTACTCCGAATGATCAAACGACTAGTTTACTTTTTTTTTTTTTTTTGCTCTTTTGTTTTGGACAAGTTCTAGGTTTGATTTTTTTTTGGAGTCTTTGGACAACCTTCCAGCCTAGAACTTGGGTAGATCTAGGGCGAAGATCAGGTATGAGAAAAAAATTATCGTTCATCAGATGTCGTGGTACTCCGTTTGACCCACGCTATAGCCGGATTTACTCTGGCTATTTTGGAATTCGGGCTGTGGGGCCAGGCTGTAGGCCTGATCTCACGGGCCGTTTAATCATTTCATACAATAACATTGATACATCATTTCATACAATAACGTTGATACATCATTTCATACAATAACGTTGTAGGTATCGTCTAGTATAGTCCACTGGGGTGTACCCAACTGTAGTTTTTACTTTCAATTCATTCTTTCTTTTGTTTCGAGTAGGATGCAATAATATGCTGATGGTTGCAACTTTTTTTTTTTTTAACTAACATAACCCCTTATAGTCTGGAGGGGCACCAGTGCGGTTACTTAACCCTGGCATGCATAGGAACATTATATGAACAATGTCAATGGAGGAAAACATACCAAATTTTCCTAGGTGGGCAGGCTTCGACAGTAGGGAGATTCCCGATGGTACCCAGACACTGTACCTGTCCTAGCACCTCCCCTTCTCAACTCTACTCAATTCTTTCCTTCTTTGTAACCCCGCCGTAGTCATCACAACCCTATTCGCAACTCAACTTCACTCAAATATTTTCCTTCTTTATAATCAACTTTTTCAATCCTCATATCTACTGTACTCACTTTTTGATCGCCCTTTTCCGTCCCCTTACTATCCCTTTCCCTCACTACCCCTCATTATCCCTTTCGTGCACCTTTACAATACACGTTATTTGCCAAACACCCCGACTTTTGGGTTGTGTTTCAAATGTATTGTGCTCACCTTTTCCGTCGTCCTTTTACTTGCCCTTAGTCTCCCTTTCTCTCACTATCCATTTCTCGTGCCTTTAAGGTTGCACGTTCTTTGCCGACCATCCTTACCAATTATGTTATCTTTGTAATTCTCCTCTATTTTAGTTAAAGATGGTGTGGTAAAACAATGACAACCAATTTAGCTAACTATTACCCCTCCGTCGTTACTGAAACCCTTGTCACTTAAAAATTGTCAGACCTTAATTCATCCATGATTGCCTTTCATTCAACTAGTGTTGGAAAGTGGTCATAGATGTGGTCGAAAACCGTTCCGCTTCAGAGAGCCTCCCACCCAACCTTCTGTGGTCCTTATCGAAATCCGTTTGAGGAACCACTACAAGGTTTTCCTTGGTGTAAACCATTGTTTTTGCTGCAGAGAAAGTAGTCCCTGCCCATAATTCTTCATTTCAGCCGCACCACACCGACCAAAAGGTGGTTGCCTGGACTATCTCCATAACTCTTTCCTTCCTGAACCCGCGCCCTTCCTGGACCAAGGATCCTAAAAGTGTTACGATCGTCCACGTTCTTCTTCCATATCCTTTTCCCAATGGAAAACCGCTTGTAGTAGCTTTTGATACCCACCGATGCAAAAATTATTGATGCCTTGAGCAACGAAGAAAAATGTGCGGTATATCCTTCACCTCTTCTCGACACAAAACACATTGAATATTTGTGCGACGAGTGTTTGTTGAAAAACATTTTATCGTCTGAATTGCACGATAAACCACCTATTATAGCAATCCTGCTTGTTTCTAGCCCAAAAGCGTCATAATAACTTGAAAAACATTACTTCATGCCTTTAGATCGTAGATCTTGAGCACATGTTTCGCACGCATATCGTAATGGGGCAATTGTGCTCGGTAACGATCCTTGGTGGTAAGCTGGTGGAATGAGTGCGCTGTTCTCAGACTATGTTGAAGGCTACAATCCCAATTTTGTGGATTGAAGGACAAGTTTTGCGCAGGCATGATGATTTTGAATGGTTGCAAACTTACAGTGGAACCAGGCGTTGTCCGCCTTTGTCTTTTACAACAACCGCCGAGTGAATGTGATGATCCTAAAAAACATACTTTTTGCCTCAGTTTTTCCGCCGAAGGCGCCTATGGCGATCCCACCGCAAAATGTCATTTTGCTACCCTCCATTCCCTTGTGGAATATTTTTTATCATAAATGACTTGGTAAGTCAAATCCTACCCAGTATTTCTAACCACCCATTCCCCCACCTCTTTACAGTCCCTTTACAACATTTTGATCCATTCAACCGGGGTGGCTTCCCTTAGTGCGTGGAGGCATTGTGTTTTGGTGACTTACCTATAAAGGAGTGGCAAGGCACCATCCGACTTCCACTGTCGCACTGTTGTATTCCATAATTCTCTCATTATGTAATGTGAGCATTTTGAAATATGGTCTAGTGTACGCCAGTCAGTTGTGTTGTGTGTGTCCTTCCTCCATCTCCATCTCCACCTTCTTCATCGTTAGGATCTGTCACCTAAAAGTTCGCATTACACTAATATTAGAGTGGGAGCTCTCCCGGCTCCCACCCAGCCTACCTTAGTGGACACAGGTCAACACTATGGAAGCACGATGAGGAGCATTAGGAGTGATAACAGTGGCATAGCCATCGACGACATCGTCATGTGAACTTCACCTCCCCCCCTTCACACCCCATAGAGCCATGGTGTTGGAAGCGCCGACAAGCATGGGAAGGCTTAGTTTCCCTCTAACCACTACCACGCGTCCCCCCCCCACACTCGTTGCTACATGCTCCTTGCTCGACCACAACCACGTCGCGCTGCCAGCTACCGCCACTTTGCTACACGTCCAGTGTTGCCTCCCCGACATATTGCCAGATGGTCCCTTCGGCTGCCATTGTGCGACTTGTTGTGGCTTTTAACACACTATCTTGGAGCCCGCTCTCGCCGTTGATCTCCCGGATGCTTGATTAGGAAATGCCACCAACCTGGTAGTCGGATCCGACATGGCTGCCGGATCACATTCGTCCCGCCCGCCCAAGCGTTGGATGTCACCCAACATCTCCGTCGTAAATTTCCTCGCGCCTACGAAGCACAAAAAAGAGAGAAAAATTATTGACATACCCCCAATAGTTGCGGTATTTCGTCGGATACCCCTAAAACAAATAGGTACATAAAATCCCTTGAACTTATGCTTTTCCCCCTGTCCTGGCCATGAGCAACTTTACCATATGCCAGTGGTCATAGACTACAGAGGCCGACATACTACTTTCGTGATCTGCCCCTCTACCCGACACGCAACTTGTGTGCCTGCCCTACATCCAACTTGGCAATGTCGAGGGAAGACGGTAAGGAGGGCAGGAACAGAGAGAAACACATGCACATACACACACACACACACACATACACACACACACACACACACACACACACACACACACACACACACACACACACACACACACACAGAGTCTTCCCCCGAACACAACACGCCCTTATTATGGTTGTACCGGACCTGAAAAATTGCTTCTATATATTTGTTACCAGGGTGCGTTGTGTTCAAAGGGAAGACGACACAACCTGATAATGAATGTATACAACCGATCTTTTCGGTTCGATACAACCATAATCAGGGCGCGTTGTGTTTGGGCGAAAACACCCTCTCTTGCTCTTCCTCTCTCTTTCTCCCTTTCTCCCTTTTTCTCTTTCCAAACATCCGGGATGTCGACCTCTTCCCCTTCCTTTTGGGTATGGTCTCCGACCACTCCTCCTGCGATACTGTGAGCACAACGAGTCGCTAACCTGTAGACCACTATTTTGCAGGCTTATGCAAAAATCCTATAGCAAGCTCACCCCTCGCTTGTTTCACACCCTTCCTCTTCTTGTGCTGCCGTTTTTGCTTCTTGCAGGGACCTGCCCCCCCCCCCTCCTGCAGTATCTTGCCACCCCTTCCCAATTACCTGCGGCCACTATATCCACGTTTGTCGGTCCCTCCACCAATAGCCACCGTCCACTATTATCCCCTTCCCCTACCCCGCCCCACACCTGTCCTCCCAGTTCAACCCCCTCAACTTACCGCTCCTTGCCATCAGCACAGCGGATCCCCTCTAGTGTGTATCTCGTATATTCCTGAGTACAATGGTACATATTGGATCTCACACTGGTTGTAGCTAGCCACCCATAGCTCACAACCAAGTTACGAGGTGAGAATTCCATTGTGTAAGAGGATGATTGTATCCACCGGGCCACCGCCTCCGCGAGGGTATCAATCCCACCTTTGGTGACTTTGCAACATTCCTCGATGACCGCTTTGGTGCTCGGTATAGCACCACAAATGTCATGGAGTGAGGCACCCAAAAGAGATTGTTTGACTCCAATGTTGCCGCGAACTTGTCACCTCATATCCAGATGTTCTAAGACGACCGTCTTGCTTTTGATGTGACATTTTTTTCTCGAGATCACCCTGAAGAGCCTGAATGAGCACTTTCTTGTCAATCTTCTGACTCAGTACCGCCTAGAGCTATGGAAGCGATTTTTTTCTAGTTGAACCGGACGTACGAGGGTAACCAGAGGATGTATGGTTGTTTCACCACTACCTCGCGCTCTCAACAACCTGCCGCCCCCACCCAGTCTCACAACACCACTCAACATCGCTTATCTTTCCCTGGTCGTTTTCGCCGAACGGTTGAACCCGAGGCTCCATTCTCTCTGCGACGTGTTCGAGTATATCAATGATGAAACCATCGTTGAGATCAAACCTACTCTCAAGGTTGCCCTTGAGGATATCAAGCTGGTAAATATCATCTGCTTTCATTTGGATGACGAGACAACCCCTTCAAGTGACCGCGTATGTTCGACGTATAGCAGTTGGACCTCCCGTCGAGTTTTCGCCCTTGTGGACACTTGTTGTTTGGTGAGCATATTACGATTGAGGAACGTCGCGGTTGCATTTGTTGTTGACAATATGACCATACCTCTTTGCTGTGTCCATGCCATGTCATCCTCGATGAATATTGCCTTGCCATTGCACGTTAGCGCTGATCGCTTTGCTCGACCGCTGCACCCACCTAGCTACGATAGACTGCACCTGTGAGGTCTCGTCTGTCGTCGGTTTCCATATCACTGAGTTGCAGTTTGCCCCTTTGGTTACTGGATCTAAGGTTCTACAGTCCACTAGAGATATAACTCCTTCTGCCCCGCCATCTATCTAGGTACGGTTTGCTTACCAACATACCACGATTTCTCCTCCTCCTTGATTCACGCGTCACACCCTTCGCATAGCTTATTGTAGTGTTGAGCTGACGACCAGGGACGATGTTGTGTCGCCTCTCCTGGATTTGAGCAATCTTAAGGCTCGTTAATAACGACTTGCCAAACACAAGCAAGCGCTAGATCATCTTGCCTCTCTGGTTGACCCTGATCATACCCTGCCTATTATTCCTCGTTGTATAGGGACATGTACCAAAGTGTACCGTGCTTTATGGAACTCCTGCTTACAGGGTGATTTTACTTATCTTCGTGTTGTCGAGGAGGTTTGCCTTCCTACCGCCTGCTCTGGCTCTCCTATCTCCGTTACCCTAAAAAAAAAAAAAAAAAAGCGCTTCTTCGACCAAATGGTCCCTGACCTCCGTTTTCCGCTCCCCCTTCATATGCCTCATGGTACCCGTTAGGTTTCATGCTCCGTACATTTTGATGTAATGGAAATCAGGATACGACTTTATCCTTGGCACTTCATACTCTTGTGAGTTCCGCCCGAAAGAAGTCGAATGAGAGAACAAGACACTCGTTCTCAATACAAAGAGCGATTTTCGCTATCTCACTTACCTCTCTGGGACTATCACCCCTCTGGTGAACGTTATACAAAGAGCGGTTTTAGCCATCTCACTTACCTCTCTAGGACTATCACCCCTCTGATGAACGTTATGCGTCAGCAAAATATTACACTTTACGTGATGAACGTTATGAATCTCCTCTACCATGATCCTATATACGAGAATGTTGTGCTTACACCCTTGGAGCCCGATCCACCTGGCCCTCCTCTATCTTCACGGCTCCTATTACTACATTTATCTCTCAACTTATGAATAATTCTTTCATATCCCAGGCTACTACGTCATTCACCGTTGAGTTCATGCCTATGCCTTGCCACGAGGCCGATGCTTTAGAACTCGCAGGATTCTTAACAACCTAAGAGTCCCCCTCGAACTGAGAGTTTCACGACGTCTTTCCCTGATATTTTTCATGCATCGGGAATCCTATGATGCGCAGTGTTAGAACATTTGATCCAACTCGTGGATGCCTATCGTATTCACCACCAGACACCCAACGGGTCTCGATTCTAGAGGTGACAAAACTCAAACCTCATCTTGAGCACCCGTCTTCTTTGCTCGTAAAACGAACGATATTATCAGACTCTACATCAATTACCATGATCTTAACCGCTACACGATTAAAAACAACTATCTCATGCTTCATGCCGATGACTTGTTTATCCATCTATCAGGAACGACTTCTTTACGACGATAGATCTTCGTAGTCATTTCCACCAGACTCGTGTTGTTGTAAATGATCACCTGAACCGCTTTCCAACCGTGCTTCGAGAATGCCATTCGAGTTCATGGTAATGTTATCCGGCCTCACCAATGTACCCACTACCTTCCAGAAGATGATAAACGATATACTCAATGATATCTTTAAAGATTACGTTCTCGTATAAGTGTACGACAAATTGATCTATAGTCGTACATCGAATACCCATATCAGACATCTTTGGGTTGTCCTACAACACTTACAACAATATGACGTTTATGCCAAACTCAGTAAATGCCGCATTGCCCAACGCAAAGTAGCCTTCTTAAAACACTCTGTCTGATCAAGGTCGCCACATGGACGATGTGAAAATCACTGCTATCTCGGTTTGACCTACCCCACATCCATCAAACTGTTTTACAATTTCTTTTAGGTTTGACTCGTTATCATAGTAAGTTTATTGAGAGATATACTAGTGGTTCCTATGTCCTTACTTAGTTCTCCTCCGAAAGGATGTTCTGTAAGACTATACACCCCTCCATAAGGACGCCTTTAGTACTGTCAAAATTTTAGTCCTGATGTCCTCCATGACTAGACACCCCTCTATGAGGATGCCTTCAGTGCTGTCAAGTATTGGCGCTGTATGACTAGACGCCTCTCCATGACTTTTACGACCATTCTTCATCTCCTTGATTTTGACCGTCCCTTCATCGTTACCACCAATACGCCAGATTTTGCAGTGGGGCTGTACTTTCTTAGATGTTTCCTACCATGCCGGACTCTTATGATTCTATAATATAATTACCTTCTGTACATAGTTCCAATCACACTAACAATCCATTGATAAATTTGTTACAGTATTCCGAAGTGGTCTCGATGTCAAAGTCAAACTGATCAATGCCCACCGTAACAAGCGATGGTATTATTGATCTTGTCCTATGTTTCGAATGCCAAGGAGAAGTCAAGTTGGTCAATGCATGCCACAATGGTCAATGCATGATGTTGTCTGCCGCGATGTGCACACCTATGCCTCGCCACAAGGTAGACCCCCTTGATCACATAATATAATGAACTGTTGTGCGTAATTTCGGGGACATTGACAATCCATTACTAAATTTGTTAGAGTATTTGGAAGTAGTCCCGATGTCAAAGTCAAATTGGTCAACACACGCCAAAACGAGGTGGTGTTATTGGCCTTTTCCTTTCTCTTGAATGTCAAGGACTTGTTGTCAGTTAGCCACAAGCATTCCTTAAGCTAAATGAAAAAGTGTTATAATCATTTGAATGCGTTGATAAAAGCTAATAGTTTTTGCTTCCTTGTACTGTTGCTGAATACGTTAAGGGGATTATCTTGCTTCTAGAGTTGACAAGCTAACAACCATTTTCACTTTCCTGGTCAAGAATTGGCCTCATACTATAGCCGAATGCATTGATGGCAATGCATATAAAAAATGTGGGGTCAAAGATGGGCAGGACCGGTCTATTTAACAATATTGCCTTGAGTGTCTGAAAGGTTGCATATGCATCCTCACCAATTCAAACTATTGGTCCTTTTTCAACAACTCAGTAGGAGTGAGGGGCTTGGCAAAATGAAGATGACAGAGTTTTCCTAAGACGGTTTGCAAATGTAGAATGTGCTTGTCCAAGGTGCGGTTGTACGCTAGAATGTTGTTGAGATCAACCAAAACGAAACGTTACAGTACTGCGCGAAACTCATACGTGATCTGTTACGGACTTCGCCAGGGCTCGATCCCTGGTCTATCTTTTGCTGTTTCGGCTGTACCCCGTTTTCGACCTGGCACTCTTTTTCCAAACCCCTCCTTTGGTACCGTAGGATTTTGGACAACTAGCGCCATGCTGCAATTCGGGCGCCACTTTCAAATACTGCATTTTTCAGTTCTGCCCT
>BFEA01000025.1:3772093-3787252 GCA_003427395.1 Chara braunii | reverse complement strand
CGTGTCGAGTGAGTGAGTGTGTGTGTGTGCTCTCACTCTCTCCCTCTCTCTCTCCTCTCCCTCGGCTCACCCTCCGCCTCACTCCCGTTACATGATCGCTACTTGGTATATTTCCGAGGTATTAGAAAGTTTGAACAACATCATAATCCTCTCATAATCCTCTCAAAGTGCCCATACTGCATCTTGAACCCGGATTTGTGTTGGTCTTGCAGGTGGATTTGGTTCTCATCATAGTCTAAGCTTAGGTCTAGTTTGTTGAAGTGGCTGGTTCTTCCTAGTTGAAGAGGGACGGCGTTCTTTATGGTCAGTGCATCCAGTTTATGATACTCAATATACAACCTCTAGCTTGTCATGGATCCCAGCTTGGTAGTCAGCCGGGAAAGTCCTACCTTTGGAAGGGGGCAATTGAGGGTAAGAAGCTGTTGCCCATATGGTAGTCTTCCGGTCACATATCATAGATCACGGGTTCGAGTCTGGCTTGGGCCTTGGGGGGTGTTCTTGCTGAGCTTGACCTTCCATCTCTTCAAAGAACACATAGTTCCCTCTACATAGTACTGCACATATCTGGCCTTCGGGCATACACAAACATGGCTTGTGAACATACACATAGCCTACAGGGTCATACATACATAGCTTATGGGCAGACATATACATACAACTATAATATCGGGCTGGGGGGGTCTATCAGGCACATGACGGGGTCTGCTTATGCATGGGGCTTAGACTCTAGGGGAGGGGAGGGACATAAGTCGCTCCGGCTAGTCTGAGTTCCACCTAGCCTTGGGTAAGTTAGGGGAAGGGTGGTAGGATGTGTCCTTGGCGCCAGCTTGCCTTGCCTAGGTACTCCTGCTGGGTAGACTCTCTAATATTCGGCCTGTGGAAGATTGCATGAGCCTGGCGTCCGAAGTTCCATATGGCAAGGTTCGTTCACTTCCGCTTCTTCTAGGGCTGGGGGCCCACCCAGCCTTGGTGCTTGTCACTGCTGTCCGGTCCAAGTTGCCCTCAATACTGGTAGGCTGATGGTCCTAAGTGCTGACACTGAAGTAGGATAGTAGGGATAGGGGGTGCGCTGGGAGTATTAATGTGGGGAAGGGTAGGGAAGGTGGCCTATCCTGTCAGGGCAACCACCGGCTGCCGGTGCCAGCGATCACCGTGGGTCTGGTCCTTGCCCTCTACAACACCCGGGGCTTAAAAAGGAAAAAAAAGAAGCTGTTGGCCAAGTTGGCGGAGTCAGAAGAATCATAGCAAAGCCTAGGGGCATTGAAGCTTTCCTTCAGTGGCCCAGCGGCCTAGCTCAGTTGGTAGAGCACCTAAGTGGCATTCAGGAGGTCGTGGGTTTGATTCCCCACATCGTCCGCTCGACTCCCTACGTCGTCCATTCAACTGCCTATGGCCCCCTGCAGCACACTTCGGGATCACCAGCTGAAATAAGTGGTTGACGCCCCCTTGTTGATCTTGGCAGGATAGGTAAGAGGTCCGTCATTCTGCAATAGGGGTCACAAGCCTAGGTACTACTACTCGCACGAGTCGCGCCGAACTTAGCCAGGAGGGACTTGGCTCAACCCTGCGGGGCTTGGAAACCCATAACTCTCAGCGTCCATCCTATAGAAACAATACAACATCGGGATTCCTAGGTGCTTGGCGGGTAGTTAGCGTGAGAAATTGAGAATGTCTCAATATTGAAAAAAGAGAATAGCATAGGGAATTATTAAAAAAAAAAAAAAAAACCTTGTCCCCCTAATGAAGCATAGACAAGTTTTTTTGTTTTTTTTTCTTCCTGAAGCAGAGTTCATTCAGATCATTGTTCAGCTTTCCAAACAGAATATTTCTGGAGGAGTGGAATTGTGCCATGATTCTTTGAAACAAGCACGCCACTGAGAACCGCAGGAGTCAAACTCGTGTCAGTCAGGCTCCAGTTGCTGCCAGACTGTGCAAACTTGGCATGAACCTGAGCTAAATGCAAGCCAAGATCAGGCAAGGGGGCACAGGTGACCCATAAGCATGGCCAAATTGTAAACATGAAAGGGATCAAGGTCTCACAGACACTCCTAACCCGTCTGGTACACAGAAGTAACTATGAATAAACAGACCATGAGTTCAAATCCTGACTGAACGAGATGAATACACTTATCATAATAACGTGAGGTGCTACCCCCTCCGTTTTTTCTTTTTTTTCTTTTAAGGTTCGCACAGACTTGACCACCACGTGTCAGCCCCACAGATCACTGGCAATCCAGGCTGCTGCTGGCGAGAAGGGACCAACCAGCCTGTTGAGTAATGGGGCTTTGCTCCTTGGAGCTAGGCAGCACAGATGCAATCAGACTTGTGAGCCTTGTGGACTGCATTTGCGCTGGGCACCTGCATGCGCAAATCTTGTCGAAGTGAAGACCCGCTTCATGCCGGTCGAAGCTCCGTGAAACACATTTTGCTCTCAGGGAGGTCCGGTTCTGCAGTTGCAAGCCTTCCTGCCAATGACGTCCTTCCGCAGGTCCTGTAGCACTCCTACAAAGTCCTTGCTTCTGTGGCCCCAGGGGCAAGGAAGGATAGAAGGATACCCCTGCCACACAGAAAGCAAAGGAAGAATGTTTTGTTCCCTTGGCCATACGGAGGATCCGCTCTGTCATGCCCGATGAGAAAAGGTGGCAGTTCTACTGGAGCTGGAGTTAACGGGGGAAGTTCTGGGGCTCCTGTTGAGACTGCATGGCCTCCTTTGGAGATCCGAATATATGCGCGAGACCCGGTGAGGGTATGAAAGTGACTCGATTTGCTTTTTCTTCTTTCTTCTTTCTTCTCCAGCCAGTCCCAGTCAGCAAGGGCCCCACCTTCATATCTTTGACCATCCACTTTGTGATGTTAGCTTTATTACAGGAAGCAGCAACAACAGACACTACCTAGTTTTATATAGAACAAGAAAGTTAAGAAAGATGATCTGGTTTAGTGAGTTTTTTTTTGTGTCCCCCCCCCCCTGGCTTTGTCCATCCACTCTGTGCTTACCAGAAGAAGCAACTAGGGACACTAGTTTTATATAGAAACGTAGAAAGAGAGTTAAGACGGATGAACTGGTTTGGTGTTGTTTTTTCTTCCTGTGCCTGTGGTCAGACTCCGATGGTTGGTGAGACAAGAGTGGTAGAACCTGGTAGGACTGGTTTGGCCAGGTCACAACTTGTCTAGCACAACGGTAACCCAGTGCCTTCATCACAGTTTTCAGGAACGAGACGAAGGATCGAACGTCAAAACTCAAAACAAGCAGAGGAGCACCAGCACACGGAAAACATATGGGTCTCATTATGGTTCTCCACAAAAAGTGTGTGGTTGTTGGAGACTATCATCGGTGTGTTCTCTGCTAAGCTTCGGGTGCGTGCCTTGAGCTCAGCTTAATAGAATGCATGGTTGCGTCCCACTGCAGTAGGAATCACACTCGCGAGGCACATGCTACGCACCCTAGCACTCAAAATACAACGCCTGCAGCTTGGATAACATTTGCATTTGTTTCTGAGCATTGCTTTCTTATGCTAGCACAGAACGCAGCTTGGATAAAAAAGTATGCGTAGTTGTTGCAGCCCCTTAAAAAAGCATGGCCCACCTTGGATAACATTTTTTCTTATGCTATGACCCATAACCTAAGCCAAAGGTTTGAGGTTTGCATGTTGTACGCCCCTTTACATTGCGAATAAAAAATTGAAGCCTCATTTTTGGGTTCCCCACAAAAAAATGCATGGTTGCTGCAGAGTATGATTGTTCCTTACTAGGAAGGATGTACAATCCCTGCTCCTTCACCACATTGACTGCTCTGCAACTTCGGGACCACTCTCTTCACCCAAATGAAACGCCCGGTCATTATAGCTGCATTTGGCACAACTCTCAGTCCAGATGCAGCGATAATGAGCAGGCATTTCATTCGGGTGTAGACGGGCAAAAGCCTGTACCGATAGGGCTACTTCTTAACCGAGAAGAGGCGCCCAGATCGAGTTGACGCAACGAGGGAGGGATTCACATGCGACTGTTTACGGGGGAGGACAAATTAATCATTGACAAGTTGACGACAGGCTGAGATGGAGAAAATGAGATGTTACCTGAGGACAGCTTCTTGGTCACCTCCGTGCACTGCCAGACTTCAGTTCTCCAAGCCATCTGAAAGCCGCCGGTGCATGTGCCATCAAAACCCTGAGCGTCTGGACCAGGTGCTCAACAGCAGACAAAAGCATGCTCATGCTGTCATAGCCCACCTAAGTAAATACAAAAAAGTTGAAAAACGTAAAAAGGAGCAAAAGCTGCAAAAGACGAAAAACAGCCCGTAATTTACATCACCGTGGAGCTTGGGCAATGTCGTATGACTGAGCCGATTGCTAGGTTGTGTCCATATCTTGAAAAGATTGCAGTGGAGCCATAGCTATCTTCGTCATAGTCATGGACAGTGCAAAGGCTAGACCAAGACCCAGCCCTAGTCGTAGATGATTCCTAGCCCAGTGGGGCCCAACCCTAAGGCGCAGTGGACCACGGACTTGGCTAAGCTAGCAGATTCGTATGCTTTGCGTACGGAACTGCCCTTGATCGTCACAATGTCCACAGAAGCAAGCGGCATGGGATCACTGCACTCAACAAGATCAACTTAAATTCAAACAACCAATCAGGAGCTTTACTATCATATTAGATGCTGAATGCGACGGTAGACACAACACTCCACCCATAGCCCTTCTGCTCCCACTGTGTCAGGCGGACGCAACACTCTGCCGAAAACGATCAGCATGTCTCATTTCCGATGCGACCTCTACAGTTTGCAGTGTGTCAAAAAAAAGCTCGCAAGGCGGCACAACGATTTTGAGACCTACTCCCCACGAGTGGTGAACGGGGTAAACTATTTTAATTGCTGAAACCATGTTTTTTGGCCAAATTTTCCATTGGAAAGAGTGTTGAGACAACCCTTTCTGTACTTCAGCGAGATGCTTCCTTCCTGTACTTCGGAAAGACCCTCACTTGCTCTCCTAGCCCCATCCATTCCATACATTTGGTTATGTTCATCTGTGTGTCCGCTTGTCTGTCTGCATGTTTCTGCACCATCCCACCGCTGGTAAATAGATTAGTAAACTCAAAGATGTATTAGGCTTTACTATCACACAGAATACATGTTTTGTAAGGACCTTCCCAAACACGGACTGAGAGCACAGCTGATTTCTGAGTTTTGCCGCTAGAATGAATGCCTTGCTGAGACTCCCGCTTTCTGCTGAGTTTTCTACGTCTGTGTGTGTACGTGCTTGCTGGTCTGCGTGCCTGTCTGAGTGCTTTTCGGCTTGAGTGTGCGTGTGAGCCACAAGGGTGCTTGCTTGCTTGAAAGGCCCTGTAGGGCCGGTACTTGCCTGTGGCCGTGACATTGAAGGTTGCAGCGGGGAAAACACTCAAGTAGCGGGAGTAGGCCCGTGGCACTTAGAGCAGCGGGGAAAAAACACTCAAGCAGCAGGTAGGCCGGTACCACTCAAAGTAGTGGTAGATGTGTCGGGGACTGGAGCCCAAGCAGAAGAAGACAAAAAGTTGGCATTTTTAGAGGCCCAGTAGTTGTAGGCTAGGTCTAGGCGGGTGCAGTCCAACTAGTCTGAGTCTAGGGCCTGTGCGGGCGATATCAGAGTCTGCAATGATGTTTCCCTCTGAAAGGGAGGAGGTACCGGTTGCTTGGAGGCCGCGCGGCCTGGAAGTCACCACCAAGAGGCAAGTTGGCCGCTATATCTCCAGGAGGAGCGAAGTGCTCCTCCTCATTTGCTGCGTGCAAGTCATCATTATTATTATTATTTATTGTTTGAATAAGAGGGGAGGAGGAAGGGAGGAGAATTTGGTTGGGGAGAAGAAAGGGGGTTATCATTGGTCTTTGCTGGTGTACATCTTCTTCTTCTTCTTTCTTTCTTCTTCGTCATCTTCTTTCTCTCCCTCTCCTCTCGAGTTCATTCATTTCTTTTGCAATTGGACGGCATTGTGCTTTCTCGTGATTTTGCACTTCAAAAGTGGCCAGGATCATAACAGTTGAAAAAAAAACACGCTTCGTGCGGTCATCACCCTTCTACCTATCTCTGCTCAAATGACGAGTGTATCGACCCGTGTGTCTTCCTCATATGCACTGGCCTTCCTCCTCTCAATGTCCAGCTCCTCCCTCGTATCTGAATCCCTCAACGAACCCGATCTCCTCAATAGCCCCAGTCCCTCCTTATCTGAATGTTGGATGCCAGTTCCTCCGGTACCTCAAACCTCAACCGTCTGTGCCCTCCGAGTCCTTGGTGCTGGAAATCTGACACTCAGTTGTCCTGTCGGCTAGGATCTTCCTGCCCTTATCATTTGTCATGTCTTCAAAATTCTGTCAATAACTGTCTCAACTGCAGATCTCTCCGGATTTTCCCCCCAGCTGGTTTTCGCTAACCACTGTCTCCCACTTCGTGGTGTCAGATCCCGTTCCGAGTGCCTTAATTTCCATTACCCGAAATGCCTGGCCAATTACTTTTACTGGGTAGTCCAGCGCAATCAATTCTTTAGCCCATAGGTGTAAAACCCCTGGTAAATGATTGCAGTTGAGCGYATTTATCCCACTGCTGGTGTTCCCTTCCTGTCTGCCTGCAGGCAAACTCTCTCCCTCTCCCCAGGGTCATCTGAGAGCCTTCAGGTCCCAATGCCTGCTGATACCTCTTGCTGTGCTCCACATTAGATGCCCTCTGCTTTTCCGCAKCCCACTCCCTGTCCCTTCACTCCTTTCTCATTCCTCGGYTGTCCAGTTCAAGGTCTATGTCTCCACTGCAAAGCCTTGAGGTGCTTCCGCCCTCACTGACCTCACTGKCCCCCCCCTCTGCCTGTTCTGTTCACATGTCATTCTCCATCCCATTGTCTGAAAGCTTTCCAGTGTTTTGCAATCAGACTTGTCTCAATCTCGCTTGCAACATGCATACATGTATGTGCCGATGGCAAACCAACTTCATCAACTCAGAACCAGCAATGAACTTGCAATGCGACATGCGCCCACACAGAAACTCAGAGATATGGCCTCTGGCCAGCAACCCAGCTTAAGTCAACTGTTACAACTTGCGGCTATGGCCGCCGAACACTGTCTCCACCATCAGCCTCACTCTCACTCACKCATACACGCACRAAGATCCACCCTGAATGTCCATGCATCACACACACACACGCACTGCACTCTCCATTGACGTCAGCAGCTTGGCGGCTATGGCCGCCGTCGTCTTCCTCCTCAAGGTGGCTTTGSCCGCCGTYGTCCTCCTCTGYGCTCTTCAGCTTCGGGCACCTGCAGACCTCCACACAAGTCACACTGGCAGCGCTTCCGCATGGCTCACAGGCGAATGAATGAAGGGCTGAGCGCAGCCGCTTTATTTATACTGTTTCGCAGGTGGCCTGGCCTGCCCCYGACCCTGGGCCAAAACRCGTGGGCCTGAATGGCCCCAAACCGTGTGGGCCAAACCGCGTGGGCCCTCACCTGGCACTTGCTGACTCAGACGGGTGGACTGGGCCTACGACCTTCTAGAACCTAGGACTGACTCTTCGCAACTTCCGTAGCTTCTCTTACTTTTCTTGCTCTTTATTATTTATCTGACAGGTTCATGCAKTGGACCTGAGAGAAAAGGTGGAAGTAAGGCAAGCTGACAGTCAATCCTCCACGATGCGGGAGTAATCAATGCTGGTCAGGGTTCCTTCGACCGGACGGAAGGAAGCGTGAGTGTGTTTCATGATGTAATATTTCATTCTGACTTGCCGGTGGAATAGGAACCGGACTGATGCTCCCAGATTGGAAATGGAGCCAGGGCCGTAAGGACCTGTTTTAAGGGGGGGRRAAAAACGACTGACTCTTGGCTAACAGCTASGACTAACTACGGACTGACCATTACACTACCGAAAAGTCAGATAGAGGTTTCCAGGAGGACCCTAACTAAGCCTAACGGTAACACACTAAAATTCTAACACGAAGGTCTATGGTTCAAGACCTAACGACTGAACGGTAACAACCGTAACACGCTAAAATGCTAACACGAAGGTCTATGGTTCAAGACCTAACGACTGAGTAACACCCATACTAACTAGCCTAAGGGGCTTAGGGACAGGTCGTGGGTTCAAATCTCACATAGTGTTACAGGGTCAATGTACAGGGTTACGGGGTAGGTCTAGGGGTCGAGTCCTGATGTCTGCATCTGTCGGGTAAACTGGGTGAAACCGTTTCAGTCTGCCAACTTCTCCGATGGCGTTGGATGCTTCGCTTTTGTGGTTTCAGCTTCTTTCACACTTTCCGCTTCTGGGATCTTGGAAAGAGTCCTGCTTTTCCCACTCTTCTTTGTCTGTCATTTCCATTTTCCCACTTGGCTTTTTTTGTCTTTTCAGCTTCTTTCGCACTTTCCGCTTCTGAGATCTTGGAAAGAGTCCTCCTTTTCCCACTCTTCTTTGTCTGTCATTTCCATTTTCCCACTCTTCTTTGTCTGTCATTTCCATCTTCCCACTCTTCTTTGTCTGTCATTTCCATGTTCCTACTCTTTTTTGTCTGTCATTTCCATTTTCCCACTTTTCTTTGTCTGTCATTTCCATTTGTACGTCTTGGCCCTCTCGGATGGTGTTCAATTCTTCGCTTTTGTGGTTCCAGCTTCTTTCACACTTTCTACATTTGAGACCCTGGAAAGAGTCCTCCAAGGAATTTGTTTCGTTGTCATAGAATCACGCAGATCATACGGTGTTCTCAAGAATATATATTTTTTCTGCTTTCAAAATCTCTGCAAGAATCGGTCAAGGAGGCGGATATCCTCTCCCGAACCACATTTCCAGGGCTAGACGACAAACCTATCAGCCTGCTGATCAATTTGATAATCTCGGTAACCTGGTGGAAAGAGGGAAGGCTTTCTAGTATCTACCGATTCAATAACTCGCTCCTCTGAGTTGAACGTCTCAATGAAAGGGTGAACTGGACCTGTTTTTTTCTGAAAGCAAAAATCTGCAATCAGCGCAGATCACCACCCATGGTTTCTGGATAGCTACACAGAACTCATTTGAGCGGTTGCTGAAGAGTCCAGTGATATTGCTAAGATTAGGACAGGAAGGGAAACGGAATAACACCAACGAGCCTAGCGCAGTTGGTACACCAATGAACTGTTGAAATACTGTCTTGAGTTCAAATCCTGCTGAACCCTCATGAATGAAATAAACCATTCTGAATTACCCTGGGCCCGCCCGATCGATGAAGAAGATATCACAAGGCTGTCACCCTTCAAAAAAAAAAATTAAAAAAATGAAGGGGGCGAGTGTGTTGATGTCACTTTTGAGTACCGAATGAGCAAAAAAAACACACACCGGCAAAGAAAACAGGGCCGAGTTTGAAAAAGCAATGAAAGTACCAACAGCCGTGGTGTCAGGCTGGGTGTCATAACTGCAGGGGTCGGCCATGGTGTCAGACGGGGAAAGAAAAAGGGGAAACAAATGCCCAACGGATTCTTTTCTACCCAAATTGCCATTTCAAACTCACGCCGTGATATCTTTGTGGGCGCGCTTCTTTTGTTTGCCTTTGCAAACTCAAAACCTGCCGCGTCCGCTGTTGTTTCAAAAAAAGGAAAACGGAATAACAGTCCAGCTGGCAGAGACTAATCTCATCTGTGTGTTCAGCTTCTTTCACACTTTCTGCATCTCAGATCCTGGATAGAGTCCTCCAATGAGTTTGTTTCCTTGTCATTCTGTCTCTGTCCCCTTTCTCATGTCTTGTCTGCGTACCGGAGGGTTATGTGTTTGGAGAGTTCTCCATTCTTCTTCAATGTCTCATATTGGTTCGGTGTTGTCTGTATGCCAGCACCAGTTCTGTTTTTTCCTTGTTTGCTGGAAGCTGTGTAGTATGTACATCCACGTTTTTCTTTTCACGTACTCTCGGATCCAGTGGAGCGATCTTGTACTCTGTGCATCCTTCCTCCTGTTCTTTTCATGTACTCTCGGATCCATTGGAGCGATCCTGTACTCTGTGCATACTTCCTCCTGTTCTGGTCTGAATTCAGGCTCTGGTATAGGGCTATGTTAAAACATCAGTACACCACAGGAGTGGCGCTGGATGCCTAGACGTAGGCCTCCAGCCACTTCAGATAAACAGCTGTTTAGCCTGACTGTAAAGGACACATACCGGCTGTTGCGCCCAAAAGTGAATGTGAGAGAGATAGTGAGGGCTCGCTGGCAAACTCATCTGAATGTAGGGAGTGACTCTCTTCGCCCTATCAGATGGTTTACAACCATGAAATCCAAACCGGCAAAGTTTACCTCACTACAATGGCATATAGAACATCGCTGTCTCCCTACTAACAATTGGCTGGTGGACCGCACACCCCTGGAACAGAGGGGCTTGGCGTTGCCATGGTGCAAATCCTGCCACACCTCCTTCCCCTCTCGAAAGATCCCGGAAACTATCGAACATATCTTCCTACAGTGCCCAGGAGCAGTGCTAACATGGCGATGGTGGGATAGGATATGGAACCTTTTGGATACTGGATCCACCTGGCCATGGGACTGAAGAGCACTGCTCTGCGAGGCGTGGACCTCCCCCACGGACAGGGACTTTGAGAACAATATGTTCCAGACAGGCAGGAGAGCCATCATATGGGCACTCTGACGAAAACGTTGTATACACTCCATTGAAGGGGTCCGCGTAGAAGGGGAGGAGGTGACAGAAATGATCAGACAGTTCATCAATCAAGAACTCCTCACCCGGTGGCAGAAAGTCAAAAGCCAACTGGACTTGTACCACCTAAAAAAAGACATTAAACAAGCAATAAATCAATTCTCAGGGGACTGGTTGGGTAGCAACCAACGGGTTGGATTGCACATATCCGCTGGGAGGGGGGGCAAACACAGGGGCAGGAACAGAATGATTTTAAAAGGGATTACTGCATCTGCTTTAAAGAATGGACCAAGGTAGACCCGGGGGTCCAGCTGCACCCACCCACAGACTTCCCGGACCTCTTCCCACCTCATCAGCTGACAATGGTGGACATGCATTGATATGGAGCAGCATAAGCCGACGTCGACGGGGAGCGAGGTGGCAAAGTCTTTTGGGAGAGAGAGAGCTAGTTTCTCTGAAGTAGGTATCTGGCGCCCGGTGCTGGGCGAAGAGGCTTTCCCTGCTCCCAACAACCTGCACAGTCAGAGTAATCTCTGCTAGCAGGTGTCTTTGTCAGTTTTTCTCAGCTAATTGTTGTACAAGGATGCCAGCCGCTATGGAATGGAGCAGAAGGAATGATTGTGGGGGTTGGGATGCAAATGACTCTCTCACTAACAACCTGCGCAGTCAAACCTCTGGAGGACAGAGTAATCAATGCTGGCAGGTGTCTTACTCAGTGGTACCTCCTGATACTTTCCTGCTTTGCTGTGTGTAAGGGACACTGGACCCATTTTTCAGCAGGTGACGCTCCCCACCAATAGATGGAGCCTTTCCCCGTGTGCTAGTGGTGCCTGCTTTTAGCAGCAGCACTAACACTGCAGGGGGTGTTGGAAAAAAAAAAAAAAAAAAAAAAAAAAGCCCCCCAGGTGTCAGCATGAAACCCGCACCACTTCGGAAGTCTGCGATTTTTTTCCCAACGGCGCCTCAGAATTTTGCTTGTGGCGACAAAAACTTTCCGCAACGCTGGGGCGGTGCACTAGCGGTTTAAACCGCTAGTACACGGCCCCAGGCTTGCAGTCCGAAACTTGTCGCCACAAAAAAATGAGGCCTAAACGTCAAACGCTGGGCCCGCTGTTGATAAATTGGATCGGTGGTCGCATTTTCATTTTGCGCTTCCAGAATTTTAGGTGTCAGGCCCGCGGCCCAGGTGCCCATCTACTGGTGCTTTAACAGGTCCTGATGGTGACCAAACTGGTGACCCATCTGGCTTGCTGTTTGTGATGGTGCTGACTTTTCTTCCTGTTCCAATGCCCTTCGTCTCTTGGTATCGAGGTTCCAAGCCCCTTGGTCCATTGTTTGCTCCAGTGTGTGTTTGCCCTCCTGTTTGTGATGTGTGCTGGAGCATTGTGGGATCGGAAGGTGATGTGATGTCCATCAATTCTTTCCTAACGGTTGGTCTTGGAATCTTGGCGGTTTGTTAAGGCACTCTCGCTCTGTTTGTTCTCTGATACCATCCAGATCCCATGGGACATGCTCTCTTGCTTTTTCCCCCATTACTACCCTTGAATCAATGAGAGGGGACATTGTGGCCTTTTGCTGGATTGCCTGATTCTTTTCCTGCCCCCTTTTGCTTGCCACCTGCTACCAGCTGGCGGGTCTCCAGTTTCTCCACTTGGGGTTCTTCGTTTGTATAGTGCCATATCCAGTCAGTTTCGTTCAAGCTGACATCAAATACCCATCAGTTGTACTGTGGATCTATGATATAGCATTGGCCGAGTACTCTCTCTCTCTCTCTCTCTCTCTCTCTCTCTCTCTCTCTCTCTCTCTCTCTCTCTCTCTCTCTCTCTCTCCATATCTGAAATCCGCCTTATATTGTTTCTTGGGCAGCCCTTTGTGTCCTGGAACTCTGAAGTAGGCGTGCTCAACTATCCGGTCAACTTTCAAAGGCCCATCCATCTGAGGTGGAATCATGGGTCTATGAGATGCGAACTGACCTTTAGTCACATCGGGCAACGGTTGGGAAGCATGGCAAAATGGTAAAGTACGCGGATGCCGAGACACATGAATTGCATACGGACACGTAGCTTTCTGGAAATGTTCTCCTCTGGACTGAACTCTGCGATCTTCACCCAAACGAGATATCCCACCTAGAAGTGGGATATATGACCATGCTTGTTAGGTCGATCTATCATATCCAACTGCAATTTTCTTTGCTGTTTCTCTGTAAGATCTTCTCATCTTTCTCTGGAAAAGTTCGAAGGCTTTCCTGGTGTCCATCCAAGTTGCAGTTAGTTTGGGTTCCGTCCAAAAGCCATGTGGATAGCATTGTAGTAAACACCATCTTTAGGCAAATGCTTGTCCCAATCAAGCTGATTGGGAGCAATGACATGTCTCAATAACCCATTTACTTGTTCATTTGTGTGTCATACCGTTTCGTTGAAGTCTACCGTTGGTCATTACTGAACCAGACATCCCTATCACTCACTATGCTTCTAGGCATTCCAAAATCTGATACCCATTTACTTTGCAAGAAGACTATCCAGAAGTAGGTAAGACCTCTTCTAGGTCTTAGCTACTTCTGGAAAGGGGTAGGAATCTAGCAAACTTCGAACAACATGCCAACTTCTGTTTCTAATGTCTCCATCAAATCCATGTCTGCTGACTCACCAGAACCAGATGGAATAGGAGGCTCTACTAAGCCTAAGGGTCTATATAGTATATAATTGTGACCATCGTGTATTATACTACCGTCTTCGCCCGAATAGAACGCCCGGTCATTATGGCAGCATCTAGACTGAAAGTTAACCCAAATACGGCTATAATCAACAGACACTCTATTCGGGTGAAAACGGTAGGCCACCAGAGCTACTGCAACAGCTTATAGCATATGTCTTCTATGTAACATTCCAATTCTAACGGATGTCCAATACCACGGCTAATCGCTTCGATCACACCCGAACAGTGTGTCATTCCTATTCTACGAACCCCGTACTATGTCCATAATTTCATAGGTACTCTTGATTGCCCAAGTCGTTCCCGAAAAAGGCAAGGGTCTCCAAAGCCCACGGGGCCACGGACTTCTCTCTTTCATTTGCTAGCACAAACAACATGACATCTGACACATTTAACACAGTAGAAACACTCCAAGAGTCTCAAATGAGTCTTCTTGAACCTAAAATGTCCCTATGCGTCACGACATTCACTAAGTACTTCTGACCTCAAATTTTGTTCTACGAAGGTTCACACAACTTTCTTGCTTCCCCGGGGTAAGAATATATCTGACACATTTAGTGCAGTAGAAACACTCAAAGAGTCTCAAATGAGTCTTCCCTATGGGTCATGGCATTCGCTAAGAACTCCTGCGCTCAAATTTTGTTACAAAGGTACGCACAATTTTCTCGCTTCCCTACTCTTTCATGAATACCACCTCTCTGCAGCAATAGTCTGGTCCAAGACCTGGATCTGCCTCCAACTCTGCAATGATCTGAGAATATACCAAGTCAGCTGCATAAACTCTTGCAATTATGTCGACCGAACTACTCACCCACTCTTCTCTTCACTTCGCTTCGTTGAGGGCTCCTGCATCAGGGACCTTCTTGTACATCCCCTCCTTACGTTTGAACACGAAGTCAAAAGCATCAATGGGAGTACGCACTAAAAGGACTGTCACAAGGGTGGGGGTATGCGCTAAGCGCAAGTGCCGAGTTAGGACTGGACTTCGGTTCTTGTGTGGTCTGGTTATGAGGGGGGATCCGTACTCAAAATGGAAAGGGCAAAGGAGGCGAGGAAAACTGCTTCGGGCAGAAGCAATAAGTAGGTAGGGAGGTTTCCGCAACTTTCCGCACGTTGGTAGCAAGGAGCGGGAATCAGAACAAATTTTCCATTTGAGCTGTATGACAGGAAATTGTCACAATGCTGAGGTGCCTCTTATCGGGAAGTGGATATGCTCAGCGCATCATGCCATCACCAGGAAATCTCGGAGAGTGGATGCTCCTTGCATCTGCGATAATCATAGGGTATGAAGAGTCCAGGCCACACAAGAGCTAGGTTTTTTTCACTCCCAAACTGACCAAGCAGGTGCCCCAGCTGCGTTCCTGCACGTGGCACAGTGGCCTTGGAGGTGTTGACTGTGCCAACGCCGGTGGAGCAGGGTGGAGTCAGACCTTGGTTATCCAAAGTGTGAGGGTCATCATTTGACTGCAGTGTGCGGCGGAAGACCATCAGGGAGCTATTCGACAACATCATAACAGCGCTGTCCATCTTCATCAACAGGGAGTGTCATCAGCGGAGCTACGGCTTTCCTCATCGGCGGGGTCATCATCACGGGAGCGACTTTTTATCTGTGTTGTCTTGTTTGCTTGTTTGTCTTGTTCCTAGCAGGTCCATCTTCAGCATCATTGCCGCTGGTTCATCAGTATTGTCGGTCATCATCATCTTCATCAGCAATCGGATGCTGGGTCGTCATTACTGAAGTGAGCCAAGTATGTGTCAAGTTCCATCTCGCATACATGAATGAACATTTCAGATGAGAGTTCACACGTGAGAAGCCAAACCGAGATACA
>BFEA01000025.1:3752666-3770217 GCA_003427395.1 Chara braunii | reverse complement strand
GGGAGCGGGAGGGGGAGGGGGAGGGGAGAGAGGAGTTGACCTCATCATCATCATCATTTCGTTGTCATCTTCATCCGGTTTTCTCTCCTCTTTTCTCTCTCTCCCCTTGTTAGCTAACGATTTGGTTCTGGCGAGATGGTAAGTTGGGGGAGAGCTATCCTCTGCAGGGGCATCACACGGCGGGAGGTGATTGCCCTGTAGTGAGTGAGGGCAGATTTTGGGGGTTGTACTAATCTGGGGCTGGGATTATACCCCAGAGGTGGAAGATTGGGGCCACAAAGGGTTGATCGAGGCATACTTTTGGGGGAACTGGATGCCTTGAAGGGAATATGGGAGAAGCGGGCCTGACCCTAGTTGGGGCTGACGAGGATTGCTCGTTATGAGGGCACTTCTGTTCAGTGGAGGCAGCAAAGGGTCAGACGGAGAAGTAGGGGGGGAGGGGGAGAGGAGGGTAATCCTTGGTCTTCAGTCTTAGTCTTCTGTATTTCAGATTGTTCCAAATTGCTCTGATATGGACCCTTCATTTTTTTGTGCAGTAGAGGTGAATTGATTTCAGAAAGTAGTGATGTCCGGGGATCATGCTTAGCTGGGGATTTGTCCAGGGTGGAAGACAATCCAATGGCCGACCGAGGTCTTCTGCCAGGTCAGCGATGTTAGCATAAGGAGGGCATGTGGCCAGTTTCTAGGTCTGGTAGATTGAACAGAACAGCACGTCTACTTTTCGATTACTGATAGATACACTAGAAATGATGGTCTGGTAGAGGTAATGGTGTCCATGTCTTTCTCAGAGCAAAAAAAATCATCATCAACGTGGATCACTTCCATTTTTTTCAGAAGCTGAACCTTGGATTCCTTTTGACGGTAGAGGATATTCGATATGGGAATGGTTGTTATGATCAGAGGTCTAGGTTAGCTAAGGTTCTGTCGAGGGAGGAAGGCATTTCACTGGCAATCAGGACCGAAGCCGGGGTGGGTCTCGCAGCCCTGTGTCCTAGCACGTTGGGGGTGGGAAGCCGGGTTTTGATATCGGAGCATGATCAGGGCATCTAGATCTGGTTTTGGATAGATGATATCGTAATAGGAAGGTAGGGATCGATACATGAAGGCTTTGAAGTGGTCCTTAATCTTCCTTATCACCCTCTTATCGGAGCTGGTAAAGTTTCGAGGCCTCCCTAATCATCCTAATCTTCATCGTCATCATCATCATCATCAGATCATCATCAACGTTCATTATTGTATTCTCATTATAAGGGACGCTGGGCCCGTTTCCCAGCACGTGCTGCTCCCCGCGAACAGATCGGAGTGTTAAAAAAAAAAACAAAAAAAACACATTACCAGGGGCGAGGTCATACTTGCACGGATTAAACCACCACTACCTCCTAGCGTCTTTTTGTTGAGGCTCAGAACCACACGGCAAGCCTGACCGGTACAGGTACCGTTGGCGGGAAATAGAAGTGGGCCGCCAGTACTGGCCTGCGGCTGAATTTTGCATCGGGCTCGTGATCTGGCTGGCAGACATCCGTCGAGGGTCCGTACTGCTTAGTTTCCGACAGGCAGGCGAAAACCGCATGAAAGACCGTGTGGCCACATCTTCACTGGCATCTGGCCTAAATACACACGGAGGTCTGCAGCCAGCAGCCTGGACGGGCTGGACAACAAAATGTCCGCCGAGTGGGCCCACTGCAGCCGAGCAGGACAGAAAAAAAAGAAGTGCGCCCCCATCCCGGGCCGATCCTGTTCGAAACAGCTGGACTTTGTGGGATGTTATATTTTTGTTCTCCACTTTGCCTGGGAAAGGTAGTGGTGGTTTAAGCCACACCAGTTCAGGCAAGTAGTGCTCTTAGCAGTAGACTCGGTAAGAGCATTTCGATTTGGCCTGGTGCGGTAGCGAAAAAAAGCAGCAGTCCACTTCGAAAATGCGCAGTTGCAGGCACCCGAGCCTTGGAAGGAAGGCTGCTTCGACAACTTCGGCTCGTGTCAACTGGCGGTTTACGCGACATTGACCATAATTTATTGGCGATAGACGCCGAATGCCAATATCTCTTCATCCATCATGCAAGTGGGACCTTGGCCCAGACCTTACCTTGTTCTCAACCACTCACTTTCAGGTCCTGAGTAACGGGTAGAAAACTGAAATTAGGATTTGGAGAAATTGGGGGGTCAAATTTTATATTTTTTTTCAAGTTTTTTTTTTTCTTTTTTCTTTTGATCTCCACTCTATGCGAGGAAACCGGCACACATATTCGAATCAATAAAACTGTGATGGGCCAGAGACTCTCCCCTCAACACAGAAGATCTAAACACACTCAGATGAACCACCTACTCGGTTGTGCGCCGTACCAACCTGCGTGCGTTGCAGTGGCAGATTATTCACAGGTGCCTATCTACCCCGGACTGGATTGTGTCCAGAAGAAATTTGGGGAGGCCCGGGGAGTGCTGTCTCCGCTCTGTACCTACTGCGGGGGGACCTCCCCCAAGAAACGAGCTACACTCGAAAATTGCCTGCTGGACTGCACCATGGTGGCTCAGCTTTGGCAATGGTGGGACGCAGCATGGCATCATCTAACGGGCATCCACTTCCCATGGGACCTCAAGGTTATTCTTTTGGGGGAATCGCCCAGGTGGACACCCTTCAGCCTCAACCTGCTTACAGTGACATGGCCCCCACTGCTCATGGCTGCATGGCGAATGAGATGTGCGCATGAGCACAGGCAGCACACATATGGCTATATGCAGGCTAGAGCCTCGATTCTAGAAACAATCACTACTAACACACATGCGGCTTGGCAAGACCTCAGGAATATGCTACTAAAGGAACCAGATACAATCAAACAGAATGAACTCTCCGATAATTTTCGGTCTGTCTGAGTGGATAGTGCACAGAGACTCTGCGAATTGGACCAACACAACCAATTGTGATGGAAGCAGTGGTTGTTGACAGAACCGCAGTGGAAATGACTATCGAGAAGCCACTTCCAATTCCCATTCCTACCGACCAACTTCATCCTAATTACGGGATGACAAGGCACAACACACTTCCGGCCCCTGACCCCCCACCCCTCCTCCACCTCCTGAACCCACCAAAGCCCACCCCAACCCGCCCCTCAACCCTCAACCCTCAACCCTGTCCCCCTACCCTCCCTCCCGGCCCGCACCCCAGTCCTTTCGCAGAAGGCCAGCCAAAAAGGGACCTCCCAGGAGAGGAGCAGCGGAAGGGGTGACTACTTGGAGACAGAAGATCTAGTCAGCACAAGTCATGATAATGGACCTGGCAATGTATATCGGATTGTGGAAAGTAGACAATAGGCAGATCCCTCTGTCGGTGTGACTGGGATGGTGGATGCAGGACGGTGGGAACAGATGCATTCTTGGGAGGGTAGATGCAGGCCGGTGGGAACAGATGCATTCTTGGGAGGGTAGATGCAGTTCTGGGTGGGTAGGAATCGCGGGTGGCCAAGGATGCCCCTCACAGTTACACTAACACTCTACCACACACCACACACCCAAAACACCATCGCAGCACAGCACAGGCATACAGCCCAGGTATCAGATGAAATGCTCCCATTAGGGCTTAAGGGTTTAAGGGTTTAAGAGCTGAAACACCTGGCAATAGGTGACGGCCAATAGGTTAAGGGTCTAACGGTTTCACTGGAGGACGGTCAGAGTCAGAAGCCGGGGGCATGAACTGGGTGAACTGGGTGAACTGGGTGGTGGAAGACAAAAGTGCAGTTTGGACAATGAGGGGGGACTTGTTACGATTTGTCTGATTCGACCTGCCTCTTAAATAACTGACTCATATACAGGCATATACCACAGAACACACACTCTCGAATACACTCAGCCACATCTTATACAGCACATCACACTAGGAAACAATAAATACACTCAGGAACATCCTCAACTACACACCTCAACTACACTGCACACAGTATAAGCCATTGCGCCTTGGCACAAGTACAGCTACAGATAGTTATAGACATAACAGAATAGGTTAATAAGTATATAGATGATAACTGACCGCCAATACGCCATAGTAAGGTCGGGCGCTTTACCGCCCGGCCCCCTCATGCATATTGACAACTCTTGCTTGCATGTTTTCATTCATCACATTGTACATTACAGGGACGCGGGGCCCAATTTCCAGCAGGTGCTGCTCCCCACCAATAGATGGAGCCTCCCCGAAGGTGCTGGTGGTGTCTGCTCCTATCAGCACCCCCAGCAACCGCTCGGGTTGTTAAAAAAAAAAAAAAAAAAAAAAAAATTGCAGCAAGTTTTGTTAAAATGACCCCCTTGGGGGGTTTGTAATAAATGGCATGACAAGTTGTCTGAAAATTGAGGCCTCCATTAACCGCTTCTCAATCTATTGTGAAGCCAATGCAATTTTATTTCCATCAGCAATTTTGCCAACTTTTATCGCCCTCTGCAGAAGCTGGAGTCCCCGGGGTGATATCTGACACTCAGGGAGATATGGCCCTGCCTCCTGGCATGTTCCCTGAGTGTTGGTTGGGCCTTAGTTCAATAGAATGATGGGTTTGGCTGTATATGGGGGTGCACCATCTCATGCTTCAATTGCTACCCCTATTAGATGCTGAGTGGCATACTTCCCGGCAGATAGGTCCCCACTGGCCTGCAGAGTAACGCACACACATCAGCAACTTCCCTCCTGCACGCCCACTTGTGCACTTACACACGATCACACACAGGTGCACTTCCTTGCACTTACACACGATCACACACAGGTGCGCTTCCTTGCACTTACACATGATCACACACAGGTGCACTTCCTTGCACTTACACACGATCACACGCAGGTGCACTTCCTTCCTGCATGCCCCACTTCTGCCCGTGGCAATTGCTTGCCCATACAGGAGAAAAACTTGAACTTGTGTGTCAAACGCACATGGACGTCGTAGGCTGGTGCTTCGGGAGGCACAAGGCTAATGAACGATTCACTGACTTGGTATCCTCGCCCATGCAAATGACCGGTGACCGGCCCACTTTGAAATTGGCCAGCGGTTAACTGAGACTGGTTTTTGAGTCGATGAAATTATAATACATTGCTTTCCGCAATAGGGGGGGATTCCCTCAAAATTTTCTCTCCTGTCGCATATTGTCTAACATAGGAACGCCAACAGACAAATATGGTTGGTTGGAATTGGTAACGAGGCGTCCGAAATTCCTTGCAAAAAAAAGGAGTTCAACAGAAATCCTCCTGCAGTACGAGAGCCATCCCGTTGCTAGAAGATGTCACACACAACCGACTTGGGAGACTCGCACTCAAAACTTAAGCTAAACCTGCTGTCATTGGTACGTGGTCCTTGATCTGAAAGAAGATTTTAATCCACCCAGAGGGAGGGGGGGGAAAAAGGAAGAGACGGAGAGGGAGAGGGAGAGGGCGGGAAAACCAGACTCTCGCTCAAAACTTAAGTTTAACCTGCTGTCATTGGTAGGTCGCCCCTGATCGGAAAGAAGATTTTAATCCATCCAGAGGGAGGGGTAAAAAAAAGGAAGAGACGGAGAGGGAGAGGGAGAGGGAGAGGGCGGGAAACCCAGTACAGGCTAAATCTGTGGCCTCGCTTCGAGATGGCATGGCAACACAGCACGGTTGTCAACCCACAGAAAAAGAAAAAGAAAAAGAAAACAAAACAAAACAAAACAAAAGAAAACAAAAGAAAAGAAAAGAAAAGAAAAAACAGAAAAACGGAAAAAAGATGTGGTATATTACTATATTCTAATGGTTTCCAGTGGCTCGATCCTATCTCCACAATCTGGTAAATTCTATCTATACGAGAACTCAAGGCTTTTTCCAGCATATGGAGACGCCAACCCAGGTGAACACTCATCACCCACAGAATAATGTTTATAGTATTGTATACTTTACCAATCTAAATGACACTGGGTAATGCTCCCAGGGTAACTCCAGGTCGAATTGTGAGGTTCCCGGGTCAAAATGAGAATTCTTTTTTATTAAAAAAAAAAAAAAAGGTATGGATTTGACAACGACATTCTATCAGAGAACTGTCCCAGTCCCAGTCCTTGCACGGAGGACTTTGGCCTGGTGTGTGCGGATCTATGAACCATACTGTCCCAGTCCTCAGGTCAGTCAAGCGACATGGCAATCGCTGGCCAGGTTTATTTGAAAAGGGGAAGTGGATATCCCATCGTGCATTTCTCAAACTGGCATGATGGAAAATTACCGAGGAAAAGAAAGACAGGGGTCTGGGGGTCCTGGACCCTGAAACCCAGAACAGAGCTCTTTTGACAAAAAAATGGGTCGCGAGACTGTTATCTGAACCTACTGATAGCCCATGGATATATCTAGGTCGGATCATCTTAGCACGTGAACAGAAACTGTCGGGGTGCAGAAGCAACATGGGACTGCTTGCACTATATCTTTACCGTGGGTTGGAATACTGAGGGCATGGATGGTCTAGGCTCCTGCCATCTCACACTAGTACCTTTGCCGCTTGGGAAAATAGCGGGCCTCGGGTGGGCCTCCGACCTTTTCGGATGGGCAAAACGAAACAACCACCACCGATCAGATTTATCAATGGCAGCCGTCCTCGGGCCCAGCCTCCAAATTTTAAGGAGTTTGGGAAAACAGCCACTTTTCCCTAATTTCCCAACAAGGCGGAGGTACTAGTGGTTTAAAGACACTGATTCCGCAGACGGCGGGCTTTCACTCTGCCTGTTTGAAAACCCAGCAATCAGAGACGTGAAGGGCTCAGCTTTTGCGGCCACTGCCCACCAACCAGGGAAATTCGGGCGCAAGCGGCTTCAAAGAGGCCTCTGGAAAGTAGAACATATGTCGGACAGGAAGCAAAAAAGATGGAAAAAACAACGTGCCTACGTAGCTCAGATGGCACTCCTGCAAACTATTGAAATACGGACCTGAGTTCGAATCAAGATGGAAGCAGATGAACGGAATTCCTGACGTACTCGAGAAAAAAAAAAAAAAAAAAAAGATGGAAAACAACAGAGGAAGTGAGGAGCATGCTCAGGGGTGTACAGGACAGAACCATAGTTATACATACACAAGGATGCCATCAAAATAGAGGCAATACTGTGTCAATGGCTACAGTACTTGTGGGATAAAGGGGACGACTGGTATGGGAACACCTGTCGGACCTACAGCTGGGAAGAACAGAGGTTTCAACAGATAGTGGTGGGCATCGGAGCAGACGGTAACTTCCTATTAGAAATATGGAAGGAAAATGGGATATGGTCTGAGGAAACAGAGGCTCCTATCGTCAGTCGACAGGACAGGTTGGGCCACGTAAACTGCCAGTATAAAGCCCCAGCCTTGTGGAGAATGATTTCATCGCCTACGAAAATTTCAGAGGCTCGAGGCTACCGAACCACGATGGTTGGCGGCGCCAGCCGAAAAAGAAAACGTGCACCGCTGGCGTTTTGGAAAAGCTTGCTTTTCAGTGGACAATCTCCTCACTCGTCACAGTCGGAGGACGCAGGTGCTACAGGTCTCCCAACTTTCGTCCCAGAGAGGGAACGAGGGATACCTCGCATGTCAGATGCACGTTACAACAGAGGAAACGGCGGAAAAGCTTGGTTTTCAGTGGAAGACCACCAGGCTTGGGTGTACTGGTGGTTTTACGGACAATCTCCTCACTTCTCGTCTCAGTCGGAGGACGCAGGTGCTACAGGTCTCCCAACCATATTTCGTCCCAGAGAGGGAAGGCTAGATACCTCGCAAGTCAGATGCATTACAACAGCGGAAATGGCGCAAACGGCGGATCAGATGCATTACAACAGCAGAAATGGCAGAAACGGCTGAAACAGCGGAATCGGCGGAATCTGCGGGAATGGTGGAAACTTTTACAACAACTGTGGCTGAGTACAAACCCAAGGTAGGATATCATCTGCAGTTCAAATCTTCAACATTGCGAATTCAGCCTTGGCTCTCTTGGAAAGCACCAGCTAGGGATTTCTGTTTCTTCACATCGGTTGGGTTTCCACTTTACTGTCAAATGATCTCAGAAATAACAGAAGTTAAGATGGGAGGTCTGCATCCTTCAGGACATCTGTTAAAATTGGAACGATACAGAGAAGATTAGCATGGCCAGGATGACACGCATAAATCGAGAGATGATCCAAATGCGAGGATATGGGTCCTCGGCAGGCCTACGGGGCCCCTTGCAGCATATGTGCCCGCCCTAAGTGAAGGCGGGCCTAACAAATCACGAGAGGCCCTTGGTTTTCAATTTCGCATTTGGGGTCCAGGCAGTTTCATCGCGCCAGTTGGTTGAAGGGAAACACAGGCCGAGCAGCGAGGAAATTCCCAGGCCTTCTAGGCCTTTCCGAAAGCACAGGCCCTGGGCGAGATTCGCAGCCTCATACACAGACAGTTGGGAGGCCCAACCGAATGAGGCCCAGTAGCTGCACTAGAGGCGCAGCATCCTGGGGCCTACCGGAAGCTTCTGGGCCCAGGCCAGTCCAGCCAGGCTGCCGAACGAGGCAGGCTCTTTCCATATAGGAAAGAGCTCGCTGCCTGGCCAGCCATTCGGGCACTTGCTGGCCGGCGGCAGCGCTGCTGGAGCGATAGCTCGCGTGCTGGCTGCTAGCATTGGAGCAAGAGGCTGCGCACGTGCGGTCACGTGGTGAAGCAGGGCGCTGCTAAGGGCAGTGCCATAGCCCAGCCTCCATAGCTGGCTGTGGGCTTGGACATACAGTGAGGCGCAGGGGTGGTCTTCGGGTGTACAACAAAGGGAGACGTGGGAGAGAGTCAAGGGGGAGAGAGAAGGATGATGATGATGATGATGTGAGGGCACATACCTGGTATTGGCGATGGTTCTGCATGGGCGACATCTTCAAGTACTTCAGTGCAGCATCTATGGCAGAATTGTGTGGTGGCACGAGGTCTTTGGGAATGGCTCAAGGATACGTGGAGGCAAGCATATAGGGACACCAGTACAAGGGATCAAACTTTTGTGGGTTTTTTTTTTGCACTACAAAAACAACCAAAGGTATGGAGATGGCTTCCCTTTTCTTTCTTTCTTTCTTTCTTTCTTTTTTTCTTCTTTTTTTTTTGTTGCGGTTGTTGTTGTTGTTGTTGTTGTTGTTGTTGTTGTTGTTGTTGTTGTTGTTGTTGTTGTTGTGGCTGGCACGAAGAGAGACACGGTTTAATGGCTTTGTTCCTGCGGTGGCCATCAAGAATCAGTTTCTGTAGTCAGTTAGGATGTTGACACTTGCAAGCGACTGGCCTAGCTCAGCCGGTACACCTCTGAACTGTAGAAATACATGCCCGAGTTCGCACTCCATTGGAAGCTGATAAGTAAAATACTTCCATTTTTTTTCTTTTTTATGTTTTTTTAATTCTGAATTACCTAGGGGCCCCTAGTTTAGATGCTCAGATCTCAAGGCCGTTGCCTTGATGGAAAAAAAAAAAAAAGATGCTGACACTTGCTGAATAGATGAAAAGCAATCGACCAACGGCTCCTAAAGGCCCCAAGAGCTTCAGGCCAATTAAGCCCCCGCGAAAGCCCTGCAATCAGACTCGCTTTCTTTTCTACTTCGCATTCATGCAAACAGATGGCGAATCACACTGGCGCACAGCGCCCACTCGAAGCTCAAAGATATGGAAGTCGAAGACACAGTTCAGATACAAGCTCGCTTCAACAGGCTATGGCGCATCAGCGCATGTACCACCCTACTCTCGTCACTCTGTCCAACACCACTGTTCGCACTCACTCACTCTGGATCACCCTGGATATCCCACACGCACACACACACACACACACACACACACACACACACACACTACTACTAACACACTCGTCTCTCAACTATGGCGGCTATGGCCGCTGTCCCTCACTAGCTATGGCTAACTATCCCTGCAGCCCACTTCGTCTTCGGACACTCTGCAGACCACCTCGCACAAGTCCCTCAAGCAGCGCTTCCGCATGGCTTACGAAGGAATGAATGAATGGCTGGGCGCTGCCTCCTGATTTATACTTCTGTAACTCGTTGGTCTGACCCTTTCCCATGCCCTTGGTGAGCACAGTCCCACACGGTACTTGCTTGACTGGACTCTGACTGACTGGGACCGGTACCGCTGACTGCATGGCTTTGCACTGCCAACTTTATGCAGTCGCACTGCCGACGTAACGCAGTTGGGCTCACCACTTGCCCACTTGCCTCTGTCCAAACGTGAGGTAACTTCGAAAGGCCACTTCCGGACCTTCCGGAATTCTGTGGGCTTGGCCTTTCGAACACTGTAGCAGCTACGACCTTGACCTCTCATGACTGTAGCAGCTACAAACTTGACCTTTCAGAAGGGCTACAGCTACGACTTCTAGAACTTGCTAAGACCTCTGCTCGACAGGTCTACAGATCGAACCCCTACCACCTACRGACCTACGACAGCCTACCAACTGTTGCGAATACACAGGTCACGGGTTCAACTCTCGGGGTCGACACAGGTACTRTACACAGGTAAGGTAAGAACTAGGGATCGAGCCCTGGGATCTTCATTCGCTACTGCTAACAGGTGAATACCGTTTCAGCCCGTTCTGATGGCCAGGATCCCAGGGCTCAGGTATTTTATTCCTTTCCTCGACTGCTGTGGCATGCACTTGAAAAAGTGTAGTAGGCAGTGGACCTGTGTTTTTCCCTGCAACAGATAGAAATTGAATCCTTGAGCTTATAGTAGATCTGGTGATAGGCACTGATAGCTGACTAGATATCAAGAGGGGTCACTTCTGTTTGAGGTGTTCCTTTGCAGAGGACGCTGGAGCTTTTTTGGTTTTTTTAAAACAGCCCAGAAGGAAGTTTGAGGTGCTGGTAAGAGCAGTCACCTCTAGCGCTACCGACTTCACCCGAATAGAACGCCCGGTCATTATCACCGTACGTAGACCGAAAGTTGCACCAGATACGGTTATAATGACCAGGCGTTCTATTCGGGTGAAGACGGTAGGGATAAGAATGAGAGGATCAGGAGGGGACAGGCAATCTGACAAGCAATCAATCATTTTGGAGCAATCAGAAGGGAGAAATTCCACTATGGAAGCAGAACTTTCGAGCAATCAGAAGGGAGAAATTCCACTATGGAGGCAGAACTTTGGAGCAATCAGAAGGGAGAAATTCCACTATGGAGGCAGAACTTTGGAGCAATCAGAAGGGAGAAATTTTCCACTATGGAGGCAGAACTCCCAGGCAGAGAGATCCCAGATCCCAGCGAGAGGCCGTGAGGGCTGGAAAGATGGTCCCATCAGTGGCTGAGGAAGTGACAGGACGTGTCAACGATGGACAACTGATTTCAAGCAATTAGAAAAGGAAATTGGACCTGGTTTCTAGCTTAGCTTCGCTTAAGAAGATTTGAAGACACCGGACCTGTTTTCCAGCACAAGCCTAAGCTGAGAAAAAAACGACCTCAATACATCCAGGAAGAATCGTGAGATCCCCAGCCTAAACTTTTTTGTTGTTGTCAAAGGAAAAAAAAAAAAAAAAAAAAAAGGTTACCGACCGAATAGAAACCAACAAAAGCAAAAATGAAGTTTTGCCTTTTTTTTTTTTTTTTTTTTAAATAAAAACAGAACCTTACAGTTCTGGCTCCTTTTCCATTCTGGGGAGCGTCAGTCCGGTTCCTATTCCCCCGGCAAGTCATGATTTTACATAAGATACTCACTCACGCTCCTCCCCCTTCTGGTGTGGAGGCCCGGAAGCCAGCATTGATTACTTCTCTTAAGAAGGATGTACCGAACTTCACCCCTGCCTAAGTTAGCCTATTCTACAAGGAAGGTTTCACGGGAGCTTATCCTATGTACTCTATGCTGAGCTGGTCATGTAACCACGTGAAGTTCCTCTCAGTCAAGTGGACTGTCAGATTGGTAATATTCACTAGCACTGCAGTAGTGGTGTGTTGACCTTCACATTTCTGTCTCCCTTGGTTGATCCTGAGGGCGGTAAGGTTGAATGCCTATTTTATCCTGAACTATATGGGTGTCTCCTCTCTCGCTCGTGTCTGGGTTTACCTGTTGTTGTTAGTGAGAAGTTTTTGGTATGTCCGGGATTGGAGACTTCCAGTAGCCTGTTAGTATCGTGCTAGCGGATGGGTCTAGTGACTAGTTCTTTGAAATTCTTTTGTTGCCTTTCCTTCTGGTCCTGATTTCATTTGGGAGGGGTCTTGATTGGGATTGATTTCTTCTCGGTACTACTTGTCATGAACGGCTGGTTAGGTGTGTACGTCAAGATTGTCATTTAGTCTATGGTGGTGATGGACCTCCGGTTGTGGTCTGGGTGTAAGAGGTTGGCTTGTTGAGCTGAGCCAGTCCTTAAGGACCAGACTGTTTTTTTCTATTGTTCCTAGTGTTCCTCCTCCTAGTTTTCCTTCCGTAAATCTTTTAATAATCTCGTGTTTTTGTCTGGGGTATTTTGTATTTGTACCTGAGTTCTTTTCCAGAGGGCGTTGAGTTCGGTTTCTATTAGAAGTTTGATAGTAGTGAGGGGGTTTTCATGGTTAGTGGGGTGATCATCGAAGGTCAGGTCACATCTCCTTTTCCAGACTGCCCACAGTGAGGTTTTTCTGATTAGTGAGAAGAAGAAGAGGTTGAAACCTTTGAATTGTGGGGATTGTTCTATATTTAGATAAAGAGTGCCCGGGTTGATTTGTACTGCTTTGTTTGAGTGTTTGGACCATGTATGTTCTAGTTCCTTCCATAGGATTTGGATCTTCTCACATTCTATGAAACAGTGGTTTAGTGTTTCTGCGGTTTGTGAATTGCAGACTTTGCACCATGACTCCTGCTCTGATCTGTCTTCCTTCTTTCGTCTTTGTGATAGCCATTGCTTCACCGGGACTGCTCTATAGGTAATGAGCCAGAGTAGGCTGGCCAGTTTTACCGGTCTCGTGCAGAATATTGAATTCCAGGATGGTTTGAAGTCTGCGTTGGCGAGTGTGATTTCTTCCTTTTGCCATCTCTTCAGTACTATTTCTGCCGTAGAGGTAGGAGTGGAAAACAGCTTATAGCCCAGTTTAGGGGAGTAGTCAGTTATTTTGTATCTGCGTGCTGTCGTGTGTGAGGTTTCGGCAGAGCTCCAAGACCATTCGGTAGGATCTACTTCTAGGTGGCGGATATCTGTATCTGGTCGAAAAACTCTATTTTGGTCTCCTTCTATTCGGTAGGGTCTCCTTCTAGGTGGCTAACTTAATTGGTTGATTTTAAAGGATCCCTCTGCTCTACTTTCCTTATTGATGATGCTTACTGGATTGGATGGTTCCAATAAGGTGAAAATGCTGCACTTTATCCATTCATTATTGTGCGGTTTGCTGTTTGTTACTTTAAGGATTTCTGTTATATTGGCCTGGTTCTTCTGACTGCCCCAATCTCCGGATACTCATTTTTGTTCTGCTTTAAGTATGCGTCTTCATTCTATTGGGATGCTTTCTGTAATAGTTAGTAGATTATCTTTAAGGTTGTGATTGCCTTTTAGAATGGTTCTGAGTGCTTTTACTTCTTCCCAGTTGTTTGTTGAGTCATTCCACAAGTGATGGATTTGCCATATGCCTTTTTCTAGCCAGTGACCCCATTTGACGTCTGCTTTTGAGAGGGAGAGACTTACTCCTTGGTCGTCCTTAATCCAAGGGTTGCCAAAAATGGGTTGTCTTAGAACTTCGTCTTTTCTTTTTGGGCCTAATTTGTTTTCTGGGAAGATTTTCCTCCAGGTGTGCAGCAGGAGTTCCCAGAAAGATTTGGAGGGTTCCTTTTCTGTTCCTTCTTCTGGGATTATCTGGGGATCAGGGGAGTTGGTCATTCTTGGAAGAGGCCATTGTTTGTTAAAAATCCAGAACAGGCCGGACATGTTAGGAGGGGATTTGAAGGGTGCCAGGCTCTTGATGTGATTGAGCGCTAAGGGTGTCCATTGCAGATTACTTTGGAGGGTCAGTCTTATAATCCATTTGGTTTGTAATGCTTGGATTTGGCGTGTGGGATCTAGTAGGCCTAGTCCTCCCTTTTCTTTGGGTAAAGTGACTATCTGCCATGCTACCTTGTGGATGAAGTGTTGCTTGTCTGGGTTTCCTGTCCATAGGTATGAGGCTGCTCTTTTCCTGAAGTGTTGCTTGTCTGGGTTTCCTGTCCATAGGTATGAGGCTGCTCCCTTTTTTTTTTTGCTTTTACGAAAAAACTAAGCTATATTCTTCTCTCAATCTATCTATGTACTCATCTATCTCATCCTCTCGCTAGTCTATGTATAGTATGGGGGAACACCAACTACTCACGAATAGAATTAGATTGCGGGCGAGGTCACAATAGCAGAGAGGGCTGGATTGAAAGCCTGAATCTGGACGTGTTTGTGGAGAAGTGCATAAAATCGCGATTGATCTGCTTTTCTGCATCTCCGCATGAAACGCTACAGACCAAAAAAAAAAAAAAAAAAAAAAAAAAAAACCTTCCCTACGCTTTCTGTTTTTCCTCTTTTTTATTCTTTTTTGGGGCTTGTTCGGATTTTCTTGCCCTTGCAGTAACCCTGTTCAGAAGTAGCCTGGGGCCCAGAACTCAGCCCCAGGCAACGCAGACCTGAGTTGGTCTGCGCTGGGCTGTGTGACCAAGACACACCCAGGCCTGAGTCTGTCACGTTTGGCTGTGTGACCGAACGCTGCACACAGGAAATTCAAGGGTCAAAGTCAACTGTCGAGTCAAAGGTACCGCACCCAGGCCCTTGGTTGGATACACTCACTTGTTGTGCGCAGGTACCCAGACAAGCATCCAGGCCGGAGGGAATTCGGTTTCAGACCAATCTGGGCCTTAGTTTGCATCGAAATCTGGACGGCTGAGGGTGGTATCATCAACGTAAGACAGAATGAATGGCATTCTCATGCTGCATTAGCAGCTTATGTGCGACCAGGTCTGTTACAGAAGCTGACGTGGCCTTTGGGAAGTCAAGACTGATAGCTGATGTGGCAGGGGAGAAGTCATCACACCTGTCTTCTTGAGGTGTTGACTTCCTGCTGACGTGGCATCGGTCTCCATTGGCTGACGTGGCATTGTCCAATTGGCTGGAACGGCGACTATATCACGACACGACACATGGAAGAGGCACGTGAAAAGGACAGTGCACACATTTGCTGACATGGCATCCCTTTATTGATTGACTGGACACTAGTGCTGACGTGGCAGGATCTGCTATGTTAGCACTCCAGGGGTGACACGTGGCAGGCAGGTGGCTGCAAAGTAAGAGAAGCACTCCAAAGACGACGGTGGTACGGCTGATTGAACGACTAACGAGACAGCTGTAGTGCCAGCTGTCAAGGAGGGTGCATCATCGCAATTGACACCTGGATTGACTCAACAGAAAGAAGAAGGGTGCTGACAAATTGTTTGTTGTTGTTGTTGGCATACTTACCTTGTCGTTTGCTGCGTTGTGGTGTTGTGCGTACTTACTTGTGCGTTGTATCTAATCACACGGGCCTGACGTGGTACCTGTACACTCTCGAATAGGACGTCATCACACAAACAAAAGAACAGCAATTAGTATAAGTAGACATTTGTTCCTTTTTATTATCTCTTTATTTTTCTGTTCCATTATTGCAAATATTTCCTCAAACCTGACCTCCAAGATGTTTAGCATGTGGAAAATACTCTTGCTTTTTTTTCCTATGACGTTCTTTGTGGGCGAAGGATCCTCTAATCCCAAGACTAGGAAACAGGCGGAGACAAAGAAACAAGAGTTACTCGCTCTATGGAACCGGCTATTGAATGATTTGCGTCTGTCTGGACCGGACGTCGAACGACACGTTCGTAATCTGCTTGATTTGCAGACGGTAGAGAACCGTCTAAAGCAAGCAATTACGGTCGTGGAAGTTGTGGCTGCCGGCGCCGAAGTGTCTAAAGTGATGGCCCAATGTCGGCAGGCGCTGGACCAGTTTGCTATCAAGCAGCTGGAAGAAGTCATGGAGTTGTCTAGGAAAGGGGAAATCAGACCAGAAGTGACCGAGGCTACGATTGACGCGAACATCCAGCAATTAAGAGAGGCGCTGGCTGCAGAAGAAAGGTAGAAAGAAGAACTAGCCCGGAAACACGAACAGTAACTGAGACGAGAATAGAAAGTAAAGGAAATAGAACAGGTAATAGGAACAGAAGGTAAGGAACAGACGGACATAACACAAACATTGTATCGCATCATGACTTACCTTACCTTCTTGGAAGAAAAAATCGAGAGAGAGCAAAATCAGTTAGAAGAGATTGTTGTAGGATTACGAACTGTCACAAATATTGTGAAAGGGAAGAATCCGGTAGAAGGTAAAGAAGAAGAAAGTAAGGAAGATAAGAAAGAATAGAAGAAATTGATGAGTGACGCAATGAAGTTCGTTGTTCCTAAAGATCAGAAGTCGTCTAATGGAGGAGGATTTCCGAGTCCGTCGTCTTCTCCACCGAGCTCTCCTCCTCCCTCTCCACCTCCAAAGTCTCCTGATTCCCGAAAGTCACCGGTCAAGGTAAGTGCGGATCCGGAGAAACCGAAAAAGAAAGAAAAGGTAAAGATGAAACTGCCTTTCACGTTCTGCAACAAAAAAAATGAAAATTTATTGTTGTGGATTGTCGAAATTCAGACATACTGCAATACGGCCCCTGTTGAACCCGACTCCCAGGTTGCTTCCTCTACCTCTTGTCTTGGGGGGGGAAGCTAAGGAATGGGTATTCGCCGAGGCCAACGCAGCAGAGTCCGATGACATAGGGGAGTGGGCTGCAACTTTGACTCTGAAGCAGTTCCTTAGCAAGATCAAGGAACGCTTCCTGGATAACACAACGGCGACAAGGCTTTTGACCAGCTCATTACCATTGGTCAAAAACATTGGACCTCGGTAGAAGCTTTGTCTCGGGAAGTTGATCGGTTGTTGCAGGTTACTGGACTAACCTGCAAGACAACCAAGTTTTGTATATTTATTCTCGCGCTCTGTCCGAGCCCATTCTTAAACAACTCGTGGCAGAATCGAAATCTAGTAAGTACAATTATAAGCAGTTTTGTGATATGGCTCTCCGACGAGAGCAAATGACCTTGCAAGTTAAGAACTCGTATGCATCTATTGTCAAGTTTGGTGGTGGTGCAGGTGCAAGAAAGCGGATACTTTGGCGCCAAAAGCGCCAAGACCACACCCTCGTCGTCACTATTGAAAAGTGGCAATTGGAGGGCCGAGGGTGTGGCGAGCAGCAGTGATTCCAAGAAGGGGAAAGTCACTAATGCTGTGGTCAACAAGGGAGGACCACGACCGCCAGTAAAGAAGAAAAAGCCAGGCTCGTTCCCAGAGCATCCTGGGATTGCAGTCGTGAAGCCATGGGAAAAGATGGGAATGTCACAAGAAACATGGCAAGAAAGAATGGATAATGCACAGTGGCTGAAGTGTGGTACCCCAGTGTAGCGGGCCCACCAGGTGTGGTGCTCCGCTAGTGACAGAGATGGAGATGGAGGAAGACGGAGGGAGCAAGGAGCACAGCGCAGCTCCCCACGCAAGACTCCAACGCACGTACTCCAAAATGTGCAAGTGAAGAATGAGGCTGAAAACAGACAACTGCTGGGGTATACCCCAGCGGACTGACGGGAC
>BFEA01000025.1:3724007-3735437 GCA_003427395.1 Chara braunii | reverse complement strand
GGGGGGGTAAATAGGCAGCACGGCACCACTTCAACACGAGTGTGCCGCACTACAGCACCATGTACACTCTGTGGCGAGTGTGTTAGCAGGGTGCTTACGCACGCGCATGGCCCAGCAGCCACCTGGGTGCAAACCCCAGAAGCAGCAGTTGCATCCCGGATCTTGATAATATAAATCCGGGAGCGGGGCGGGGCAGTGGGCCAGCGTGGGCGCGTGGCGCGCGCGCGGCGGCCTTGGCCTTGGCGCTTGCGCGCACACGTCGTGATGCGACTTCCTTTTTCGCCATGTGGAGCTCTCTTGCTGCAGCACCTTTCTTCGTTGTTTTTCCCGCTTTTTCGCCCGAAAACGCCCCAATGCGCAGCTTCCTTTTTCGCCACGTAGAGCTCTCCTGCTGCAGCACCTTTCTTCGTTGTTTTTCCCGCTTTTTCCCCCGAAAACGCCCCAAAAACAGCCGAAAACCCGACTGTCGGGTTTTGCCGTATTTCCCTGTTGTGCGGTGTGGTGGGTGGGGGCGGGGACCGTTCCCGCTCCGATACCAATGTAGCGGGCCCATCAGGTGTAGTGCTCCGCTAGTGACAGAGATGGAGATGGAGGAAGAAGGAGGGAGCAAGATGCACAGCGCAGCTCCCCACGCAAGACTCCAACGCACGTACTCCAAAATGTGCAAGTGAAGAATGAGGCTAAAAACAGACAATTGCTGGGGTATACCCCAGCGGACTGACGGGACTGGACTGGACTGGCTGGTACCGACAGGTACCGGCCTGGACTGGACTGGACAGGACTGCCCCCAAATAGAACACAGGCCTGTGAGAACAGACCAAGGGGCTGGTCTCACAGGCCACCCAACCAGAGGTCCGCTACACCCAGGGCATGTGATTGCATGGTGCCCACTTATCCGTAACCCAAAAGCGAGCCGCCAGTAGGAGTAGCATCTGCTCCTACTGAGTCTAAGGGTTTGGATCAAGATGAAGGTAAGGCGCCTACTAACCCTTTTAACCCTTTGACTCACATGGCAGAGGATGGTTCTTCTTCGGCCCATCGTCGGGAACACCCTGAACCTGCCTTACGTATTGTCTCTCTGGACGACTCTCTTGACGAGCTTGGTAACAAGTTGCTAGCATTACGAAGCTCGTGGGCTAAGAAATCGAAGTCTAAGGGTGACCTACTACTCGTGGATGTAGAGATTGCACATACACGTGTAGGTGCACTATTGGACTCGGGATCAACGCGATCCTATATATCCGAGAAAACAATTCGCAAGTTGCATCTCGAAATGAAGGTAAAAGATTTGTCTCGACTTATCACGTTTATTCTCGCTGACAGACGCACGATCACTATCTCGCAATGTGTTGATCGTGTCAAATGTCGATTTCGCACCAAGGAAGGGAAGAAAAATTTTCACGAGGTATCCTTCCTTGTAGAAAAGAATTTACCCTTTGACTTGATTCTGGGAATGGACTGGCACGAGGAAGCCAACCCATAAATCAAGTTCAAGGAAAAGGTAGTGCAACTGTGAGATGCACACTCTGAATCGAAACCTATCAAACTGTACCATAAGTCTGGCTCTGACTATAGTATGTCTTTCTGTTGTATGAGTTATCCAGCATTTCGATCGATGGTTTCAAAGAAAAGGTTGGAACATGAAGTAATGATGGTCTTAGTAAAGAAAGCAGGTGAGTCTTCTACTTCCTATCCTCCTTCGATTGAAAAACTCTTAAACAGGTATAAAGAATTACTCACTGAACCAACAGGAAGAAATGCACGTGCAATTAAGCACACCATTGAAATTATTCCTGGTAGTAAGATTCCCAAGGGCCCTATCTACCGAATGTCTGCTAGAGAACTTGAGGAATTAAAGAAACAATTGAAGACTTAACAGAAAAAAAATGGATTCGCCCTAGCCCCTCTCCCTATGGTGCTCCTGTTTTGTTTGTACCTAAGAAGGAAGGTGAGTTACGTCTCTGTATAGATTACAGAGGGTTCAATGCCGTCACTGTTAAGATTGTTGAACCGCTTCCTCGCATTGACGACTTACTTAACCAGTTACAAGGATGCAGGTTCTTTAGCAAGATCGACTTGAAATTTGGGTATCACCAGATCGAGGTGGAACCCTCCGATCAGCATAAGACCGCTTTCCAGACCAGGTATGGCCACTACGAATTCGTGGTCATGCCCTTCAAATTAACGAATGCCCCTACCACTTTTCAAAGGTCAATGAATGACTTATTTCGTCAATGGTTGGATAAGTTTGTCATTGTCTATCTCGATGATATTCTAGTGTATAATAAAACACTAGAGGATCATGAGAAGCACCTTCGTCTGGTACTAGGGAAGTTGCGTGAGGGCGACTTTAAGATCAACTCGAAAAAGTTTGAGTTTGCTAAGTCCGAAGTGTTATACCTAGGACACATAATAAACGAAGAAGGTCTAAGGCCGAAACAGAAAAAAAATATCAGCGATTAAAGATTCGCCACAAGCTAAGTCTATTACTGAACTGCGATCTTTCCTTGGTCTAGCTAGTTATTATAGAAAGTTTGTCAGAAACTTCTCACTGATTGTTGCACCAATGCGAAGATTGTTAAAGAAAGAAACTATCTGGTTGTTGGAAAAGGATTGTGAGTTCTCCTTTCGGAAATTGAAGTATGCACTGACTCACTACCCTGTCCTTAAGATTGTTGACCCGTCTTTGCCTTTCATTGTCACCACTGACGCAAGTCATTATGGGATTGGCGTTGTTCTCCAGCAAGATGACGGCAAAGGCTATATGCCCATAGAATTTATGTCTAAACGATTGTCGTCTGACAAAGTCGCCAACTCCACGTATGAAAAAGAACTCTATGCCTTAGTCTGTGCGTTGGACACATGGAGGCACTACCTGTTAGGAAGACTCTTTACTGTGTACTCAGACCACTCAACCCTAAAGTGGATAAAAACACAATCTAAACTCTCTGACAAGTTGGTAAGATGGTCTGCATTCATTGACACCTTTGACTTTGAACTCAAGACTATCAAAGGTAAATCTAATGTGGTTGCAGATGCTTTGTCCCGACGCAGTGATTTCTTTGGTGTAATTGTCTCTTACTTGGATGTTGGGACCTGAAAGACCAGCTTCGCCAAGGATATGCTACTGATCCTATGTGGAAACCAATCATGGATATTTTTGTACGAGATTCGTCCCAACTACCCAACTATAGGCTGACTAATGAGTTGTTATTCCTCATAAGGAAGAGATTAAGAGTCAGTTAATTGGGGAATGTCACGACTTTAAGGGTCATTTTGGTTTCAAGAAAACATATGCTGAAGTCAGAGAACGTTTCGAATGGAAGAGACTTAGAGAAGATGTACTAACATATGTTCATACCTGTTTAGTGTTACAGAGAAACAAACCATCTCATGAGAATCCTCTTGGACTTCTTAAGCCACTACCTATACCAAGCGAATCAGGTGAGTCTATCTCAATTGACTTCACGAGTCTGGTTAAAAGTCGCAATGGTAATAGTCAAGTGATGGTAATTATGGACCATTTCTCTAAATACATTATGTTTGTTCCCTTACCAGCAGAAGCACGTACTAAACTTGTCATTCAGAAAATTCATATGCGATGGGTCACTGAGTATGGGTTTCCTAAATCCATTCTGTCTGATCGAGATATCAGGTTCACCAGTCTGCCATGGCAAAAGTTAATGGAAGCATTTGGCACACGGCTGACCATGTCGTCAGGGAGGCATCCCGAAACGAATGGCCAGACTGAACAGATGAACCATCTGTGCCAACAACTTTTGCGTATGTATGTTAGACCCGATCAGATTGATTGGGACGAGAACTTACCCACAATTGCTAGTGCATATAACAACAGTGTCCACACTTCCACTGCACGAACCCCGAATGCACTTCACAAAGGGTGGAAACCTAAACGGCACATTGATGTACTAAACCGGGACCAGTTCCTTAGGTTACCCCCAGGGACCCGAGAATATGCAATATTGTTCCAGGAGGACATTCGGAAAGTTAAAGATAATCTAAGGAAAGCTCAACTACGGATGATTGAACAAGCCAACAGGCACCGTCGACCGTCTACATTCAAAGAGGGTGATCTGGTYTGGGTAAAATCTAAAGAGTTCTCATTAGAAGAAGATGTGTCCCAAAAATTGCTTCCTGTCTATTTTCGACCCTGGGAAGTTCTCAAAGTAATTGGGAACGCAGAGGGACCGTCTTATCGAATTGATATTCCCCCTCATCTCAAAACATACCCTGTCTTTCACGCGTCCAAATTGTTACCGTATGTAGAAGGAAATGAGCTTCCACATAGACCTTCTATGATTCCACCAAACATTGATGGCAGATATGAGGTAGACAGAATCATAGAGCATGGTTACTTCTCTAAGGGAGGATGTGGACAACCTCAAAAGCAGTTCAAGGTACGTTTTAAGTCTCAAGCACCATCTGAGGACAGATGGTTTAGTAAATGAGAACTAATTGAAACTGCTCATGATATTGTCGCTGTTTATGAACGAGGGTTAAAGTCTTAAATATTTCTGCGGTGGAACTCGAAAATGGGCCGGCAGGAATGCAGTAATGCTGTTCAGAAGTAGCCTGGGCCCAGAACTCAGCCCCAAGCAACGCAGACCTGAGTTGGTCTGCGCTGGGCTGTGTGACCAAGACACGCCCAGGCCTAAGTCTATCACGTTTGGCTGTGTGACCGAACGATGCACACAGGAAATTCAAAGGTCAAAGTCAACTGTAGAGTCAAAGGTACTGCACCCAGGCCCTTGGTTGGATACACTCACTTGTTGTGCGCAGGTACCCAGACAAGCATCCAAGCCAGAGGGAATTCAGTTTCAGACCATTCTGGGCCTTAGTTTGCATCGAAATCTGGACAGCTGAGGGTGGTAGCATCCAGGGCCCAGACCCCGAGTCAACGCTACATAAGTGCTGACTTTCCTGGCTTTGACATTCATTCTATCTAACGTCGATGCTGTCTTCGCGTGTTGATGACGACTCTGGCTTGACGCTACGAAGCTGGTTGAGCGCTGGCTCTGTGCTGGCATTGTGTCTACGGCGATGCGCTGCTGGTCAGGCATGGTGGCTGGCTTGCACCTGTCTTCTTGGCATGCTGACATGGCAGCTGCCATGCGCTGTCGCTGATGTGGCTGCTGCCACATATACTACTGGTTGACGAGGCGAAGCTATGTGATTTGTGTTGCTGTTCTGATTATCTTAATTCAGGAGGAGATCAAGACTGTGGAAAGATCGTGGATACTTACCTGGTTGTCTTCATGTCGACATTGCTCCAGCATTGATGAGGGACTGATTAGACGTGCCACGTGGCACATTGAGGTTACTTCAGATACTCGTTCAGATTATTGATTATTGAGGTGGTGATTGCGGAGGGAGCCCGAAGAAGCAGTGGGCATTGTTTCTATCTTCCCCACTCTAAGTCTTTCCTCCCTCTCATCTACCTCGTCTGTGTATGTCTTCTCTTCTCTTGGGTATCTGGACACGAATACGATTATTGATAATCATCAGCCGGTTGACACTCATTTGGACTTGCATTGTTGACAACTGTCTTCACGATCTGGGTTCATTGCACCCTATCCAGCGGCCTAACTCGGTAAGGCACGCAAGTGGCATTCAGGAGGTCTTGGGTTCAATCCCCATTGGCTTCATGCACCTTCCTGGGCAAACTTGGCAACCGCCACCTAGAGATATGCCATTGGTCCCCCTGAGTGGCATTGAGCAGAGACTGCTGATGTTCATAGGGGAAGGGGACCGGAGGGGAGGCACAGTGACTGGCCCATCGAAGAAGCTCGGTCCTGATGCTACCGGCTGACCCCTGGCCTGTATCACCCACCGGCCTGTATCGCCCACCTGCTGTGGCAGGTATCGCAACTGCTGGTGGGGGGTGCAGCTCCGGCATGTTCCCTCGTTGGAGGCTTGAGCACGGATGTGGCTGCTACGAGGGGGGGTCCCCGTAATAATACCATAATGACAATTAAAAAGCCCTGAAAGGCCATCCTGTCCAGATTTGACAGGTAATTGAATCAAAATAAAAAATAAAAAATTATTGCCCTCAATTAGTCCCGACTTTTCTTTTCTTTTCTTTTCTTTTCTCGCGCATTCACCATTACTTCTATGTACTTTTCTTCATTAAAACTTTGAACCCTCCGGGTACGGTTTTTATTTCGCAATGCCCGAAGCGATACTGTTTGTTTGGTTACCGCGTACATAGGTGTCTGCCGGATTTGGATACCCCATCCACCCCCCCCCTTTCTCCCCCCCCCCCTCTCTTCCCCCCCCTCTCCCCCCTCCATTCCCCTTCTTCAAAAATTGAATGGTCGAGCAATCTTGTGCACCAACAAAGAGACAAAAAAGAGAACACCACCCGAGCTTAATTACTTTTTTTTTTTTTTTTGTCACACCGCCCCAGAATTGGGGATAACTTCTGTGCTTTCTTCTCTCCTTTTCTGTCTATACTTTTTCCTCTAGCAGGAAAGAACGACCAAACAGAAGAACGGGAAACATTAAGAAACGGATCCGTTGGAACGCGGACCACCCATGCGAGGAGAAGACCAGCTCTCTATAGTCTGCTGTACCTTCATCATGTCGTCGTAAAGGGCAGGCGTTCTGCTCGGGAGAAGATGGTAGGATTTTGCGCGACAGGAGCTTGCTAAGAGATGCTCACAAAGACAGAAGAACAAAACTTTTTTTTTTTTTTTTTTTTTTTTTTTAAAGACAAAAGCCAGTCCAGCTAAGAACAATACTGAATCAGCGATCGGAAGGATGATTACTCTATTGCTTGCTTGATGGATCGCTTGCTCGATTGGTCGCTTCTTTCCACATAATCGATCGATCACTCAGTTGATGGACACGCACTGCCATTAAATTGGGGCAGGTGGGTGGGAGGAGGGAAAGGGAGGGGAAGGGGGAAAGGGGGGGGAGAAGGGAAAGAAGTTGCAAAACAGAGAAGAACGCTCGAGATTATACACGTAATACCAACGCCTATCCGTCGCTTGTCAGACGTTGCGCTGTGATATTGCCCACCAGTCTACCCGCTCAATCAAATAGAGTCCGGTAGATGAGCCGAAATCAAAGAAAACAAAGTCGGGCGAAACTATTTCACACAAACCCGCCATCTCTCTCTCTCTCTCTCTCTCTCTCTCTCTCTCTCTCTCTCTCAGTTAAAAGAAAAAGGAAACACAGGGCAAATCATGACAATCCCCGTTCTAAATCTATCTACCTGCCTCTCTCTCTCTCCTCTCTCTCTCTCTCTCTCTCTCTCTCTCTCTCTCTCTCTCTCTCTCTCTCTCTCTCTCTCTGTGTGTGTAAGTGTGTGTGTGTGTGTGTGTGTGTGTGCACGCACGAGACACGAAAAAATTGAAAGAGAAAGGAAACGCAGGCCAAATCATGATGATTACAGTTCTAAATCTATTTACCTGCCTGTCGGTATCATCCGTGTTCTCTCTCTCTCTCTCTCTCTCTCTCTCTCTCTCTCTCTCTCTCTCTCTCTCTCTCTCTCTCTCTCTCTCTCTCTATCTATCTATCGCGCGCGCGCAAGAGAGAGAGAGAGAGAGGGAGGGAGGGAGAGCGTGCGAAAGTATACAACCGCTGTCTCTCTCGCCGTTCCAGGCCCATGCATACATGAAGAAAACTGATCATGCATATTGTTGGTTTCGCTATCATTTTCTCCGCCAAAAGGAACTTTCCTTTTTCTTTGCTCTCTTTGTCGCGCGTGTCAGAAGCATTTCCTCTGGATTACAGTCGGTCCGATTTCGTCGTATTCGGCCTTGGTGATGTGTTGATTTTGAGGGAAGACATTTTTGGCAAGGATCGATCCCCCAATCCACGCGGAATATTTCACCGTATTTTCGGGCATGTAGTCCGGCGGCTTCACGACGGCAGGACGCATGGAAGGCGGCGCAAGCACCGAAATCTCGCGGAGAAAGCGCGAATCCAACCCGGGTATGACACTTCCACCGCCACAAAGAACGATATTTTCCAAGATTTGTCGTTGGTTTTCCGACGGACCGCAAAGAGTAATGCTTCTGTACACATGATCGACAATCCCGCAGTCGTTGATCCCCAAGATCGACGGTTCAAAAATCGCCTCCCCGGCTGTGTATCTCTCTCTACCGCTAACACTAATAACCTGACCGTCTGGAAGAGTGTGTTGAACAAGAGACGAGGAAGAAGACGAAGGAGACAACGAAGACGTAGCGTCTTGACCCGACAGCACCTTTCGATACGCTATGGCATCATCGGCAACGAGCGCGTACCTCTCCTTGAGAACCTCGGCAATATCAGTGTTAATCACTACGGCTAGAGAAGGAGAAAGAGTAGGAGGAGGAGGAGGAGGAGGAGGGAGAGGAAGGGTAATCATGGGTACGGAAAGAGGCGCTGGAGGGGGAGGAAGAAGAGGTGGAGGAGGAGGAGGAGGAGGAGAGAGAGTAGGTGTAGATTGATGACCGCGATTTCCGCTCCCACCACCACCAGGACTAACATTACCACGACCACCATGGCTAGCTCCCGCGCCGCCATCGCCAGAGCTCTCATGCTTGCCGCCGCCGCCGCCGCCGTCTTCCATAGCTGCGCTCGTGTTCACGTTCTTTGCCTTGCTAGGAGAGCCAGAGGGGGAGGAAAGGGATCTAGAGTTCATCATCAATCGAGCCATGAGCTCCGTCAGATCTTGGCCGCCTATCTTCACCCTCTTTGCTGCCGCGTGTTGCATAGCTCCCTCCCATACTGGCGCGATGTCGATGACGCCATGACCAATATCTACCGCGCACCCCGAGATTCTACCCATGGCGTAAAGAGAGAGAATCGCCTGCTCAACAGAGTACAATCCCAACACATTGAACGTTTCAAACATGACCTGAGCCATCTTTTCCCTCGCTGCTTTGGGAGTAAACAAGGGTTCGGCGATCAGCAGCTGCCCTTCCTGTCCGACCTCCCAAAACTGCTTATTCGAGTAAAAAATATGGTGCCACAAGTCTTCCATCGCTTCCCAGTTCTTGATAATACCACGCTCGATCGGATAGATTACAGATGATCCAAGCGAAGACAATCCGACGGCCCCGCCTGCTACTGCTGCCACGTCAGCCGTCAAGTGGCCGTTTCCTGCCGCCGCCGCCAGCGCCGCCGCAGAGGTATCGAGGAGAGCACCACCAGCCGCACCGCCCCCTCCTCCTCCTCCTCCTCCGCTCTTCTTCTCGCCCGAAGCTCGACCGGCTCCCACAGGAGAACGCAAGTCGAACTCCTCCGACATCGGGACCCCGTCGCCATCCCCTTCATCGTCCCCATTGCCGGCATCAATCGAGCACACCGCCGTTCGTATCACCATGTGGGGTTCACTGTCCGGATTGGCAAAGCCAGCTTTGATAAACCCACTGCCATTGTCCAGAACGAAGGGCTCCATCTGTACGGCAAGGCCAGAGGAGACTAGGACGAAGAAGAAGAAGAAGATTACGACCGAGGAAACGAATAAGAAAGCAAGATTTCTTGACGAAATTCAAACGGCGTGGAGCGGCAGCGAGAGGGGTAGAGTAATGGGAAGAAGGCGACCTTAAGAAAGAATAATAAGGGGGCGGGAAGATTTCGCGACGGAATTCGAATGGCATTCGAATGGGATGAAGAAGCAGCGCGAAGGGGGTAGAATAAAATGGAGGGAGCAAGGAGATGTATCTGTGCGTCACGAAGAAGCAGCAGGACGAAAAGAAAACGGAGAAGAAGACCGATGGGCCTCGCCGCAGAACTCACCAAACGTACAAAATGAGAATTAATCTTCCGCTAGAACATGGAAGGATGCGCGGCCATCATTTTTGTCGTTTGTGCAATTGGTGAGTAGTGCGGCAGGCCTTATGAATGTGTCTTTCTCTTACGAAGAGGAAGAGACGAAGCAAGCAAACGGAGAAGAGAAGAAAAAAGGAAACGAGAAAGACATAAAGAAGAGCATTCATTCAAGGACAGCTGCTACTGAGACCCATGGACTGGTGGCAGCGGCAGCACGCGGAGCTGGCATGCGCGAGCGGCGGAGATGGCACGCAGCAATTGCGGTTTAGTGATCGGGCGATAGCATGTCTTGCCTTTTTTGTTTTGACAGGATGATTTCGGACGATTCCCTGGGTGTTCCACGTCGGACGCAGGTCATATCATGGTGAGTAGTACTGAATACTGGTGATACCAAACGGCAAATATATATCGAATGACTTCTCCCAGACCTAATTCGTTCATAGCGTCCACACAAAGGGCCTCGCTGCACCCAGTCGATCGGGCATCGTCGAGGCAGAAGCCATTCGGACCATCGTTCCCGCCGTTTCTGGACATTCAAATATTTCGCGGGATGGCGCCACAACTGAAAAAGGGTTGGATGTAAAAAAAAAAAAACATGCCGTTACCCCTCTCCACCGAGAGAGGTAACCTCCCTTCACCGAAGAGAGGTAGAAAGCTATGCTTGCAGGGGTCCCCTGTATAGCCTTAGTAGTAGTGGTAGGCAGTGATAAGAAAGATATGTGAGGTGAGATAAAATATATGGCTGTCCCCCAATGAGGAGAAGGCAGTTTTTATGAAAAAAAAAACAAAACAAAAAAAAAAGGGTTGGAAATACCCAGCCCGTTTGGCTGACTGCTGCACACAACTGACTGTTAGTGAATCCGGATAACATGAGCATAAAAATGTTCCCGGGCTACCCTCTTCCCCCCAACATAACGCACGCTGAAAATGAACGTATACAAGCCGTCTTTCCGGTCCGATGCAGTCAAAATGAGGGTGAGTTGTGTTCGGGGGAAGACGGTAGGTCCCACTTGCACGAATTAAGAGATACCGACCGTAGATTGCAAGGCCAACGGCCGAAATCTCCTAATTTGCGCGCGTGGGACCTTGCCCCCGGGAAGGAGTACCTAAAAAGGGAGGGGGGAAAAGGCTAACGTTGCATGGCTGCTGCCTTCTATTTTTTTTTTTCTTTTTGGGAAAAGGTAAGGAATCCATTATCATGAAACACATGAGGCCGGGAATTCCTCACAAACAACCCGGAAATTGCGAAATACCCCTATAAGTTGAGATATATTCCAAAATGCCCCTAAAAGATCTGGGTAGAGCGGAATGCCCTTTTGGGCCTAATTCATTGCGTTTTGCCCCTGTCAGGCCCATGTGCAAATTTGCATTCTGGACGGGGTCGATGGAGCCTGGGCCTGCACGCTGTTTCACCCGGGTTGCCCTTCATACCGGGTGGGCAACTTTGCGCAATGCCCAGGCCCGTCGGTGAGGTTCCCCATCTCCAGCTCCTCTCTCTCTCTCTCTCTCTCTCTCACACACACACACACACACACACACACACACACACACACACGGGCAGTGTATATTTCCACGTTCTGGATTCATTCGATTTTGCTCATCCTGTGTGTGTGTGTGTGTGTGTGTGTGTGTGTGTGTGTGTGT
>BFEA01000025.1:3702393-3723292 GCA_003427395.1 Chara braunii | reverse complement strand
TGAATCTTCCGTTAGAACATGAAAATGTACACAACTACACTTGTGTGTGTGAGTAGCCTGAGGCTAGGCGCGGGGTTAGAGACTTACTTGTTGGTTAGTGCGTTGCTCATCCTATCGATGGAAGTACCATCTCTCTCTCTCTCTCTCTCTCTCTCTCTCTCTCTCTCTCTCTCTCTCTCTCTCTCCCTTTATATATATATATATATATATATATATAGAAAGAGAGAGAGATCCCACCCCGTTATCATGCTTCTCTTCTCTCTCTTTCTCTCACACACACATACACACACACCGAGGGGGCAAAACGCAAAGATGATATGGGTCACTAGGGGTAAAACGAAAATACAAAACGTATGGGAAATATTGGCAAGTACTGGGACGTGTTGCAAACATGGACAATACCCGGTAGGGATATTTCGCAAAGATGACAGGTCCAACCGACGCCAAAGGCATTTTGAAAGCATTTTTTGTGTCAGAGGGCTATTCTGCTTTACCCATATCTTTTAGGGGCATTTTAACATATATCTTAACTTACAGGGGTACTTCGCAAATTATCCTTTTTTTTGTGAAAGCATGACAAAATTTTATTACCACATCATGAACCAAAGAGGCCGGGAATTCCTCAATAGACAACCCCAAAGGGTTGCTGAGGCCATTACCCAGCTTACGCAAGTGTTGGAAACCGGGTCCAACGTTCCTCAGAACACACCTTTAAAGTAAAAACTTGAAGAAAAAAAAAAAGTAAGTGTAAGAAATACGATAATCCTTGCACTATGGCATACCCAAGAGGCCAAACGATCTTTTCATGTCACTCAAGTAAAAATTGTGAAATAGAAAAAAACTCAATTTTAACGAAAACATAGTTATACACTTAAGTTTAGCTTTGGGTACTTGTCTGTGATGTGTTGCAAGTCCTTTCCACTTGATTCAACTCCAGGCTAGACTAGTTTCAGTGATTTGTTGTGTTTTTTGGGAGTTTTACAACTCAAACTCATTCTTGCAAATCATCCTAAGGCCTTAGTCCCAGTGGTTGGTTGTGTTTCTTGGGAGTTTCACCCAGACTTCTTTTAAACCACTAGTACTTCCTCGAGTCGTGTCCGTTACGGAGCCACGATTTTAGAAAACGTACGGGCTACTACAGGAGTGCCTAAATTCATCCGACTATAAATGTTTCTACTTTTTTTTTTTCCACGGTCGATAGTTGGGTCAAGTATTGGTGGTTTAATGATCATTTTTAAAAACTGAGTGTCTTGTTATGGAAAGTTAGAAAATGACTGTGACTTGTGTGTGTAAGGCGGGGTGTGAGTTTCAAAGAATGGTAAAGTTGATCATATAGATGTATGACAATATCACAGTAACTTTTGTGTACGCGTATGTTTTATGAAGGTTAGTGTTCGGAACGTGATGTACAGGCTGCACCTTGGGGACAACGAGAGTGACAAGCGGATGACACACGATCTACATACGTGATGAAATTATCTTTTACCCTTTCTGTTTGGGCTCAAGTTTGATGGATATGTGACAGAGTTCGCAATCCGGATTTTTAGGAATACATGTACCCAACCTAACCACACCCTCTTTGAAAACCAACCACCTATACCCACTGTATACCTAGCCTACCGGACCTTTACCCATCCATAACTGCTAAAAAAAAAAAAAAAAAGTGTATTCGTGCCTGCCCTACTTGAACCTCTCCAGATTGTAATTGCCCATGTCAGTGGACATGTTTTTAAAACGACCCATGTATGCCAAGGCGACAGTACAAACACAATGGCTGAATAATCCCCAATACGCCAAACAATCAGACTGACAAGCGAAGGAGTGAGAAGAGAAGGAGGAAGAAGACAGGGGGGGAGAGAGAGAGAACAAGACAACACAAGAAGGCGAGTGTCCCGAACGCGACTTATTTTCGAAAGAATAGGCAATGAAGCACATTGGAAACAGAAAGTTCTGACCGGCGTAATGACCCGACCGGTTTCGCCTGGCCGCCCACCAGGTCTCATCAGGGGTCTAGAAGTTACTTGAAGGACACTAGTCTAAAAAACTATATATACTAAACAAGACACATGAGAGGACCTATCACACGTAGTCAGCCGGTCCGTACTCCACAGCCGCAAAATACCAAAAAGCAAGTCAAGAGTTCAAAATCAAAAAAAAAAAACCTACACCTAGTGGAGCAAAAGCCTGAATAAAACTCGACAGATACCGTGATCGAACCTCACAATCTCAAAAAAGTCATAAACCGAACCCAAAACTAGCGCAAGGCTTCCGTCCACGGCTCAAAGGCCCAAAAAAACTTAGTACCCCATCAATCACGCGCTCAAATCCTAGCTTCCACTTAGGCGTACATCAAATATCGAAACTAGACCACCACTTATCCAAAAAAAACAGTCTTGTGTTCGAACCCAACAATTATTCTTCGCAAAACAGAAAAAAACCGCACAATTTCAGAAATCATCCTCCAAAACACTTCGAGTCACGCGTTCAGATCCAATCATCTCCCCACCGTTATACTCGAAAAACCCACAACTCAAGAGCTTTCAGTCCTACACAGGAACTCAAAAAGAAAAAAAAAGAAGAAAAAAAAAGAAGAAAAAAGAAAAGAAAAAAAGAAAGAAAAAGACCCCCTAAGCGACGGAGATCTTAGTTCAGTAGTCGATCCCACTTGGTCAAAAACGGTAGCCAATCATGGCATAATCCACCAAATCTTCTAGAGAAATGAGTAACCGCCGAGTCAAAAAATGGATTCGGATACCCCTGCTTCCACAACTCACACTTGAAGGCGAAAAAAAAAAGAAAAACCATGCCGTCAACCGAGTAATATGTTTTTGCTCGATAGAGAAATGAGTTGATGACCGCCAGTTTCTGTTGCCGACTCGTAAATGAAGAGAAGTCTTGAATACACTGAAACTTCAGTTTCCCATTAACATGCTCCCTCTGATTTTTCATCAACGGGAAACAGAGCACACCCGTTTTTTCTCTGGATACTTTCAAAACACATCTGAGAAAATCCCAACAGTTACCTTTATTCGTTTGCTCCAGAACCAGGTTCTTATCATAAAAGTTCCTAAAAGAATTGATGAGATCTAACCCTTTAATATACGAGTTGCTATCATCACGTTTGCAAATTGCAAAAACCGAAACATCATCCATCAGCCGAAAACCACGAAACAACCTTTGATCCGCCCCTGAAGCTGACAAAAACAGAAACTCGTTATATGCACAAAGGAAACAAGCAAGACCAGGGCTTGAGGACTTGCCTATGGGAATACCGATATTTTGCCTTAGCAGTCGTCGTGAAGAACGAACAAAAGTATGCTCTAGCTCGAAAGAAACAAAGGCCAAAACTGTTTGAAACAAGACTCTCTTCCACCCAATTTTCACACTACCAGTCAGCAGCTTCGCCCCCTTCCCTTGCTTACGTACCGCAACTACGTCAACCCTTTTTTCTCGCCAAAACTCAACAACCCACGAAAAAATGCATTTTTAATAGACTCGTGCGGTAAGTTGAAAAACATCTCCTTTATATCAAAGGAGGCTCCAAGGATAAGATCATTATCAGTCAATCCTGAGTTCACCTTCTTAATCTTAGACAACAACTCATCAACACTCCGAAGGTTAAGGTTACACCCCGCCGGCAAATTCCAGAGCAACGCATTAACAACTCGTGAGATAACCCTTCCTCCTGCAGCCGAACATTCAGAATAGGATGGACAAATCGGTGTCCATCGAAGCACATCCTCATGTTTGGGCAAACAATAAACCTCCCCTATCTTACCTTTCTTCTTCCACTGACCAACACTCTGCAACTTATCACGAAGATAGACCCGTTCACACTCTTGAAGCAACTCACACTCACTCTTGGCACATAGCTCGAAAGCTGGGTTATCAAGGAACAACCCCTGCATACCCCGTTGATAGAGTGTAGGGCAGCATACATAGGTATCGCCCATGTTGTGGTCAATTGGACTGCACATCATTCCTTGAAGCAATACTTTCAGAGGAGCAACATCATCCTCACACAGCCCGGACCCAGAACAGGAACTTCCACCTTCCCGAACTAGACAACTTCTCAATCTCATTGTAGAAAGAAAATTAGAATTAGGAATTTGCAGAGAGGGGTGATCGTCAAAAGCTGAAGTAATCTGCTTACGTAATCCGGAAAGCATCGAGAGCTAGAAGGACGAACAAGATTTTTTGCATTCCGGAACCACGAAGGAAACAGTGCTGGTAGTTCATTGATACGAAATGAAACGTGCCCCTCGTGCTGTGGCAAAGATACATTTGCACTTTCACAAGAACACTCACCAACACCAAATCTTGCAAATAAACGAAAAGTTATGAATTAGATCCCCAATACTTCTATTCCGTCTCTATACTACACGCATACGCCGCACTAACATTCCCTTCCAACTCTGCTTGATATCCAACCCACCAATAGCTTCAGCACACAACCTCCGAACACCAACTTTGCAAATCTGGTCATCGTAAGTGATCTTGACAACCAACCTCTTTCTCACATGAATATCGAACCTTGTCAACAGATGGTGCGAAAGTAGGCATCTCAGGCAGAACCTGGTCCTTTTTTCACCAAAACAGCGAACAGCAGTGTACGCAGCAATAAGGATATCAAAGTCCCATAACTTCAACTCCCCACGTTTAGAAGGGTTGCTGAGAAAGGATGCCAGAGGTTTCTTCAAAGCCAGGGAACGACTCAAAAAAGGAACAATTGGATCAATTAGCAGGGTAACCCCATCTTTCAACCAATCACGAGCGTAACGCAACTCCTGTTTACCAAAGCAACACTCCACAAGACTCCCCCCATACAACCTTTTAATGACCTTCCATTTATCAACCAAACGACCACCCCCTCGACATGTAATCATCACACGATGTACCCCATTATCCTTGCATTCACCAAGAATCTTAAGAAGACTAACCGACTCAGTTCCATTAGTAGCATGAAATACACAGAGGGGGCCCCGATGTACGATTGTCGATGAAGCCTTCAAGGTAATACCACTTACCTTCTTCCTTTGCAACCGGTCCCTTAGCCCCGCCCGTCGCTTACGTGAACACCTAGACTTATCACGAGTATTAAGAGTCGGTGCAAATAGTCTAATAAAAAACCTTTCAGTCTCCAATATGTCACCTTCCTAACACCGACAAAGTGGGATAATAGCATACGTATGCACACTGCATCTCCGAAGTCATTAGTAGAGCTTCTCGTTCCTACGTCCGCCATCAATTAGTTGTTGCCGACACAAGCGATAAACATGCTCCCTCCAACGGGAGTCAAGATCACGCTGAGTACTACTGACATACACATGACGAGCCCATGGGGAAACGAGGGCATACACAACCGGACCCTTCCACGGGTCAACATCATCAACACCCAAGAAAGCAGCCCGCAAAATAAATTCAGCCAACTTACGACACCACGGAATCGCATGGAACAAAATGAGCCCACAGATAGCCAACGTCAACAGCAGATTGATCTCCCTACACCGCAATAGCTCAACGGACGACGCACGAATTCTACATCAAATCATTACTACATGCCAAAGGAAAGTCGCGCTCGGGCATGACCCTAAGAAGTAGCAGAGTCATGCCCGTCGCTCTTAGCGGAGGAGTCACCCCCGTCCTTGGTAACTTCGACAACCGAAACACCGTTGACGTCATCCTTATTAGCATCTAACCCAGCACGATCCGCCCTTAACTGCACAATAGCCTCCTTCGTTGGATCAAGCTTAGTGTACTCGATACCCTCTTTCTCACAGATACCCATGATATCTTCTTTCTTCAGATTACCAAGCTGCTTACGTGCTTCTCTAACGAAAACCTCCCTCTTGCACGCCTGTTCAGCAGGAGTCAAAGGACACTTACCTTTATCCTTTTTCGACGATGTTCCAACCGCCTCGTTTAGTCTTGCTTTAAGATTGGTGCCCTTCGTCTTCTTTTCAGTTCCCAATTTTGCCATCGCCACCTTCAGTCGTTTAACTTCCTCTTCCGATTCCTTCATAGCATTGACCTCCCACAATCTCATCTCCTTCAGCAACCTCCCGCCGGTGTCGCTCCACCAAACCTTTCAGCTGTATGTTGACCTTACCAGCAGTACTAGGTGCAACAGCTGGAGTTACCTTCGGACGAACTCGAGCATTGCTGACCGGGGTGCAACCAATTGCAATGCTATTCCAGGGCATAAAGCCTCATTTCTCCAAACCTCCGCGTTAGCCTCGACCGATTCATATTGCTTTTGCAGGGCGAATATGACTTCTTCCATGCCTGCCAGGCGCTTATCCATAGTTGTCTTGGCCTCCACTTGTTCACGTCGGATCCGAATGAGTTTGTCAGTTTCCCTGGCAACACCCGTAATTGTGGCAGAGGTACTGGCGCCATCATTCCGCCTACTCAATCGATAAACCTCCGCACGCAGTCGTACAACCTCATCGTCATTACCGGACTTGCGATCTATCACCCCACCCATACTACACTGTCGATTCAAAGACTCCACCAGAGCTCTTAGTTCCTTGATTTCCTCGGATTCGCCGTTCTTTTTTCCTCCCACCGCCTCACACACTTTATCCAGTTTCAGCGACATCTCCCTGTGCATCTCCCTCTGAAACTCTTCCCGTTATTTTTTCTCTCTCTGTCTACGCTCTTCTTCTTCTTTCTCACGCTTCTTCCTCTCCTCTTCTTCGCGTTGTTCTCGTAATCTAGCTTCCTCCGCTTCATGCTTGGAATTAATCCGACCAACGATCTCTTCTAGCGAACTAACTCTCCTACCCAAACTGCTCCCGCCAACTCCATTGTTGAACTGACCAGGATAGTACGGAACAACAGTGCCAACATTAGTCGTCGAAGGCACAGTGGTCAACGGCTGAGCAGGTACAATAGCATTAGAAGGCCGCGCCCCGTTCAATCTACGATCTAGAAGAGGACAAAAACGCGAGATGTGGCCAAGTTGACCACAATTGTAGCATTCACGACCAGTCGAAAGCGCTGGATCATTAGGAATACCATTAGACGCCATCTTGAAGTCAAAGCCACTCGAAGATAGTATCACTCATACCTCGGTTACTTTGTGAGTAAAAGTATGTCAAGTCGACAGTACAAGCACAATGGCTGAATAATCCTCAATACGCCAAACAGTCAGACTGACAAGCGAAGGAGGGAGAAGAGAAGGAGGAAGAAGACAAGGGGGGAGAGAGAGAGAAGAAGACAACACAAGAAGACGAGTGTCTCAAACGCGACTTATTTTTGAAAGAATAGGCAATGATGCACATTGGAAACAGAAAGTTCTGACCGGCGTAATGACCCGACCGGTTTCGCCTGGCCGCCCACCAGGTCTCATCAGGGGTCTAGAAGTCACTTGAAGGATACTAGTCTCAAAAACTATATATACTAAACAAGAGACCTGAGAGGACCTATCACACGTAGTCAGCCGGTCCGTACTCCACAGCCGCAAAATACCAAAAAGCAAGTCAAGAGTTCAAAATCAAAAAAAGATAACCTACACCTAGTGGAGCAAAAGCCTGAATAAAACTCGACAGATACCGTGATCGAACCTCACAATCTCAAAAAAGTCATAAACCGAACCCAAAACTAGCGCAAGGCTTCCGTCCACGGCTCAAAGGCCCAAAAAAACTTAGTAACCCATCAATCACGTGCTCAAATCCTAGCTTCCACTTAGGCGTACATCAAATATCGAAACTAGGCCACCACTTATCCAAAAAAAACAGTCTTGTGTTCGAACCCAACAATTATTCTTCGCAAAACAAAAAAAAAACGCACAATTTCATAAATCATCCTCCAAAACACTTCGAGTCACGCGTTCAGATCCAATCATCTCCCCACCGTTATACTCGAAAAACCTACAGCTCAAGAACTTTCAGTCCTACACAGGAACTCAAGAAGAAAAAAAAAGAAGGCAAAAAAAAAAAAAAAAAAAAAAAAAACCCCCCAAAAAAAAAAAAAAATTATAAAAAAAAAAATAAAAAAAAAAAAAAAAAAAAAAAAAAAAAAAAAAAAAAAAAAAAAAAAAAAAAAAGATCCCCTAAACGACGAAGATCTTTGTTCAGTAGCCGACCCCACTTTAAGTTGGTCAAAAACGGTAGCCAATCATGCCATAATCCACCAAATCTTCTAGAGAAATGAGTAACCGCCGAGTCAAAAAACAGATCCGGATACCCAGCTTCCACAACTCACACTTGAGGGCGAAAAAGAAAATTAAAACCATGCCGGCAACCGAGGAATATGTTTTTGCTCGATGGAGAAATGAGTTGATGGGCGCCAGTTTCTGCTTCCAACTCGTAAATGAAGAGAAGTCCTGAATACACTGAAACTTCAGTTTCCCATTAACATGCTCCCTCTGATTTTTCATCAACCGGAAACAGAGCACACCCGTTTTTCCTCTGGATACTTTCAAAACACATCCCAGAAAATCACAACAGTTACCTTCATTCGTCTGCTCCAGAACCTGGTTCTTATCATAGCAGTTCCTAAAAGAATTGATGAGATCTAACCCTTCAATATACGAGCTGCTATCATCACATTTGCGAATTGCAAAAACCGAAACATCATCCAGCAGCCGAAACCCACGACTCATGGCCACCTGAATCCAAACCGTTTGTTAACCACGCGTATCCTACCCAGCCCAGGTTTTCCTTACCCGTATCCACGCATACCCACCCACAATTGCATGCACCCACCCGTAACCGTTCGCATCTGTCTCCTTAGTCCTAACGCCTGAGACCGTTGCTGATCACTTATGCGATGCCCTCCTACCGGGTCACACCTGCTATGTCGACTATCGAAGTTATGAAGGATGGACAACAACAGACGATGAGGAGGACAATGGGTGGGGACTCGTGGGAGTAGTGGGCACAGGGAATCGAAAGAGGTGGGAGGCAATACAAACGGCCGAGAGGCAAATGGACCTCGCTCCACTTTGCATAAAATGTTGAAAATAAGAATGAATCTTTCGTTGGAATATGGCAAAATACACGATTTTTTTTTTTTTTTTTTTTTATGAGTAGTGGAATGAGGCGCACTCGAAAGGCCCAACTCGAAGTCGGGAGATTTTTGACCTTTCAACAATGTAGCCGCTCGGTGACAAGAAAAACATTTATAAAAAAAAATGGTCGTTTGAGACTTTCGACGAGGTAACGGAAAAAAATGTGTTTAAAACTTGTGGTGGTGGTAAAGGGGGGGAACAGGGGGGGTCACTGGGTTGGGGCGTAGAATCGGTAGGCACCTCTACCTACCCGTACCCATACCAATTTTTTTAACCACCAGTACTTGGGCCAGCTATTGGTCGTGGAAAAAAATAGAGTAGAAACATTTTTAGTCAGATGAATTTAGGCGTTGTTGTCGTGGCCCGTACGTTTTTTTAAATCGTGGACTGTTAACGAGCATAAATTATTGAAGTATTGGTGGTTTAATTGCCGCTCGTATGTTTCTATAAACGTTTTGTTTTCCTTTTTGGCTGCTAATACCAGTTTTTTTTTTGTCTCGCTGCCCCTACTCCCAAACCCAAAAAAAAAAAAAAAGCGCAACTTGTGCACAATCAATTGTTTTTCAAATCTTTGATAGTTACTTTACAAAAATGAATTAACAAATATAAAATATCAAAAAAGAAAATTTGTATATATACCAACCCAAACAATTTTTTTCAAATGTTCTTTCTTTTTAAAAATCATACGAACACAAAATTTCGAGTTTTAATCGATATTTGTGGAGTTGATTATCCTCGCCCATGATCTTCATAACGACAATTGAGCCTGCCCTAACTATCACCACTATTTTTTTGCTTGCCCAACTAAACTCCTCCTTTGGAAGGGGTACTCAGCCCCGCCGGTAACTTGAACCTGGCGGTTACAGTTGGGTATGGTCGGGTACAGGCAACGGTTACCCGTTTGCGCTTTCTAATATGTAGGTGTTGAGATGCTTATATGTTTATCCCTTTTACCTATAACTTTATCGTTTCACCAAACAATTTAACGAGCAGACTTGGGGAAACTTCCTCTTCACTCGACCTAGTTCAAACGTAGCGTATCTCTCGTGTGTACGGACAAAGTTGTCAATCAATAAGTAAATAGACAAGCGTCCTAACACCCACATATACATCAAACTCGAAAGGGTAAAACGTAATCCCGCAAGGTATGTAGATCGTGCGACATCCGGTTATTATTCTCACTACCCTCAAGGTTTGGCTTGCCCATCAAGCTTCAGACACTAACCTGCACAAAACATATGCACAAACGAAAATCACGTTTGTCGGGCACCAATGTAGTTAACTTTACCATTTCATAGAACTCACATTCCGCCTTACACACACACATCTCAATCATTGTCAAACTTTCCACAACGGGCACCCAACTTTTTAAAATGACAATCAAAAGAAATATAGGCAAAAATCCCAAGAAAAAAAACAAACTACAGGGGCTAAGGTATGAGGTTGAGTTGCGAGAATGAGTTTGAGTTGAGTCATAACCAACCTGTTATCAAAAGATAGCAGAAGATGAACCTCGTAGGATCCCGCTTAAACTAGTAAACCTTTAATCGAAGACCTGTAATACAACACATGATGGTATCCAAAGCCGTACTTAAGTATATGGAGAATAAGTTCCATATCACATCTTAACCCAACCCTTTACTAAAGTAAGTTTGATCCTATCTCTGATTGATATTAGAAAGTAAGGAAAAATTAGGCAGCATCTCCCCTATACAGGGTGGGTTGCCAAATTTTTATTGACTAAAAATATGACGTTCTGCATGTGTCTATATTTTATGCAGGTTGATTATTGGAGTTTGACGTAAGATTTATGATTTGACTGAATGATTATGGAGGTTGATGTACAACCCACACCTTGGGGGGGGGTAGGGGGAAGGTCGATCATGTCAAGGTGAGGCGGTGGCTACGTTCATACATATGCGGCTGGAAAACCCTGCATGAAGATCGACATTGTGGCCTCATTCAAAAGTTGGCTGGTACTGAATGTCGATAGATCGATCGAGAGAGAGAGAGAGAGAGAGAGAGAGAGAGTTTCTCCGCACTGTGTGGAGGTCAGGTGGCGAGGGGGACACACACATTGACCTGCTGTTGCCGTCATCGATGCCTGAGCGTGACCGACGATACGAAGTCGTCGTTGTCGAATTTCGGGTGATATCGAAGATGGCGACAACTTTCTTTTATGGCCCTTCGTGTTCCGCGTGATTGGTAAACGCGGAACTACACGGGCGGCAGTCCAGTGCGAGACAGTGACTGATACAAGAGAGAGAAAGAGAGAGGGAGAGAGAGAGCAAAACTCACTCACTCACTCATTCACTCACTCACTCACTCACTCACTCACTCATTCACTCACTCACTCACGATAGATAGATAGATAGATAGATAGATAGATAGATAGATAGATAGATAGGTAGATAGATAGATAGATAGATAGATAGATAGATAGAGAGAGAGAGAGAGAGAGAGAGAGAGAGAGAGAGAGAGAGGCCGTAAGGGCGATGGCGGTGGTACTCACCGTTGTCGCAGCGGCCGGAAGTTTGCGCCAGGCCCGACGTCGGGTCTCGACGGGTACCGGTCGCTCGTCCAGGCGGTCGGTGCCTCCGAAACCCTGCCACGGACNAGAGAGAGAGAGAGAGAGAGAGAGAGAGAGAGAGAGAGAGAGAGAGAGAGAGAGAGAGAGAGAGAGAGAGAGAGAAGATGAGCAGTGCTGGTGGGAACGACTTGTAACGTTCCCACCCGATCGAGCACGGGTCGCCATCTCGAAAGGGTGCAAGTATTCTCCCCCGATGTGCTTGAATGCCATAGCATGGCGGTGATAGGGTGCCACGTGGGACTGTAAGAGCTACACGAACAGCAGCCACCCATCGGTGGCTTTTCGAGACTCGAAGGCGTCACGACTCTTCTGTGGCGCTATCGGCCTGAACGGACGCATCCGGAAAGATGTGAAAACAAAACAGCCGTACAACGAAAAAATAATAAAATAAAACAAAACAAAACAAAAATGAAAAATAGCACTATATATATATATATTTTTTTTTTGAAAAATGATAATGAAATTCGTGGAAGAGTGACACAGCGGTCACTTTGATGTCGGCAAGGAACAGTTCTGACCGCCTCCTGCCACAGTGGGATTTCGAACGGGTGTGGATGCACAAGTCCCACTTCTCCGATGACAAATCTGACCGGTACCCAGTAGGCCGCGACGAATTGGTAGCGCAATCAAAATTGGACAATTGCGGCAATTGCGGCCTACCGGTAGGCGGAGTGGCGGTCAAGTGGGCCAGCACCCCTTCACAAGCTAGCAAAACACCCAGGAAACAAAGAATATAAACATTCTGCCAGCTACTGCCAGCAAACTTCGCCCAGGATAGGGGCGTACTAAACGAGTGAACAGGGTAGGGGCGTAGTAATCGAGTTGGCGTGTTTTTTCTTTTTTACGGTTCGATGCACAGGATGTCCCCCCTCCCCGTACGTGGTTGAAAACCCAACGTTGAGCTAGCTCAACGCTGAGAGTGGGACATGGCCCCGGGCCGGGGCCCACTGGGCGCGTGCTTTTCATTTCTGTTGTGGTCGTCGAATCTCCACAATCTACCGCCAGAAATGAAAAACGCGCGCCGGAAAGGACCGGATCCCCGCCGGCGGTAAAAGGATTTGCAAGAAGATTGATTATCGCCGCCCAAATCTGATTTGCAAGAAGATTTTGGCCGTCGATCTTCGCTTATCTACGGCCAGTGTATCTCAGTTCGCGCAAGCGGGACCTCCCGTCTTTCCCGAACACAACACACCGTAATTTTGGCGGTATGGGACCGGAAAGCTCGCTTGTATACATTCATCATCATGGTGCGCTGTGTTCGGGGAAGACGGTAGGCCCGCCGGTAACTTCGTGGGACCGATGGGAAAGGCATCGGGAATACGACAGCCGCTCGACGGCGGGAGTAGGCGGGGGCGGAGCTGCCGGAGTGTGGAATGAGCTGCCGCGGTGATGGCACGACGCAGATCACGTGGCCCTGCGGCTGTCTTTGCACGTGTCACGTCCTTTAGGCGCTGTTGAGTGACGTGGCCCTGCGGCTATCTTTGCACGTGTCACGTCTTTTACGCGGTGTCGAGTGACGTGTTTGCGCGAGATGGCCGATCGCCTGCTGATTAGAGGAGGTGCGCACGTCCGGCGCGCGTTGCGAGGATGTGCGCTCCGCGACAGGGCGGGAGCTGTTGGCGCCACCTCATTCTTCTCTACGCTATCACCGTCGACGTCGGGATCCCCGCCGGCGGGGTCATCGCATGGCTGCACAGCGTCGACACATGATCGGCTCGAGGATCGCGATCCCAGCAGGCTGCGCACTGCTTTGCTGGCGCGCAGCTGCCCCGTTGACGGTGAGGCGATCGGATCGGGCGCCTGCGCTGACGGTGGCCGAGGAGGTAATTGGTACGATTGGACGCGGAAAGGCGGCCACGTGTCATCCAAAGCGCTGATCGCGGGAGTCATACCCGTTTCTTACGTTGCATATTCGACGTCAGCGGAAGCCAAAGAAATTCCTAACGTTAAGATCCCCGGCGACGTCGTTCTCTATCAGTACGAGGCTTGTCCTTTCTGCAATAAAGTGAAAGGTAATCAACCGCTCGCCCCTTTTTTTTTTTTTTTTTTTTTTCCTTTGAAAGGTATCATTCGTCTTGTCCCCCCTCGCCCTTACGGATCGAGGGATGGATGATAAGAGGAGCCCCTAGTGCTTCCAGCTAACGGACTTCCTTCTTACCCGGTTCTTAGTGCTCCCAGCTAACGGACTTCCTCAAAGTCTTCGTATTTCACCCCTTTCTCTCTCTCTCTCTCTCTCTCTCTCTTTTTCTCTTTTTCCCCTTTCTCCTCTCTCTTTTATCCTGTCTGAATGCTTCTTGTTTCGTCATTGCTCCCTAGCTTTGGAAAATTGTGTACAATTAGCATATACACCAGCTAATGATCTTCCTTAAATCCCTTGTCGATCTACTGTCCATTCTCTCTCTCCCTCTCCCTCTCTCTCTCCGTCACCTTCTCTCTCTTTCTCTCTCCCCTCACTCTCTTTCGATATATTCAGTTCTCTTCCTACTGCCTTCCCCCGAACATAACGCATGTGCGTTGTAAACGAATACAACGCACAGGTTGCTTTCTATCCGAATGCAACGCATAAGCTCTCTATTCGAACAGCTCTTATATTCGAATACATCGCATACGCGTTCTATTGGAATCATCGAGTTTGTTTAGAAAACTCGAATACAACACATGCGTTATGTTCGGGGGAAGACGGTAGTCCCCTCCTGATCATCTCTCTCACGCTTTTGTACTCTCGCGTTTCACTCTGTGTGTGTGTGTGTGTGTGTGTGTGTGTTGGGGGGGGGTGGAGGTATCGTTCCCGTGATATTATCGTTGCCGTAAGGTTTCGATCGGATTCGCTGTGCTTAATTACTAATTAGTGTGGCAAAAAAAAATAAAAATAAAATTTGATGAAATGAAATAATTCAAATAAATGAGATCTTAAACTGAATGATAAGAAGGATTCCGCTAAGTTTATGATTTTAATTAACCGGGTCGGAATCTGACGATAAAAACTTGGGAGGGATCTCTCCGATCTTCGTTTTGGTGACTTTTATTTTTTCAACGAATGCCGCTCGAAATTACGTATGGAAAGGAATAAAAAGTAAAGTAAATAAAAAACATAAAATTACGTATGTACGATATGCCACGTCTGAGTCTTCCGATTTTTTTATTTTTTTTTGATAGTGACTGTCTTCGGAATCGCGTACATTAAAAGAAAAAAAAAAGGAAATTACGTGTGGAAAGGAATAAAAAGTAAAGTAGATGGAAACCATAAAATTACGTATGTACGGTATGCCACGTTTGAGTCTTTTCCGTTTTTTTTTTTTTTTTTTTTTTTTAATAGTGACTGTTCTTCGGAATCGCGCACCTTAGAAAAAAAAAAAAGGAAATTACCTGGGTGCGATTATGCCACGTCACTCGGACAAATTTGACACGTCATACCTACCGCGAATCACTTTTTTCTTTTTTTTTTAACCGCGCATTACCGTGATTGTGAAACTAGGTAGTCTCATGGTCACTCTGTTTTTTTTTTTTTTTCCCCAGCTTTTTTGTCTTTTTGTTTTTTTTCAATGTTCTTTTTTTTTTTTTTGGTCTGTTGACTTTGTTTGCTTTTTTTTTTTTTAATGTGGTTCGTGGTCACCAGACGCACGGTTCCACTAACGTCTTCCCCTGAAATGAACGTTCGGTCAATATCGCTGTATCGAGACTTTTAGTTACCCCAAATGCAGGCTACCGCGAATGACCGTACGTTCTATTCGGGGTGAAGACGATATCAGGGGGTAATGGCGCCACTCTACCCCTTTCGGCGCCGTGTGGGTCACATTGAAAAACGTACGTAGGCAACAAGAAAGAAAACTTAGGTTCTTGTTCCCTAAGTTTTCTAAGTCATATTTTGTAATACAGTAATTCTAACAAGAAAAAGAACTAAGTCATACTGTAATACAGTAATTCTAACCATTTACGGACTACCGTCTTCCCCCGAATACAACGCACGGTCATTATAGCTGGATTTGGTCTATCTTTCAGTCTAAATTCAGCTATAATGACCGTGCGTTGTATTCGGGGGAAGACTAGCAAACAGCTTTCATTGTACTACGCTCTCCATAGGGAACTCCGGATTTTCATCGTACTACCCTAAATTCCTAATCTCTATTATTTTCAATGTCAAAGATTTTTTTTCAAGGTCAAAGATTTCTTTTCAAGTTGAAAGATTTGTTTTCAAGTTGAAAGATTTGTTTTTTCAAGTTGAAAGAATCTGAATCTACATTATTTTGATGTCTGAAATTCAAGCTGTGTTTGCTATAATGAATGAATTTTGGGCAATCCCTAAAGATTTCTTTTGAAGTTCAAAGAATCTGAATCTCTAGTATTTTGATTTCCGAAATTCGGAACGGTTGTTTTTTTGGGGGTGAAATCAAAATACTTCGTTGAATTTACGATGGTGCATCTGTAAAGGTATTGCTAATTGTTCTGTATGAACAAATTAAAGTTCTTGAATTCCTCATGGCGAATTAAATTAGCAGTTAATAATAATAATAATAATAAATAAAAGTAAGTAGGAATAACAGAAAAGAATAGATTAGTATTGTATATATATGATTTATTGATTATGTATATGTTTTCTAGATCGATTGATATAGTAATTGAACGCAAGGATTGAATTGCATGCATGGACGATTGAATTGCATGCATGGACGATTGAATTGCATGCATGGACGATTGAATTTACTTAAGTCTGTAACGCGGAATTCGGTAGCGGAACTTGTATAGGATTGAATTGCATACATGGACGATTGAATTTACTTAAGTCTGTAATGCGGAACTCGGTAGGTAGCGGTGAGTTGCGCAGGCAAGTGCCTGTCAGCTATTATAAGCTGACTGATGCTGTCAGGTACCCCGGGTCGAATTGTGAATCCCCGGCCTCGAATCGTAATTTGCAATGAATTGAGCTGTTGTGGTTAAAAAAAAAAGAAAAGAAAAATATATACTAGTAGTAATTGGTAATCGAAATAATCTATCAAATAGATCTTTCTTCTCATATCGAACATAATAGACTCCTCCTCCTCTTTAGCCTCCTCCTCCTCCTCCTCCTCCTCTTCGGCCTCCTCTTATTCGTTGTTGTTCTAATCGTACCGTCATTGTGATCCTTGTGACATAATCCTCCTCGTCTACGTTTTACCCCTCCTTCCCTCCTTCCCTCCTTCCTTCCTTCCTCCTCCTCCTCCTCCTCCACCTCTTGTTCGTCCTTGTACTCGTAGTGTCGTCGTTGTATTCATGGTATCGTCGGTATCGTCGTTGTGCTCTTTGTAATCTGCATGCCGTTTTTTATGCGTGTGCGCTCTCCTGATCGTCGTCTTCCTCCCCTTCTTCCTCCTTATGACACGTGTGCATGCATGACCTTTATGCATTTGTCCATGCCTCCACCTCTTGTTCGTAGTCCTCCTGCTTTTCCTTTGTGTAGGGGCCATTTGCTATTACCCTTCTCTGTATCGCTCCAATTTTGACGGATGCCCCGAAGGACCTTCTTGTCCTTCTTCTCGTCTCCCTGTTTTTTTTTTTGTTTTTTTTTTCGTTCCTTTTCTTTGGAGTACTAACAACGGTTCTAAATGCCGTGTTCGTTCTCCCCCCCCCCCCCCCCCTCTCCCTCCCTTTTCGGCTGTGTTCGACTGTGGGCAATCAGCGTTTCTGGACTACCATTCGATCCCATACCGTGTAGTGGAAGTTAATCCCATTGGAAAGAAGGAAATCAAGTGGTCAACGTACAAGAAGGTGCCGATTCTTGTGGTCGACGGCGAGCAGTTGAACGACTCCTCAGGTAATTTTTTATTTTATTTTTATTTTTATTTTTATTTTTATTTTTTACAAAAACGGGTCGAGTGCAAAAAAAAAAAAAAAAAAAAGAAGGTCCAGTGACCAAGGCAAGAACACAATGATAACAACTCCTTCAGTAAACTCGAACCCTGGAACGACGCGGCTGCTTGCTTACCTCTTTTTTTTTTTTTTTCTCAATATCTGTTTATTGTTTGTGTGTGTGTGTGGTGTACGCGGATGCCACAGTGACCGTTCAGGCCCGCCTGTGTTCCATTTTGGGCCCTGATTCAGATCCAGGGCCCCGCGGCTGTATTGTTTTTTTGGGCCCGATGAGGCCTCGGCGGCAGGTTATTGGGGTGTGTTGTGTGTTGTGTGGATCTGCATGTTTGCTTTTTATTCTATTCCATTCTGTTCTATTCTATTCTATTCTATTCTATTTATTTATTTATTCTGCTTGATATTATTTTGTCTGTACAGGGTTGTTTGTCTGGACTGGATGTGTTGTTACGGCATTTGGCCGGTCACGGACTCCTTTTTTTTTTTTTTTTTTTGAATCGACGACTGCCTTGAGATAGCATCCTCGAACTGACCGGCCCTAGGTGATTCAGAATTGTAGTTTTTTTTTTTTTTTTTTTTTGAAAAGAATTGCAGTAGTTTTTATTCATCTGCTTCTTGTGGAGTTCCAACTCAGCACCTGGTCTGTATTACAACGGTTCAGTTCAGGGGTGTTCGGACCTTGGACTTCGGTTTGGGCTGAGGGGCTGAGTCACGTTTCCTATGTTCTGCTTGTTTTGTCCTCTATTATGTTGGTATCTCTGTTGATACAGCAAAGGATTGAGAATAGAGTAAGTTAGGGACAACATATATCGTCACCAAAACAACACAGCAAAAGTTAAGTCTCATGAGATAGACAGCAGATGAGCCTGGAAGCCCGGGGGGAACCTGGCAGGCCGTTTTGACCAGGACCAGGACTGGGACCTGTGTCCTGGACCATATAGATCGGACTGTTCTCGATCAGATGGCCCAGCAGGCAGGCCGATGGTAGATTTCTCCATTGGGCCCAGAGTTATTTATAGCTGAGATGCGTTCAGTTAGGCAGGTAGTAGTTCATATTCGATGACCTTGTCATGGTGCTTGAGCAGCATCAGAGGTTGGCGCCAGAAGTGGTGCTGGTTGGGAGTAGATTTGGAGGAGAGACAGCGGAGGCTAGATCAAGGGGAACTTAGCTGTGGTGCTGTGCCCAGCGCTGTTCTCCATCGCTGGGCACAGGCCAGCCCCCTTCATCTGCAGACATCAGCTCAAGGAGACACCTTTTTTTTCGCTGGTTGGTATCTGTGTCATGGCAGGAGAGAGTGACACGAGAGGTATTCTTCTTCTTCTTCTTCTCCTTCTTTCTCTCGCTCCACCCTCCATGTCTGATTTGTTCTTCTTTGAGGTGTGTNGAGAGAGAGAGAGAGAGAGAGAGAGAGAGAGAGAGAGAGAGAGAGAGAGAGAGAGAGCTGAGACTTCGGTGACTATTCCTTAGGGGCTGTGCCGATACTCGGACGCAATATTGGGTGGAGAATATTCTGGGGGAGACTATTCTTGCTGACGGCTACAGCTGGGTTGTGGTGTGGTTCCTTTCTCTTCCCCTCTTCGACTCCTCTCCCTTTCCTTCGTTTATGTGCATGTCTGCTTTTGGAAGTATGATATGCAGTGTTTATGTACGATAGTGCCCTTGCGATTCAGATTGAAGTGTTTAACTTAAAAGATGGTCGCACAAGGGTGAAGTGCGTAACTTTAAAGATGGTCTCACAAGGAGGGACATAAGACACAATCTCACACACACACACACACGAGAGAGAGAGAGAGAGAGAGAGAGAGAGAGAGAGAGAGAGAGAGAGAGAGAGAGAGAGAGAGAGAGAGAGAGACGTGTTGTAACAAGTAACAGGGCGAGAATGAAACTGAGTGGAGTCGCTGGACATAAATGCATCCATTAGTCCCTGGACACCCCTTGAACCGTCGTCACCTACGTTCCCTCTTCCCCCCACCTTCCCCGACCTTCCCCCTCCTCCCCTCCTGAGATCCTCCTAGCCTCTGCACTGCACTCCTCCAGGACGTGCGTAGGTCTAATGAACAGGTGCAGTGTCCTCGGCTCTCCCTCGTGGGTATATGTCTCACACTAAGAGGAAGCTTTTTTTTTTTTTGAAGTGGTTTACTGGAAGAGACGACCAGCCGGTTCTGATGAGTTTTGTGTTGCTGACTGATTGGTGGGATCCCAACTCAATTGATATGTGTTCTTTTTTTTTATAAATCAGCAATAATTACGACCTTGGATAAGCAATTACAGCCGGAGAAGGGAGAAGATGATGAAGAAACAAGATGGCGGAAGTAAGTCCATTGTCCTTTCTTTTTTCCCCCTCCGTATCTTTGGAAGGAAAAAAGAGAATCCCTTTGCTTTCTCCCAGCCTGATCCCTTCTGTCTCCTTCCCTCTCCTTCCTTCTCCGTCTCTCTTTCTCTCCTTCTATCTGCTTCTCTCTCCTCTCTTCTTCTCTCTCCTTCTCTCTCCTTCTCTCTCCTTCTCTCTTTCTCTCCTTCTCCTTCTCTCTCCTTTTCTCTCCTTCTTCTTTTCTCCTTCTCTCTCCTTCTCTCTCCTTCTCTCTCCTTCTCTCTCCTCTCTCTTATTCTCTCTCTTCCTGCTTTCGCTCTCCTTCTATCCCTCTCCTTCACCCCTGCATCTCCACAGCCCTTTTGCTCCCCTTGTTACCGCCTGTATTACAGAAGGCTGAGTTTAAACCACCAGTCCGCGAGCAAGCTGCACCGGTTAACACTTCGTCAGCGGCCCTTTTTGGGCCCTGACAGAGGTCCTCACAGTTGTTGTTCTGTCGTAGGTCTGTGTAGTGGTAGGGGTTCGATCTGTAGGTCTGTCGAGTAGGAGTCACAGCCCTGTAGAGGTCGTAGCTGTAGGGATCCTGAAAGGTCAAGGTCGTAGCTGCTACAGTCCTGAGAGGTCCGGAAGGTCCGGAAGTGGCCTTTCGAAGCTGCTCACGTTTGAGACAGAGGCAAGTGGGCAAGTGGTGGAGTCTACCAGTGCTGAGTCAGCAGTCCCAGTCCCAGTCAGTCCTAGTCCAGTCCAGCAAGTACCGTACGGGACTGTGTGCACCACGGGCATGGGAAAGGGCCAGACCAACGAGCTAGAGAAGTATAAATTGAGAGGCAGCGACCAGCCATTCATTCATTCCTGTGTGAGCCATGCGGAAGCGCTGCCATAGCGACTTGTGTGAGGTGGTCTGCAGTGAGCCCGAGGACGAAGTGGGCGAGAAGGAAGTTAGCCATAGCGATCGAGTAGCAGCGGCCATAGCCGCCATAGCTGTAGGTGTGTGCGTGTGTGTGTGAGTGTACAGAGTGTGATTTGTGTGGGATATCCAGGGTGATCCTGTGTGCGAACAGCAGTGTTGAGTAAGTGACGAACAGAGAGTTGTACAGGCGATGTGCCGCCATAGCCGTTTGAAGTGAACTTGTATCTGAG
>BFEA01000025.1:3654847-3676431 GCA_003427395.1 Chara braunii | reverse complement strand
CTTTCGCGCTCGAGCGGCCACATAGTCTGTCCCTCTCTCTCTGTTCCTATCTTGTTTGGCCTTTCTTTTTGTTCCCCCCTCGCTGTTCGCGGGAGTGTCAAGCCCCAAAATTTGGATGCATTGATCCGCTTTTGAAGGTAGATTCAGGCACGTACTTCCAAAGAATATAAAACGGCATCTAAGGATCAGAATCTGAACGAGTTTGCCCAGCTTTCGAGGGTAGATTTAAGTTTGTATCTAAAAGAGTATGATACGACCATATGAGAACAAAAGTCAGAACGCGTTTGCCCTGCTTTTGCAGGTAGGTTCAGAGTTTACAATCTGAGAAGCATGCGATGGCCGCACCAAGCCCGTAAACAGAATGTATCTGCCCCGTTTTGGGGGCTGGTTCGAAGCTTATAATCCGAGAAGCATGTAGCGAGCATACCAGGCCCGAAAAACTCAATGTAGCTGCCCAGTTTCGAGGGCTGATTCAAAGCCCATAATCAGAGAAGTATGAATTGAGCACGTCTCGCCCGAAAAACTGAATGTATCTACCCAGTGTTGAGGGTTGATTCAAAGTCCGTAATTAGAGAAGTATGAATCGAGCACAGCTGACCCGAAAAAGTGAATGTATCTACCCAGTATTGAGGGTTGATTCAAAGTCCGTAATTAGAGAAGTATGAATCGAGCACATCTGGCCCGAAAAGCTGAATGTATCCGCCCAGTTTTGAGGGCTGATTCAAAGTTCATAATCAGAGAAGTATGAATAGGACACATCTAACCCGCAAAACTGAATGTATCTGCCCTGTTTTGAGAGCTGATTCAAAGTTCATAATCAGAGAGGTATGAATGGAGCACAACTGGCCCACAAAACTGAATGTATCTGCCCTGTTTTGAGGGATGATTCAAAGTCCATAATCAGAGAAGTATGAATCGAGCACATCTGGCCCAAAAAAACTGAATGCATCTGCTCTGTTTTGAGGGGAAATTCAGAACTCGTCTTCTTGGAAGTGCGCAGCGAGCATATCAAGTCAATAATCCGTATGCATTCGTCCTGTTTTAGAGGGCGAATTTGTATCTCATTCTCTGATAACTATAAAACGGCAGATTTGACGCTCGTCTTATAAGAAATGTGCTGCGGGCATTTCACACACAAAATTTGGATGTACTCGCCCGCTTTTGGGGGCTGATTCAGAGCTCGTTTTCTGAGAGGCAGGTTGCGGGCATATCACGCCCAATCTTTTAGGCGCACATGCCCCRCTTTTGAGGYCAGATTCGGAGTTCGTTCTCAGAGAAATATGCGGTACGCATATCATACCCAAAATCTGAATGCACTCAACCACCTTTGTGGACCGTCTTCAAAGCCCCTTTTCCTTCGAAGTATGCCGCGGACACGTCAAGCCCAAAAGAATCTGAATGTATTTGCCCGCTTTTGAGGATCGATTCAAAGCTCGTCTCCTAACGAAGCATGCTGCGGACATTTCATGCTAAAAAATCTGAATGTATTTGCCTGCTTTTAGGGGCCGTTTCAAAGCTCATTTCCAGCGAAGTATGCAGCGGCCATCTCTTGCACCAAAAAAAAATCTGAACGTATCTACACGATTTTGAGGGCCGATTCAAAGCTCGTCTCCTAACGAAGCATGCTGCGGGCATTTCATGCCCAAAAATCTGAATGTATTTGCCCGCTTTTAGGGGCTGTTTCAAAGCTCATACTCTGAAGAGTGTAAGTCGTACATAACTAGTACTCACCCAAAACTTGGTATCAGCCTCATTCGACGATAAAGTCTTACCAAATCAAATGAAGTCATCAGGAGTCAGACTCAGCCAGTGAACCTTCCACATGCGGTTACGATCAACGTGCGTTTGTTCCCTCCCTATTTACTGCTTGTAATCAGGTGGGTGAAACTCTGAACGGCAGCCGAGCAACTCGAGCCCTGACAAAGCTCTCGTAGCAAGCCGTTCCAGCACGCGCTCCTCTCTCCCGCTGTTCGCACTTCTTCAGTCATCATCAGGAGAGGGCTGCACACACCTGACCCGTCCCTGATTACTCCTCCATCCGCCTAGTTTCCCTTGCACATCGAGCACAACTCTTCCATTGACCCCTTCCCGAGGACTCGTGCGCTCATTCTCCGACTGTTCGTTCCATCCTCCCGTTCCGAACCGAGCTGCTGCGCGGCGGGGTACACATGGCAAGCTGTCTTCCCCCTCGTCTCACTGTCCCCCCGACTACCAACTGGTCCTCCCTATATGGGGAATGCTGCACTGGGCATGGGCCTCCGCCGACCAGAGGCCCTCGAGAGCACAGGTACACAGTCCAATATCGTGTGAATTACAATGGTACCAGCGCGCCCGCGGGAAAACAGCGGTACCAACCTGAAAAGCGGCAACAGTTCCAGCAAGTGTCAACAGGCCCACCCCGCTGTTTTCGCGTTAAACCAGAGAGTACTCAGGCCAACCAGGACCACTGCGGACTTGAGATAGCGAGGGGCATTAAAACTCGGTAGTGTCGTCAAGAGCCCGAGGCTCGTTACCAAACCAGAGGTCCGACATGATTTTGATTAATGTAGCCTGCGGTGCCAGTTCCGTATCATTGATCGAACCTGAGAAATAGGAACCGCCGCAAATTTGCTGCTCTGTTACCATCATGAGTGCCACCTACGATAGTATAGGAATATTCAAATCAGAAAGTACCATGATGTTCCCATGCCGTAACCGAGTCGGATCAGTATTCCGCGAATCGTACCAGATCAACGTAGTACTAGTGTAAAGGATAAAAATAATCGACCGGAGCCATAGTAACTCGTACCACGCCGTTGCCGAACCAACACCGAGTCTGAAGATAACGCAGCGGCGTGTACCACTCGAAAACCGACCCAATCTGAATCTGATGCATGTCGTTGCCCGGCCAATACTGAACATGAAATATGCCAAATGTCGTAGAACGTCTCAATCCCGTGTTAATATCGAATCGGAAATAACCAATCGGAGTCGCTGTGACCCATATTCCGCCGACGCCGGACCAATATTGAACCAACACCGAACCTGGGAACATGTTAAATACCGTATAATACCGTGGCCCAGTGACAACTCCAAACCTCTCTCGAACCAGACGTCCTAACCGGGGCAGCGGCCATACCGATGCTTTGAAGGCAGGTGGGATAATCAAAGCAATATGTCGATAACACCACGCCATCCATCCGCGCCGTACTCATAGCGCACAGGTTGTGGTGAGGCTAGAAATCGGGATAATCAGGTAAGTCCATTTAAGCAATCTCAATCATCGCCAAAATAGTTAAAATCGCCAGAAGTAAAGTAAATAAACAATCCGGGGCAAATCCGATCGCGAACAAATCGAACAAATTTACGTCAATCATCTAATAATCATGGTTTTCTTCCTTAATATCTTTTTTTTTTTTTTTTTTCTCATTTCCTAATTCTTTTATCGAAAACAACAGAAATAGAGACAATCTTGCCAAAAATAAATTCCGATGGCATTCAATGAAACGTCGAAAATTCTTTGTTTTCCTTTTTTTTTTTTTTTTTTGAATCTTTTTCATACATTTGATTCTATTATCTAAAATGTCGATAATTGAGGGCGACCCTATTAAAATTCAAATACCGGAGAATTTGAATAAATTGGAAAATATCCCGTTTTTCTCTGCTCTTTTGTTGTCTTTAATTCTTTCGCCCAGTTTTAATTTTAATATTAAATTTAATTAAATGTGGGCCCCCCCTCCTAACATCTGTTGGACACCGTAAAAGGGCCTCGTCAAGGCCCACACTCAATTCATTGTCCTGCGGCCGGTCGTTCTGGGAACGACCCGGAATCGGTGGAAAAGAGGTGGACCTCAGCGCGGCGGAAAAAGTAGCCCCTCTCGTCTATTTCTACGGCTGACCCTGACGGTTGACGCACCCAAAATTAGGGATGACCTGACTACCCCTATTTCTCCCAACCGGTCGGATGAAAATGTCGACCGATTCCTTCTTAGACAAGTTTTCTACAGGTCAATCTCCTGGTATTAGGGCGACCGACTGGTCCTCGGTCGCTCGACAAACAAGCCCGGACCTCCTCTCGACGCCCCTGTCGAGCCCGCTCCGCCAAGATTAGACGAAACGCACCAGGTCTAAGTGGACCACTCGTGCTCTGCGCAAGTGCCTCCTCTTGTCTGTCTGCCGTCTGGTTTTCTCAGAAACTCGGGGGCTGAGAGGGTGCTCCTTCCCTCTCTTATGTCGCCGTCGTTTGGGCTTCGTCACAACAACATTCCTCCGCTTCCTCGTTCTTTGGGAAGACCGTGCGTCAACTGCGCCACCCTTCCTAATGCGGACTCTCACCTACATTTCTTTCTCTTGCCCACGGCTAAGCCTTTCACTTTCCTGGTCTCCACCCTCTTTCTCTTCTTCGAACTCTCACCTACCTCGAACCGCCTTGACGGTCCTCCGTTCGTTATTTTAGCTTTATTCTTTCCTTTAGGATCTTATGGTCTCGGAGCAGGACTAGGAATCTCCCTTGATCTAAACAACTTCAGTCTAGCTCCCGCCACTGGAACCTTCCACTTTGACCCATCTAGCTCAACAATCATATAGGCTCCCCAACTTAATGCACCAACCACACGATAGGGCCCCATCCATCGATTAGCCAGTTTCCCAGTCCATGTCCTTTTCAAAGCGGCGTCGTAGAGGAGCACCATGTCGCCAACCTTCATCTTTTCCTTTCTGATTCTAACGTCTTTGTCCCATCTCATTTTGTTCTTTTCTCTTTTTACTGCTAGTCGATCGGCCGCGGTCATGAGATTGTCTTTCAGTCCGTAAGCTATCTGCCTAGTCCGGGCTGCCAGTAATTCCTCTCGTGTCATGTTATCTGCCCAGTTAACCGTGGTCCAACTGTCAACATGAACCTCAATAGGCAGGGGACAGTGCCTTCCAAACCATAGAGTGTAAGGAGGGTAGCCCGTACTAGCTCGGACAGTGACATTGTCCTCCCATATCGCGTACTTGAAATACTTCGGCCAGTCGCTATCCTTTTGTCTACACCACTTGGATAAGGACGCAATCAGTGACTGGTGACCTCGCTCTACAGGTGCATTTGACTGAGGGTGACAGGCGGTAGCAATAGATACTCTGGCTCCAACTCTCTTGAATACGCTCAGTACCTCGTCTGCTAGAAACTTTGCTCCTCTATCCATCACAATCTTACTAACACATCCGTATCTAGACAGATAATCAAGGACGAAGTTCTTAACTTCTCTTGCTGCTTTCATCCTGATAGACGTACCATCGACGAAGCCAGTGAAATCATCCCTGATGTTGACTACATACTTCATATTCCCTACACCCTTTGGCATTTTAACCAGATCAATATGCACTTTCTCCACTGGTCTAGTGAGATAAGAAGGGTGAAGTGGTTCCTTATACCTAATAAGGGACCTCTTCTGGCAGTCCTCACAAGTCTCGCAGTACTTTTCAACGTCCTTGTACTATTCTTCCCACCAGTATAGCCGGCGAACCTTCTCATACGTACCTTTCACTCCTCTATGTCCCCCAACCACCCCGTCATGTAGCTCTGCTACTATGGACTGTTTCTCCTCTGGATCGCAGACTACCCGAAGAGGCATCCCAGCTCCCACAGGTTGTCGGAACAGATGCCCAACTCTAAGGCAATACTGTGCTGCCTGTCTCATGATCTCCGATTCGGAACTCTCCACGCCCGATAGGTGCAATCCTATAGTGCGGTATTTACCTTCATAAAGATTTACTAGGAAACGATCCGTTCGTCTAAGCTCGGTCATAGTTAGTGCAGCAACCGATATTCGTCGCTCTGCCTCGATGGGAATTCGTGAAAGTCCATCGGCTACAGCGTTCTTCGCCTCGGAAATCCTCTCTACAGTATAATCATAAAGTCGAATCCTGATCAGCCATAGCGCAATCGTAGGATCCGTCAAACTGAAATCCTTCTGTAGGACTGATGCTACAGCCGTAGGGTCTACCCTAAGAACAAATCGTCTCCCGTATATGTAATGCCTGAAGGTATCTAAGCACCGTAGAACAGCTAACACTTCCTTCTTAAATTGAGTGTAATTACGTTCTGCAGTATTGAGTGTTCGGCTCTCGAACCTCAATGGTCTTTCCTTGCCGTCAGCGTCCTTTTGAGAGAGCAATCCCCCAACCGAACACGGCCCAGCATCCGTAGATACTATGAACGGTCTGTCTGTCTCGTCCTCAAAGAATGGCACACCTAGAATTCGGCCGCCTTCCTTAAACTCTTCCTTGAGGGATTGCACTCCAAGCTCTTGAGAAAAATCCCAGTAGAACTTCTCAGTCTTCCTAAGAAGTGTGCGCAGAGGCTCTGCCTTCTCCGCATATCCGCGTATGAAGATCTGCCAATAACCAACAACACCTAAAAACTGGCGAACTTCAGTTGCACCGTGCAATGGAGTCGGCCAATTCAACAACTTCTCCAGCTTCCCAGGGTCGGGGCGTCGGCCTTTCGCATCGCATATAAACACTAGAATTTTAATCGTCGATACGACCCATCGACTCTTTGTCCCGCTAACCGTCAGGTTAGCTTCATCTTGTTGTTCCAAAATAGCGTAAATGTCCGTCATGTGTTGCTCTACGAACCTCCTGACTCCAGGAGCGACTTCCGTCTCATCTTTCAACACCGGTCCTTTTATCGGAAAGTCGTCCAGGAAAACTTCTACTTTATCTGGGATAAAGTCTTTCAGAACCGCTACCATGGCTCTTTGAAAGACCGCTACCCCATTGGTCCATCCCATCGGAACGACCATCATCTGCACTAATCCGAGCGGCGTGTGCATGGCTGTGAGATGCCTATCTCTCGGATCTAGTGGTATCTCGTCATATCCTGAAAATAAATCAGAGACATAATAAATGGATCTGCCTGCCGCTCTCTCTGCTAGTAGATCAGCAAGAGGTACGGAGCCAACATCTCGAATTGCTACCGCATTTACCTTCTGAAGGTCTTGAATCCACCGAATCTTTTCGTTAGGCTTCCTTAAGAAGAACCATCTATTCGCGTACGTGCTATCACATGGTTCAACTACGTGAGATGTCATCTTCTCTTTGAGAAGGGAGATCACCTCTTCCTTCTCTTTCTGAGCAAACTTCCACCCTGCGTCATTCCACAGCGTATGCGGAATCATGTAGATTCTTGCCGGCTTAGCACATCTAGGATCAATCCTTCCTCTCTCCGCATCACTGAATGTTATGGCTTTGTCGCAAGACTTAAGGACTTCCAACACTCGCTCTTTCTCCGGTTGAGTTAGATTCTCATCGCCTATGTCCATCTCCGCTATCCTCTTTTCTGTCAGCCGTTGCGGCTCCTTCCTCTTCTTTTCTTTAATCTCTCTAACGATCTCTTCTTCAGATAATCCATCCAACGCGGATCGCTCTCGTGCTACAGCCGCCGGCTTAACCTTCTGAGCTACTGTCTTGTGTTTCTTTGGTCGCCCCCCGTAGGGGGCTGTGCCCTTAAAAAAAACACAAATATCATCCCTTCGAATTCCTCATCATCTGCCTTACGATAGGCGTTCCTTCATACACGTACCCGAGTCCCTAAATCTTCGACTTCGACTATCTGACCTTCTTCTTCTGTAAGCAGAGGTCCATACTTCTTTTCGCGAAAGATTAGTGATCGACTCGCAAGGGCAACTGGTACACGGCTCCCTGCGGCGAGAACCGCTCTATTCCTCGGATCCCGAGGCTCTACCGTCTCCATCATGATCCGCCCACCATCTGGACGCTTGATGGAAAGCATATGGCTTCCATCCGGCCGTTCTATAGTAACAGCATGGACGTGACTTAGCCATGTCCGTCCCAATAATAACTCTGCGCTGCAATCCCGAACTGCGAAAACGGGCATCGTCACTCTCAGTCCTTCGACCTCGATTGTTGCCTTGTGACAAACTCCAGCGACCCTCTGCTTCCTCCCATCAGCGGTATCTATCTCAAATTGGTACGACCTATACAGGTCTAATCCCGATCGAACCGCCAGGGCCTCGTCTATAATGACAGCCTTGCTTCCGTTATCGATTACGGCATGAATAGCACCTCGTCGTTGAGGGTAGTCTGTACTGGCCCGCTGCCTAGGATATAAAACTCGTCATGAGGCACTCCCTCTATCCCATCTAAGAACACCGTCGCAGCACGATCTGCCTTCGCGACCACACTAGATACCGCTACTGAGGGTATCTTCTCCTGTTTGGTTGTCATCTGGACTTCGTCGCTCAGAGGAATACGCGTTTTGCGCGTAATCATCTGCAGCTCATCCCGCGCTGGTCTCGAGGCTGCCAAGTACTCTAGGATCGTGCACTGCATAGGCTGCCTGAGAGCGCGTCTAAGGGGTTCGACCGTGTCTATGTCATCCAGGGTACTCTTCATCGTGAACTTTCTGGCCCCACGCTTGCGTGGGGAAAGTATAACTTCTTCTCCTTCAATCCTCTGTCCATCATTTTCTGCCATTACGTAATCAGTGTCAGCCTTCTTAGAGGAGGAAGCCCTGGCGGACTTAGTCGCTGCCACCCGTATGGGTGTCATAGGACTCTCCTCATCAGACGACAGACTCAGTCTCACGCTTTGGGTTCTTACAACCCCTTTACCCTTGTTCGGTACTACTCGCCTAGCCTCCACGTTTTCCTTCATTGAAGGAAACATCGATACATCGCCGAGGTTATCTGCCTACTTGACGTACTTGCGATCATCAAGTACGACAAGCCCCTCATCTATTCCCCGTTTGAGGTCAGGGCAGTCTCTCTTGAGGTGATCATCTCCCCTGCAATAGATGCAGGAGTTCCTAGGGGTAGGGGTTCGTTCTTCCGCCGACTTAATCGCCGGTCGTCTCGCATCCTGGTTAGATGGCCCAGGAGATCTAGGGTAGTTTGGGGACTTGGGATACCCTGGCGACGCAGGATATCCTCCTCTCTCATGCTGTCTGCGTGGCACTTCCCTACGATCACCACCTCTCTTACTCCGCTCGTATCCGCTTCGATATCCATCTCGGCGGTCCCTATCCGACTCCCATCGACCGCGGGAGTCCTCTCTATCCCTCGAGTTAAAGTTGTCCAGGCTCCGGTACCCTTCGGCACCCCCACCGTATCTGGGACTGTGCGGGTACTGGTCTCTGGGACTGTGCGGATACTGCTCGGCTCTGTCTCCTCGACCGTAAGAATCTCCCCCTCGATACCCATCACGCCGCCGGTCTCGGTCTATATTATCATCCCTGCACCTCCGCTCTTCGTCCTCTCTACGTTTTCGATCGTCTTCTTCTCTGCGCCTTCGATCCTCCTCGTCCCTACGTCTACGATCCTCCTCGTCTCTTCGTCTCTGTTCATCTTCATCTCTTTCCCTCGCGCGATAATCAGCTAACGTGCGAGGGTTAAGGTGTTCGACGCTCCTCCACGGGTCGGTATTCCGACGATCCCATCGCAGAGAGTAGGGGGATCCAGGCTTGTCCCGGTACGTGGTTCCGACCTTTGTTTCGAAATTTGCTATTTGCCTAGTCATTTCCTTCATCTTCTCTTGCATCTCCTCTATTACTGCGTCGTTATCCCCTGACCGATGACATTTGTCCCAATCCATCAAATATCGTCGTCCCGCCTAAGGTTTGTCGTTGAAATCGGGGCATCTATCAGTCCCATACTCCTTATAAAAGGAATAATCCTCTCGCTACATGCCTCGCCAGAGCAAATCCTTATAGTCATCGGCTTCCGCTTTCATGGCGAGCTTAAGTAACGCGGTGAATTCCAACTTATCGTGAGGCGTCTCCCTCAGTACCGCCTTCCGCTTCCCCCTTGGCAGTTTACTGAGAAAGATAGTGCATCTCTCTACTTCCGATAACTTTCCCCTTGTCATGAGGGCAACGGACACCTTTTGAAAGCGCATACCAAATGCTTGGACACTCTCGCCCTCTCTCGGGGTTAACGCCCTCAAATCCTGGATCGAATATTTGACGTCTTCTAACTTGAAAAGCTCATAAAAGTTGATCTTATACGTAGACCACCTCTTGTCCCTAGGTCGGGCTTCCTTTATAACCCGGCTCAGACTTGGGTCGACGTTAAACAAGAGGTTATCTATAATCTCGCCCTCAGTCCACTGACTTCGATAGGCATGCAACTCCCACTTCTCAAGGTATTCTGTGATACCACATCCCGAGAAAACGGGATGCCTGAAATCTAATTCCGAGGGCTGATGCGAGATGATGACTCTGTCCCTCGCCTCATATGGCAGAGGGTGCGATTCCCCCGTCTCGGGATCAAAAACCCGTCTGGCCATAGCAACTCTCTCTCTATCTCTCCAGAGCTGCTCTCTAATAAATTGATCTCTCCAGTCTTCCCCTCCTAGATAGCCTTTATCTTCTCTACGCTCGTACATAGACGGGCGTTGAATAAACGATTCGCGTCGAAAACTCGGAGGCTCCATCTGTATGTCCGGTCGCTCTAACGGCGCAGCCCTGTTGGGCTCGGTAAAAGCAGGAGGTGCCATTACCTCGGGTTCCCCGTCGTTCTGCTGCTCCACACACCTCAGAGGGGCATTCTGTTGAAGATGCTCCTTGAGGTCTCGCAGGGCCCGATCCGGGGACGCTCGATATACCGCCTGTTCCTCGTCCGGCCCCATTGTATCAGATTCCATACACTTTCCCCTTCCTGATTTGCCAAGTCAGCACCGACACCCTGGACCTGTGAATGAATCCACAGTCCAGACCTATGAAAGAATCCGCAGCCCGGACCTATGAAAGTATCCGCAGCCCGGACCTATGAAAGAATCCGCAGCCCGGACCTATGAAAGAATCCGCAGCCCGGACCTATGAAAGTATCGCAGCCCGGACCTATGAAAGAATCCGGAGCCCGGACCTATGAAAGAATCCGCAGCCCGGACCTATGAAAGAAAAACAATCACTCGTATACGACCGCTCTCAGGATCGCAACAAGTCTCCTAGCCTCGTCTCGCATCTCGTGCTCACCCTCGATACCTAAAATCCCTGAGTCAAAATTTTTCCCTCCTGCTCTTCTATGCAACGAACACCTCTCCTAATCTCTATGATCGCGCGCTACAACAAACTCTCCACTAATGTGCAAGCGGGGTCTCCTGTGAAAGAGGGTCAGCGGGTCCTGCCTGTCGTCCGTACCGAAGGCCTCGACCTCCGCCTGCAACAGTCGCTCTCTCCCGACGTGGCAAGACTCAAGACAACCCCTTTGGCTGTCTCCGAATCCAGGTATAAATGCCCTCGCACTTAACCTCTCTCGAGAGTGCTATGGATCTCCCTACGCAACCACAACCAAGCACCTGGGGACACGATGATGGATCTCCAACTAACCTGTCCGTCGTCCCACGCGGTCGGTTGGGACGGGAGCGTGAACTCCACTAGGCCTCCCTCTATGAGTTCCGGGGGCTCTATTTCCCACGCACGGCCGGCTTCGTATGCCTCTATGGCTTCGGATGGCATCATTCGAGTTGCTGCCGGGTGTAGGGGTAGTCCTATCGCGCCTGAAAAGGGGTATAATCCTAATAAAATTTTGGCAGCGCTCCGCCTCCCCCTGTAGGGATGGTGTTTGGGAGGTGATCCCTAAGTAAGCGCTACCTAGCTACGTCCTAACTGACGTCTGACATCTATAAGGCAGAATCCCTGGCTTGAATTGAGCTAACGAGCCTCCTATTCAAGTTCCCTCGAATAGTAGGCACGTGCACAATTCGAGAGAAACCTTCTCTCGCGCTCCCGTGCGCTCTCTCCGCCTGCAAGGGTTGCCAACAACTTAAGAACCTACGAAATACTAAACTGGAACTCTTTCCCCGAATTTTCCGAACTGTTTTTGATTTTTTAAAAATTTTAATAATTTAATTTAACAAAAATTCAGAATTCGCCTCAAAATTTTAGGTACTTTGGTTCTAGAATTCAAGGATGGTTAAAAAATGCCAGAGGGAATCATTTTCGAATTTCCCTCGATTTCTCGATCTTTCCAAGGATTTTTACTGAATTTTTCAAAAAATAATTCGCAAAAATACAATAAGAACCAGAGACCCGACCTTTAGAGAACTTGATTTCTTTACCCTTGGCAACTCCCCTTTTGTCTTTCTTCCGTATCTCTACCCTTTTCTAGAATTTTCTATATTTATCAAAATTTAATTAGACAATTTTTTAAAGAAGGTAGAAATAATTCTTCTTTTTAGTCCCTCCCCGTTAAGAGAGGTTTCTCCTATTAGTACCTCTGTTCCCTTGATTTATTTTTAATTAAGTAATTTTTACGAATTTAGAAAAATTTTGGCAGCACTTCGCCTCCCCCCGTTGGGATGGGGTTCGGGCGAAGCCCTCAACAAACACTAAGAGATGCAGAAAATAATATAAAAGATATAAACGTATTTTACGAATGTTTAAATTATTTTTAATAATTTTTATCCTTTTAAATAACAGTATATTCAAACATTTGACAAAATTTTTAAAATTTTCTGCAGCGATCTGTCTTCCCACGCGGGGATGAAATCTGGGGCAGTCGTCCCTTAATCCACTGTCCGAAGAACCCGAAAAAGCAAATTTTAAACAATTATAAATAAAAAATTTGCTATTTTTAATCAATTCTCATTAATTTTTATCGATAAATATTTAAAATTATAGAGAAATACAAGGTTTTAAGCTTTCGCAATCATTTAGTTTTACTATAATCCTTGGGGTTGCATTCGCCCCCTAGACCCTTAGTTAGGGTTTCACCCGACTAAGGTTTCCCCTAATTAGGGTTTCCCTAATTAGGGTTTAAGTTTCTTGCGCGCGTTCGCGCGCCCACCACAACCCCCGCTTATCTTAGGGAAATTTTTGTTGAACCCCTATGAACTCTAAAGGAAATCCTATCGGATTACTTTTGGTTAATTTGCTTTGTTCTAATTTTAAATAAAATTACAAAAAAAAAAATCAATTATTCCTTTGTTTTTCTTTCTTTTCTTATCTGTTCGTCCCTGCCGTCAACCCAAACATCGTTCGTTTTTCCCGCTCAATATCTCAAAATGTCGGGAAAAAAAACAAGGACCAACTTTGGTCCCGGCGGGTTTCTCCAGATTTCTCTTCTTCCAACAGAAAATTAATAAAAACCAAAATTCGTTATTCTTGAATTTAAAATTAAAAAATTACAAAAAAATCAATATCTGTCCCTTTCACCGTTAGAATTTCTCGAAAAACATACCAAAATGTTCGCCTCGTCGAGAGGACAAACTTTGTTCCCGACGAAGTTTTAGCGAAAACGCGCGGATGATGAAATATTCGAAAAAAACTGAATTTAAAATTAATAAAAATTAAAAAATATCCACTAATCAAACTAATTAAAACTGATCACCTCATAGTTAATCAATCAGGGCACCCCCGTTAATTGAGGAAGGCCGAGGCCTAAGGGGTGCTGTTCCCATCCCCGGCAACGACGCCAATGTTGTGAGGAAACCCGGGTAGGGGCCCCTACTGTTCGTTGAAGCCAAGGGGTACAGTGCCTGTCACTTCAGTGCCCTCGCTTCGGAGGTCCTCAGCAAACAGCCAGGTGAACTTGGTTCGTAATGTCCGTCTATCGTGCACCTATACAAGACTCTTATTCACTGTGTTCAGCTAACATAGTAACACAAGAGAGCAAGACCCTATTCACTGTGGTCAGTGAACACTACAGTCAGTGCAAGCAAAATGCCCTTTCTGTGACCAGCAAATACGGCAACAAGAGTAACCAAGTTCCTGTTCGCTGTGATCAGCGAACACATCAACAACTGAAAACGAGACTCGATTCACTGTTTTTTTTAAGCGCACCAATAATTCAAGACACGGCTCAATTCGTAGAGTCTACAGGAAATCCCACAAATCGAAACAATCAACTTTTTCCCTCGTTTGGTGAGCTTCTGTTTTCTCACCCCTGCCCATTTACCTCATTTCTCTCCCCCCTTCACTCTCTCTCTGCACTCATTCTCATATAGTTCCCCACTCACTCACACACGCTTTCACAACCTTCCTTTCGCGCTCGAACGACCACATAGTCTGTCCCTCTCTTTCTGTTCCTATCTTGTTTGACCTTTCTTTCTGTTCCCCCTTCGCTGTTCTCTCTCCCTCGCTGTTGTTCTCTCCCTCGCTGTTGTTCTCTCCCTCGATGTTGATATGTTTGTCCTTTCCCCGAAGGCGCGTTCAATGCCCTTGACAGACTCAGCAGTGTTCAAGAAAAGATGACCGCCTTAGTCAGAGAGAACAAGGAGAGAAAAGAGCGCAAAAAGCAGGCGAAGCTAAAGGCTATCGCTGATGAGCAGGCGGCGAAGATGAAGAGGTTGGAGAAGGAGATGAAGAGGATACAACAGGAGGAAGAAAGAAGGAAGGCTACTGAAGCAGAAGCGGCAGAAGAAGAAGAAGAGAAATAGAGAATGAGAATTGAGAGTAGAGAAAGGAGCAGTGGTGGCGCGATGAAGTGGGAGACAAATACTGAGCTGGAGAAGAAGATCATCGAGTGAGTCGCTAATTTATCGTTGGGGGAAGACGAGGAGGCGGAGTCCTATGTGACTAAGGATGAGAAGGCTGCGCTGGCCGCTGAGCTAGCAGCCATGACAGACCCAATGGAACGAAGAGAGAGGGAAGACGAGCAAAAGTTAGCATGGAAGTTGAGAATGAAGAGGGAGAARAARAGRAGGAGRGAGGAAGTGAAYAAGATGACCGYMGCAGTGGCAAAGGTGCAGGAGTGTAGAGCGGAGGTGCTGGCCCAGCCAGATGATAAGGCCAAGTGGGACAAGGTACTGGGCTATCTAGAGGTGTTGAGCAAGGCCGGGATGGAAGAGCGCCGGGCAAGTTGGAGCCAAGATGTAGCCTTGAGTGTCATGCGGTCAGGGCTTAGAAACTTTGCACGCGAGATCGTCACCCATATCGGGGGCGAAGTCAAACAGTTGAGAGACAATGTAGGGAAGTTTTGTGAGGGTGCCATTCAGGGTGCCATAGTTGTAGCCGCCGCAGAGGGAGGCCAGTCCCCGTAAGGACCCAGTGAAGCTTAAGTTTCGGGATGCGTACGGGGGAAAGAAGGAAGAAAACTTTGACAACAAGGAAGCCAGTGTCAATAGTTATACTTACTTGCAGCATATCCTAGCCAAGGAACAAGTCTTTGTGGCCTTCCAGGTCCTCAAAGATGAAGCGGCTAGCTTCGCCAGGTCTCTTGCACGTACAGCCGGTTGTGAAAACAACCTGGTTGCATATTCCAAAGTCACTCCTCTCTCCCAATTCCTCAAGCTCCTCAAGGAGCGGTTCGCTGACCCAACGTGAGGCATTAGAGCCTCTGATAAGCTCCAAACGATCCACTCCCGGGAGTGGAGGAGTGCCAAGGCACTCAAGGGTACCATAGACGACTTGGTAGCCGTCCTGGACCACAGGGTCACTAAGCCCCAGTTGGTCTAGTCGTTTTATCGTGCCATTCCAGAGGCCCTACGTGGGCATTTCTTTGACAAATCTCAACAGGCCGGCATGACTTACGATGCATCGAGTAAAGAAGTCGTCCTGTACGAGTCGAAGTCTATACAAGTTACCACTTTCTAGCATAAGGACCTGGAGAAAGGGAAGAAGTGGAAAGATCGTACCATCTCAAGCCAAGTCAAGGCCAAGGATCACTTGATCCTGACATTAGAGGAGGGTGGTACAGAAGAGGTCCCATATGATCAGATTGAGTGAGGCCTAGGGGAGGAGTACAGTACTGTAGGGCAGGGGAGGTCTTACGCTGCTGTCCCAGCCGGAGGGAGGCCGCAAGGTAGAGGAGGAGGCCAGGGCCAAAAGGGTCAGGCCATGGGCGCACAAGGGGTTGGCGGACATGGAAACCGCCAAGCGGTAGGTAGGGGTCAAGGTCCCCCGTTAAATCGCCAGGGTAACCGGTCCCCACAGCGAGGTGGAAGGGCACCTCAAGGATTATGACACCCAAGCTTGCCGCAGGGCAGGCCCTGGAAAGACTTGGGCTTGGACCAACGATTATGGCAGGATCGCGTGAACATGGGTCAGTGCGTATTCTGTGGTGACCCGGCGCACGTAATTAAATTTTGTCCAAAGTATAGACAGGCCCGTTGGGCTGCTTAGTCATCAAAAGGCAGCCACCAGTAGGGGTCGCATCTGCCCCTACTTCCAAGCCGCGTGGAGAAGTGAGCGCGCGCGAACAGGACACTCCCAACCCAAATGAGTCTATGGCGGAGGTTGCAGGCCGGTGCCTAGATAGTTGTCCAGAGACTGCTTGTGTTGGCGTCATTTTAGGCACGTCCCTCACAGGTGTGGCAAAAGAGTTAAAGGAAAGGATGCCAGCCTGGGCCAAAATGAAAAGGGAGAGTAAGGGACAAATGATTTTGATAGATGTAGAGGTGTTCAAAAGTAGAATAGGGGCCCTTATAGACTCAAGGGCTACTTGTAGTTACATTAGCCGTAGGGCGCTGAAGAAGCTGAGGCTAGGACTACAGGTTCAAAAACTACTAGACCCCATAATCAGTGTCCTCGCAGACAACCGCACGATGCGTGTTGAGGACTACGTAGAGGGAGTCCAGGCGTACTTTCGCCTAGAGAAGAATGGAAAAGTGGAGAAGGTCCTTCATTCTTTGACTCTCCTCGTGCAAGATGACCTTCCTTTTGATATAGTGTTAGGAATGGATTGGGGAGAGGCAGCAGGGGCCACACTTCATTTGAGAAAGCATGAGTGTAGGCTCCTTAGCCCGACAGGCGAAGTTAAGACTGCCCGCTTGTTCCATGTGTCGGGTGTAGACAACACCTTGGCACATTGCTATCTCAGTGCTCCCGCATTCACGCGATTAGTCAAAAAGGAGCAGTTAGAAGATCAGGTCTTTGTAGTTTATGTTAGACCTGTCACTGAGGCCCAAGAAAAGGATAGCTCAACAAATCGAACAATTGCCAAGCTGCTGGAAGAATTCAAAAACTTGACTGAGTCACCGACAGGAGTAGTGTCGCGACCCATCCAGCGCAAGATAGAGATAGAGCCTGGCAGTATAACTCCTAAGGGTGCAGTCTACAGGATGTCCCCTAGAGAGTTAGAGGAGTTTCGCAAGCACTTAGACGAACTCCTTGAGAAGGGTTGGATCAATCCCAATTCGTCTCCATTTGGAGCACCAGTCTTGTTTGTCCCCAAGAAGGAAGGAGAGTTTCGTATGTGCATAGACTATAGGGGTTTGAATGCGATCACCATGAAGAATGCTGAGCTGCTGCCAAGGATAGACGATCTTTTAGATCGGGTGCAAGGTTGTAAGTACTTCTCCAAGATAGACTTGAAGTCCGGATACCATAAGATAGAAGTCCATCTTGATGATCAATATAAGACTGCATTCCGAACTAGATATGGGCTCTATGAGTTTATAGTGATGCTCTTTGGAGTAACCAACGCGCCAGCCACTTTTCAGCGTTGTATGAATGACCTGTTTAGACCATGGTTAGATAAGTTTGTAGTAGTCTATCCTAGTTTTAGTAAGACCCTCCAGGAGCATTAGGGTCATCTAAGGCAGGTATTGGAGAAGCTTAGAGAGGCTAACTTCAAGATCAACGCGAAGAAGTGCGAGTGGGCCAAGACGCAAGTTTTGTACTTGGGCCACGTATTAGACGGAGATGGCATCAAGCCAGAGGACAGCAAGATCGCGGCGATTAGAGATTGGCCGACGCCCCGCACATGGACAGAGTTGCGGTCGTTCCTAGGCTTAGCTAACTACTATAGGAAGTTCGTGAGGAACTTCTCTACTATCGCCGCTCCTTTGCGCCAATTGCTGAAGGCAATGGGACAAAGACTGTACGTTTGCGCTCAAGAAGCTAAAGCGCGCGTTAATAGAGTACCCTGTCCTCAAAGTTGCAGATCCATCTTTGCCATTTGTCGTCACCACGGACGCGAGTCAATATGGGATAGGCGCCGTGTTGCAGCAAGACGACGGCAATGGCTATAGACCCGTAGAGTTCATGTCAGCGAGGATGCCCTGTGAAAAGGTTGCTGCCTCCTCGTACAAGAGAGAATTCTACGCTCTCAGGCAGACTTTAAATCATTGGAAGCACTACCTGCTTGGGAGGCACTTCAAAGTGTATTCGGACCACGAAACGCTTAGATGGTTAAAGACACAAGCCAAGATGACACCTAAGTTGACTAGGTGGGCCGCAAAGAGACCAATTTGACTTTGAGCTCAAGTCAGTGAAGGGCAAGTACAACGTAGTTGCGGATGCTCTAAGTAGGAGATCAGACTAGTTGTACTACACTATTTGGATATAGGGAGAGACCTGCAGGAGAAAGTGAGGCAAGCATATGCGCAGGACCCTATCTATAGCGACCTCCTGAAGAGAGTAAGAGAGGCCTCAGAAACTGAACCAGATTACCGCACTACAGACGGGTTGTTGTTTGAGAAGACTAATGTGTTTGACCGCCTGTGCGTTCCCAACAGCGAAGAAATCCGCAGTTTGATTTTAGGGGAATGCCACGATACTGAAGGGCATTTCGGTTGGCAAAAGACATTAGCCAACCTGATGCATGCTTATACCTGGCCAGGGATGAAGAATGACTGCATAGAACATGTCCGCAGTTGTAAAGTGTGCCAGAGGAATAAGTCTACTACACGCGCGCCCCTAGGTCTTCTCAAACCCTTGCCTATTCCGGATCAGCCGGGAGACTCCGTGTCCATAGACTTCATGGACACCCAAGTCAAGAGTAGACATGGCAAGCAGTTTCCGTCCCTTTGCTTGCAGAGGCACGTACGAACTTAGTTATACATAAGTTTTTTTACTTTTGGGTTAGTGAGAATGGAATCCCAGTGTCAATAGTTAGTGATAGAGATAGTCGTTTCACCAGCCAGAACTGGCAAGAACTCGTGAGAGCCTGCCGATCTAAGTTGTTAATGTCGTCCGGCTGTCACCCAGAGACTAACGGTCAGACAGAACAAATGAACAAGATCCTACAGCAAGTTCTGCGCATGTACATTAGACCAGATCAGATTAACTGGGATGAGATGTTGCCTAGAGTAGCTAGTGCATACAACAACAGCGTGCATCTATCCACCTGCCGCACTCCCAATGAGTTGCACAAGTGCTTTAGACCGCGCAGACCGTTCGAAGGACTGCACCGGGATCAGATTCACAGATTACCGCCCGGTACCAGGGAGTTTGCGATACAGCAAGAAAAGGAGCTAGCCACTGTTGTTGAGAACCTTCGGAAGGCCCATCACAAAATGATAGAACAGGCTAACAAGCACCGGCGCCCATCGCAGTTTCAAGTAGGCGACTTAGTCTGGGTCAAAGCAAAAGAGTTTGCACCGGAAGAAAACATCTCGCAGAAGTTACTGCCTGCATATCGAGGACCGTGGCCGGTTCTAGAAGTCAAGGGCGGAGAGGATGGACCCTCCTACAGCATTGAGATTCCAGCACACCTCCACACATACCCTGTGTTCCATGCTTCGAAGCTGCTGCCGTGTGTCACTAGTCAACAGTTCCCTTCCAGGAGATCCATGATCCCACCGGATATGGATGGAAGCTATGACATAGAGGGCATTGAAGAAGAGGATGCGTTTAGGACAGGAGGTAGAGGTCGTCCCCAGAAACAGTATAAAGTCCGGTTTGCCTATCAGGAACCGGAAGACGACCGCTGGTTCACGAAAGCAGAACATCTAAAGACTGCTCCCGATATAGTCAGAGCCTATGAGCGTGACAAGAAAGGTAAAGGTCCCACCTTGGACTGAAATTTTCTCGGAGGACCTCGCATTTAGGACGGCGGGAGTGAAACGGTTTTCACCTTTTAGCAGTGGCGGATGCRGTACCCAGGGTTCGATCCCTAGACCTCACCCTACCCATGTACAGTATCTGTGTAGACCCCGAGAATTGAACCTGTGACCTGTGTATTCGTAGGCAGTTGGTATGCCTGTCGTAGGTCCATAGGCAGCAGGGGTTCGATCTGTAGGTCTATAGCGTAGAAGTCTTAGCGAGTTCCGGAAGCTTAGCTGTAGACCTTCTAGAAGGTAGGCAAGTGGCAAGTGGTCAAGTGGTGAGGCAAGTGGTGGACGAAACCGCAGTGCAACAGCGGAACAACGTCGGTAGGATAGCGGTGAGTCCACAGTCAGTCAGCGGAAGGTTCATTCAGTCCCAGTCCGGTCCAGCAAGTACCACAGGGGGACTGTGAGCACCAAGGGCCGATGGCAAAGGGCAGACCAACGAGTTTCTGAAGTATAAATCAAGAGGCATCGCCCAGCCATTCATTCATTCCTGCGTGAGCCATGCAGAAGCGCTGCCACAGCAACTTGTGCAAGGAGGTCTGCAGATGAGCCCGGAGGACGCAGTGGGCTAGAGAGAGGGAGTTAGCATAGCGATAGGGTAGATGCAGCGACAGCTGCCATAGCTGTAGTTAGTAGTGAGTGTGTGTGTGTGTTCGAGTGTGATGCGTGTGGGATATCCAGGGTGATCCAGTGTATGTGAACAGTGAGATGTTTGGGCGCTGAAGTCGCCATGGCTAATTGAGAGTGAACTCGTATCTGAAAGCCATATCTCCGAGTTTTGAGTGGGCGCATGTCGCCAGTATGCTGCGTTGCTGTTTTCATGCATGAAAAGTGTGTTTGAGAACGAGTCTGATTGCATTATGGCATATTAGCCACAATTCTTCATGCTTAGTTTTTACAGCATGTCAAGAAGGAATGGAATATGTGCAGACTGCCTGGCCCCCAGTGGTGTGACGTGCACATCACATGAGCACATACATGAGCACGATGACAGATCAGGAGAAAAGAAAGGGGGGGGACCTCTGAGAGCGAGAGACAGATCAGGAGAAAAGAAAGGGAGTGACCTCTGAGAGAGAGAGAGAGAGAGAGAGAGAGAGAGAGAGAGAGAGAGAGAGAGAGAGAGAGAAGTGCTTCCAAGGCATTCCAGTATTGAGATTTGCAACTATTGCTACCTAACCCCCATTGGTATGAAGCGGACATACATGTGCACGACAAATGACATATGACAGATCAGGAGCAAAGAAAGGGGAGGGGACCTGTGAGAGACAGAGAGAGAGAGAGAGAGAGAGGAGATTCTGCACTCTCTGATCGGGGACGAATATGCACATGCCGCAATTTGAAAGCTTCATGTCCAAGTACAACTGCAGTGATCATGCTGACCACATAGAAGCATTGCTGTATGTATTCAAATTTGCCCAACGGAAATCTAGACACAAGAAAAAGTCCCCTTTCTCCAAAAATGACCCTCCCCGATCAGCCCCGCAAATGGCTCACGAGGTCTACCTGGTAGCCTGCCAGCCGAAAAGAAAGCAACCTAGCCTGCAGATCCGCTAATTGGCGGAAAGCAAATAAACATCATCTTCCTTGCCTTCTCAATGGGGAGCAAGGGCAACAACTCCCCAAAACAGCACATCCAATCACCTGGACTGAAGAGCAAAAATCTCTAGTCAAAATGGCTGAAGAGCAAAAATCTCTAGTCAAAATGGCTTTCTTTCACTCGATGCGCTCCTCGCACACCTCACGCAACTCTCTTCGCCTCAAAAACACTCTCCACACTCATTTGCAGTGCACTGCAGTTCATCCTCTCTTGACATACATCCGCACGATGTCAGGAAAAAAGAGCGATCTGATCCACCACCATGTCCTTGCGACCCTAGGCACGGAGC
>BFEA01000025.1:3596784-3654047 GCA_003427395.1 Chara braunii | reverse complement strand
GCAGACACTCTGAACCGGACATCCAGACCCAGACCATCTGCACCGTTGTCGGGACATCTGCAACCCATACCCAGACAGCAGACCCCGACCGTCTGCACTGTGGTGTGGAGTCTGCGGACCGAACCCGTAAAAGCCCATTATGTGGAACAAAGCCGTAAGCCCATTCTAGATACCTCCCCACAAAAATGAACTAAATGAACTGGCAACAGGAAGTCATCGTACACAAATTCAGAATTCTTTCCAACTCTGTGGAGCATCCTTTCACTTTCCATTAATTTTCCATAAAGTGAAAGTGAGACAGCCTTGAGATACCATCCTTTCACTTCCCATGAAGTGAAAGTGAAACAGCCTTGAGGATGCTCAACAACTGTGGAGCATCCTTTCACTTTCCATAAAGGTGCTGTGGGATCTGCTTCACCATTTCCACTTATAGCACGCCTAACAGCCTTGAGATATCATCATCGAGCTGATTGGTCCCAGGTTAATTCAGAACAGAATTACTTCCAACTCGCATCTTTACAGCTCATGGATGTACCAACTCGGCTAGTTCAACATTTCCTCGTCTCTCTCCCTCTTTATGATACTTTTATCTGTTTTGCCTTGGGAATGGGCGAGTGCGTGAAAGGAAAACAGAGGAAGATGTTTCAAGTTGGAATGTATCTCTTTTGCCTTAGGCAGCGGCGAGTGGGTGAAAGACAAACAGCAAAAGATGTTTCAGGTTGGATTGAAAAACACCATGGGCGAAATGCAAAAGCTGAAAACAGAAGCTCACCTGCTGGGTTAGATTGTAGTCGAACCGTGGCGCCCACTTCCTTGCCCCCAGGCGCGCAGTTGTTGAGCAGTTGTCAATCATGTACGCAACGCCTTTTGCATGCATGTACGGATTCAGCGAATCGACAGCCTCAATCAGACTCTCATTCACGATCTCCGAGTACAAGTGACCCTTCTTCTTCAGCACCTCGATCTGCATGAAGAGACCATATTGTGTATCACAGCCAAAATAATCACACACACATATTCATGTGTCAGAATCTACCCGCTCAGCAGCCTCCAACAGTTTCCATTCTTTGGCTGTGTAGGATGAGTGTGGTTGGGTACACCGTGTCGCGGGATCTCCGTGCTGGGGTGGCATGAAGTGCTCAACTTGGGGCTTCAGTTTCACCCCACCCCACTTGGCCTTATGGTTAGGTGTTTGCCTGCCGGGGCCAAGAGTCATGTGTTCGAGTCCTGTATTCGACAAACACTTTGCACATACAACAGCACATCAGTTCGCACTCGCCAACAATACAGACTACAGCAAACCATAAACTAGAAAAAGGTAAAACACACAAGCTCAATATAGTAGTCTTTTTGACAATCTACAGCATTCCACAAGCAAGGTGCAATTGTTGTGCATTAACTTCTCTACACTTAAGATCTGCACAAAACAGAAAACCACATGCGGAGTAACCCCGTAGGATAGAGGAACGCGCACACAATCCACATCTCTTCTTCATTCAGCACGTTCCGGCACTGCATTTGCTCGTAACATTGCGCAGTACACAACGCGATACTTTAACAAACACACCAAGCCCAGATTATGTCCAGCTCACATCTCCAATAACCGCATAAAAAGGATTCTCTTTCGAAATATGGAAACAGCGCGGCAGAGCTAGCAGGACCCTTTCTAGACAGGCAAAAAGAATCAACAGTCACCTTCTGCCAACAAAAAAAAAAAAGAAAAAAAAAAAGTCCCTTTCTAGACAGGCAAATAGAATAAACCACCACAAAGCGCAGCCCGCAAAATATTGATCAATATCATCATCATTGTGAAATGTCTCATCATCACTGTGAAATGTCAAATCTACCACTCATCATTACATCTCTTATAACACATTAACAATTATAAAGTCTATGACGATCTCCAAGGTCCGCAAGAGGCAATTGTAAACACACCTGAGCCATCATTACTGCAATGTAAACACCAGCAGTGAATGGATTCAGAGGTCCCAAGGCTCCTTCCTTCCGTGCAGCCCGCACTTTCTCACCAACCTTCCACATCTTCGTCTGATCAATCTTGCCCATGGGGAAGGCTGGGAGGCCCTCCTTCTCCTGTCCAAGGATTCAGCACGTCCACTATCAGTGACCGCAACGGCGAAATAGCAACCAATCTTATTACCACAAACATATAAATCACCAGTAGCAACACTGAGACCAAGCTCGCCTATACCCATAAGTGAATCAGTTGCCATTCAAAAAAAAACAAAAAACACACAAGTTCTGCACAACCAAACTACCTTCTTCCCCCGAACATATGTAAACAAATACAACACACAGGGCGTGTTCTATTCGAATACAACGCATATGCGTTCTATTCGAATAGCCCTGAATTTCGAATACAACACATATGCCTTCTATTCATTTTTTTTTTTCAAATTCCAAAACTCGAATACAACACGTGTTATGTTCGGGGGCAGAAGGTAGGGTCTATCCTGAGCACATCCAATGTGTTCTCAGTTTAGATGGTATGGTCATTGCATCACCAACTGATGCAGAAAGAAATAGAAAAAAAAAAAAAGGAAACACAAAGCATGCAGAGGTTGCAGCTACCTTGTCCCACGTACTCACCCGGAACCGGCGCCCTGCAAGAACAACACTCCTGATCTCATTACCACTCTCAACATCCTCGTAGCACTCATAGAGAATGTCCATAGCGGGAAGATATGATGCGCTATAGGCTGCTTCAAACTCGCGCTTTCCTTCCTTACTCAGGGACTCGTAGACAGCAAGCATCCCCTGCACACAAGGAACGAACAGTACCTCCTCAGTCCATACGCCTGCACAGCCAATCACAAAGTTAGGACGAAGGACACATGATCATACAAAAAATAAATGTGCATGAACATGGCCAAGCATAGGTGCCGCAACTGACTGGTCTCCATAGGAGCAAAACATTCCTCAAAGAGACTATGGCCACTTCTTCCCTTTCACAGACAGAGGGAGGGAGGGAGGGAGGAAGGACAAAAGACAAAAGGTGTCCATCCGGGTGCAGGAGGCACAGAGATAGAGCTTGAAGAAGGCCACTGGAACCGGGGAAGAAGCAACAGAGGGAGAAGAGGGGGGGAGGTGGGCGGCAGTGAGAATGCTGTGCACAATTCATTTGGAACAAAGCACAACATTTGCACATAATGCTAGTGGCAAGGGTACGCCTCGAGGTAATAAAAAACTCAAAAAATGAAGCCCACGAGTTTGAAATCCCGCTACAGTAGAAGTCTTGAGACCAATTAAAAAAAGAAAAATCGTTGTTTAACTGCTCTGGTACACAGCACCTACACATAAAAAAGAGGGCTGAAGAAACCAGTACGGCTCACACCTAAGTTCTCACAGATGACTGTAGTGAATATGGTGAGAGCACAGTCCTACGGACTCCTACCCCATCAGTAATGGTACAAGGTCGAGGGTTCAAGGGTCCGGTTCTTCGCCAATGAAAGTGGTAAACTCATTGCCATGTCAGACGAATGATCTCTGACCTTATTCCTTCACTATATGCGGGAAAGTCCTAATCTATTTGTTGAATGAATTTGAATAATACTATACAGTGGATAATCCACAGGAAACCAACATATGTCTGTATAGGTGAAGAGTCTGTACAACAAACAGAGTCAATTGTGACTATATTTTCTACATTCAGTCAATCTCTGCATTATTGTTTCGACCTGAACAACTGAAGCGAATTCCTTTCACATAATTGCATTTTTCAATTTGTTGGAAAATAGATCTACAGATTTGACAAAATGATATTTTGTCCCAATTTGTTGCATTTTCTTGTGCAATCAAAGATGCACTTTCATAAACAGAAGCTGCTACTTTCAACGGCCTATCTAATCTTTGGTGCAATTGCTTGTTCGAGTAATAATCGGCAACATGCTTCTCTGTACTAATTCGCATGCAATTAGCACAGCCAGGAAATCAAATTCTCCGTGGAAATCAACAACTTCATAATGTGTTAATAACAGCTCATGCTTTCTTAATGATGAGTGCGCCGCTGTGCCAGATATTTGCAACTGCTCTCGGTTCGTGTGTTTTGCTTAAAACCCTACCCCACATCTGCAAGCATGTGATGTTTCGACATAAAATCAACCCCTTGTAAATGTGCAAAACCAGATCAGTGCAAGAATTTGGGAAACCAACCTGAGAGCACATCAACAGAGAGCAAGTAATTGGGATCGACCTCGTAATTAGGTGGGATTGGACTTACAGTTATTGATGGACAAGGGAAACCCAACAGGGGTTCATCCACCTGAGGTGACGGGAAAATACACAGTTCCGTTGTGTCCTGGCAATCTTAGGGAACTCTTCCCAGAAAACAACACACAGAGCGCTCACTAAAAGTTCAGAGAAGAATCAATTTTACTCGATTTGGACCCTCCCCCCTCCTCCTAGAGACTGTTCGCAAGGTAACTCCCGTGATGCTTTCCACACTGTTGGCGAATGCATTCGTTGTGTGCCGATGATCCAAACTGGGTTTAGAAACTCCTTCCCAGTAAACAATGCACTTGAAACTCCTCCCCGGAAAAAACAATGCACTGATCGCTCACTAGCACAGACAAGTTCAGAGAGGAATCAATCTGATCCGATATATGATACATACCTTCCTAGAGATGGTTTGCGAGATGACACCCGTGATGCTTTCAACACTGTTGGTGAATGCATCCTCATCTGACATGCCCTGTTCCGTGTATCGTCGGAACAACGCCTCGACAACACCATGAACAGCCCCAAGGAGAATGCCTGTTACACCAAGCCACAATGTCAGTTTCATTCTTCGCCGACAAGTTAAACAGAGTTGGGATGAGCAGTATCAGGGAGGTGTTCAAAATGCAAAAGCACAAACTTCGATCCCATATATGACTCAGCAACCAAAAGATCATCATGAATGCATCCTCATCTGACATGCCCTGTTCCGTGTATCGTCGGAACAACGCCTCGACAACACCATGAACAGCCCCAAGGAGAATGCCTATTACACCAAGCCACAATGTCAGCCTCATCCTTCGCCGACGAGTTAAAAAGAGTTGGGATGACCAGTATCAGGGAGGTGTTCAAAATGCAAAAGCACGAACTTCAACCACATATATGACTAAGCAACCAAAAGATCATCATCATCAATCAATCATCATCATCAATCGTCATCAACCTAAGAAGATTAAAAATGCAGGGAAAAGCACACGAGAAATGCAAAGCCGTTTGGTTCGCAGACAACCGTGCATGCAACTGCGCCTGTTCGCAAATGGAATAATAATCTGCTCATGCAACATTGCAATTTGCAACTGCACATGAAAATAGACTACCAAGTTCACCACAAAAGGGGGAAAATAGAAAAGAGCAAAACACCAAACCCAGAAGCCAGACAAAAGAAGCACAGAGATGAAATCTATGAAAATGATCTGTACTATAACCGTCTTCGCCCGAATACAATGTCGTACAATCATAATTGTAGTATCTAGACTCAAAGTTGCCCCAAAAATACAGTTATAAGGACTGTATGTTGTATTCGGTTGAAAGACGGTAGTGCGACCGCTCGTGGATGGATGCAAGGGGCACAAGGTGTGCTTGCACAAACCTCTCTCGCCATAGATGTCACTCTTGTACTCGGACTCTAGAGTCGTCCGGAAAGTAAATGGAGATCCCAATGCAACCGACCAGCCAAGGGCAATATCTGTCGCCCTCCCATCCACATCCTATTAGAAAATAACAGTTGATCAAACAACATCCACCAGTTCCCTGTGAGACACTTACGATTCTCACAAACGGCACACCAACATTACATTCCCAAAAACAGAGTCCACCTGAGCTCAATTAAAGATGCAAAGAGAGAACAAAGGAGACGATCATGCGGTTTCAACATATTAATTAATAGCACAGATTTCCCAATTGTCATTCCAATGGCTAAAACTTCCACAACCATGTCATTAGTCCAATGATTCCAATCCGAAAACGACCGGTCAGCGGGTAGAACCCTACCCGTGGTGGGTAGTCTGAAAACGACTACCAAGAGGCTATCGAGTTCGGCGTAGCAAAACAGTACAAAAACATGCGGCGGTGTCCGATTTCTTGTTTTGCTATTGTAACTCGCAATGCAAATTCACAAATGCACGGCTGACGAAGCTACAGCAGACAAAGATAGGAAAGGCAAACAGCAGAGAGCAGGTGTACCTCAACTACAGATAACCTGCAGATGAGGGTGGCAAAGGCAAATATAGTTTGACGAAAAAGAAAAACGAATCATTGCTGGCCTACCCCATAAAAATTTGGCCATTGCCAGAATGCCTCTGACAAGCCACTGGCCCGGCAGAAACATCCAGGAGGCACGCAGTGTTGACCCGTCTGGGAGTGTTACACGTTCGAGACAGAACGCTGAATAGTTAAAAAAATGCCACGGGTTTTTGGATTGTAAAATGCCAAGCATATCTGCATTGTCCATCAGGATCATATAATTCTTATTGGCATAGGAAGGATATAACCTTTGTACTGTATAAGGACTACTTGCAAGCACATAATCTGTATGTGTGTATTGCACATCGCTGGTACATTCTGATAAGGAGAGGGGAGGGGTTGTGTGTGTGTGTGTGTGTGTGTGTGTGTGTGTTTTGGGGGGGGAAGGGGTTGGGGGAAGGAACATGTAACTTTAGCTTTACGATGTTTTGGGAAGAGGTTGGTTGAGCCCGGAGGTGCGTGTGGAACTTAGCAAAAGAACCATAAACGAATTTGATGTACCTTACTATACAGGGAGAGGTCATCCAGATCACTCGACCGTACTCTACCACATGCAGAAAAGACAAAATCTATGAGCAGGTGGAATTTGACAATTGGGCCATGTGGGTTGAAAAGATGATGATCCATACCTGATGGACTGCAAAACTGGCATTAATTCCAGCGCCGTTCACCTCCTTCCCCTGCTCATACAACCTTCGCACGGAAGGACCCATTCCCTTCGGGCACACGGCAACGACACTGATGTCTTTCCGGAAGTCGTCTCCGACAGACTTCATGTGTCCCAGGAGAAAACCATGGGACAATCCCAAGCATGAGCCTGGCTTCATCGCGCCAAGGATACTTTCATATTCATCCGCCTGTAAGCAGAGAGAAGATGGGGATGATACCAGACAGCACAAGACAGACATTAGTGGATGCAGGTCGTCAGGCCAAGGAGAATATGTGCTACTGCAGCGACTATTACACAACAGCGGGACTCCAAAATAACCACAACAAACTTCTTTTGCAATCATAATCTTGGCGGGTTAATGGGCAGAGCAGGGCACCCCTGCAGCTACCGTCTTCCCCCGAACTCATACGTTACGTATGAACACGCATACGAGTTATGTTGTGTTCAAATCAAACAAACCGTGCACTATATTCAAAACCCAGGTACTAAGTTTCCCACAAGACCCATTCAAAAAACAAAAAGACATACATTAATTAAAAATTACATACATACATTAATACCATTTCAGTCTCCGTGACACTCCGACGGAACAGTCCGTCACAGCCCCTTGTTTGTTGTCCTCTTCTCCCTTTTTGCCGACATATATATATTGTCACAAGAGTATCAGAGCGCAAATGCGAACAAAAAGGAAAAAAGAAAGAAAAACAAGAAAAAACGAATTCAGTTTTTTATCTTCTTCCTTATAATTCCCCCTGTTCAGAACCTCTTGTGTACAAGGCCACTCACGTGGATGTAGGTTGAGCGGCGGCTGCCCCCACCCCCGTGTGTCATATCGATCCACTATGTATATAAACTTGTTATAGAGTACAAAAAACAGAATTAAAAAAAGATGGCCAAATTCGCTACTTAAGGGTGATTCTAAAGATAAAGAGGAGTCTATTCCAATAGACATTACGGTCTGTTCGAATGCAATGTACGTACATGCGTCATAACGTACATGCATTATATTCCAGTCTTCACAACCGACTTCAGAAAATCGAATTTTCAAGGGAAACTGCAATCTACTGCACCAGTGCACCTTTGTTATATTCGGGGAAAGAGGGTACAGTTCCCGACTTCACTAGCATCATGAGTGCAACCATCATACACCTATCGCCCCACATCAATCATTGCTGTGGCACATGCAGTCCAAAGACCCAAACTCGCATTTGGCTAGCAGCTAGAAGACGCGCTCATAAAAAAATAGTCGCTAGCTGTGCCATCACCACAAGCACAAGCATTTGACTACCACCCTGCATCGTCAGATAACACATGTCAGCGAGAGCATTCAGTCTAGAAACTGAAAATTTGCTCAACTTGCCAAGCCCATTAAATGGGTGGTAGACAGTGCCCAGCCACGGTTGGACTGGGGTGTCTTACTCAACTAATTTGGTCGCAATTGCAGACAGATGCATGCAGTGAAATCCCGGTGTATCAACTTCACCCCATGCAGCCACCCCGCTACCTCATGATAAGTCACACGTGCAAACCCTATCAGAACAAGCACGATGCGACCATCACGATTGCATTGTAACTTTTCACGAAGCTGAAGCTGAAGCTGAAGCGAAAGCGAAAGCAAAAGCGATGGACAGGAAACAAAAGAGAAAACAGAAAGGGAAGAAGGGGTAAGAGGAACGGAGAGGCAAAGGAGTGCCGCCAAAAGCGCTGTGGGAAAAAAAAAAAACAGAAGGACATAGCAGTACTACAAGGAAACACATACACCCAGGAGCATGTGAGAGATGGAGAGGGCAACAGAACAGAGACACAAGGCAAGTGGCACAAAGAAAATACAGTTGAAAGACGTCGGGGCTGCAGAGGGCCTCTTAGTGCATACGGCCAAAGAGCATCTTCCATTTCCAGCTAGACGGATCGGATAATGCTACAGTTCACATTGGGAGAAGGGTATACAATTGCTTGCATCAGTATCTTCTTCTTTACCTGTGCAGCATCAGATATGAGCAGCAGAACAAGATCACTCTCTTTAACTACTTCTAGCACGTCTCCGAGGGTTCCATTCTCCTCTGTGAAACCTGCATTCCGTGCCTCCACTCGCGATTTGGAATTGGTCCTCAGCCCAACCTGTCACATCAACGCAACGCAATCCGAATCATCTCGCAACATCAGCAACCTCATCACTAAAAAAGAAAAACACACAATCCACATCATCCCACCATTATCAACAGCAGCAAGCTCATCACCGCACTCGTTCCCAATACCACCCATCCAATCATCATCACTGTCATCTACTACTAGAAACATAGCCACCTGCGATATCATCATTGCCACCATCTTATGATGTTCCATCATCACCATCGTACACAGCATGACATACCCGACAAGCTGGTCAGAAAGACTTGTGATTGACCATCGCTACTGGAAGTGACAATCAAAGCAGAAAAGCTGTCATTAGCACAGACCAAACAAATAGACGTAATCTATGCATGGTCATTCCCGGATCAGCTGGTATAGAATCAAACGAAACGACTCCAAATTTCCGGCTGACTTGTCATCGACCATCGCACTTATGGTACACTGGTCCCAATTACTCAAAAACGATCCAACCGTTCCCAAGGCAACCCCAATTGAACAACACAACCATCGGAGGTGGTAATTACAAAACACCATTTCTACAGATAGAAGATCCAACCATTCCCAAGGCAACCCCAATTGAACAACACAACCATCGGAGGTGGTAATTACAAAACACCATATCTACAGATATCAGAAATAACAACCGATACCAAAAAAAAAAAAAAAAAAAAAAAAAGAAGCTAACTCACCTTGACAACGATGTCGGAGTTCGCAGCCTCCAAAGAATCCCTCAGGTTCTGCGACTGAGCTGGTCCCTAGAATTTCAGAGAAAATCAGAGTCACACGAAAGCACACAAGTCACGACAGTTGCGCAAAATTTGCCTTCTCCCTAAAGGCAATTACCAGTCCAGTCTGGCAATCGATCAACCCATGAGGCGAGTGCCTCTGTTCTGTTCCAGTATAACATGATGGTGAGGACGACAACGGACACACAGATACTGAAACATGGTACATACCACAGCAGTGCCGTATGCATAATACATCATAAGTATCACAGGTTACGTTGTTATTGAAATTGTTTATCTTTTCAGCACTAGCCGCATAATACATCGTAAGTATCACAGGTTATGTTGTTATTGAAATTGTTTATATTTTCAGCACTAGCCGCACGACAAATCACACATCATCAAGTGCTTATTTTCCTCCTCACTGTTTCGTTTGCCCCTAACTTTCTTTTCTTCGGGCAATTTCTCACTTTCTGCGTGTCATCCTTGCGCAGGAGCAATGCTTATCTTCTCTTTCTCTCTACAATTTTAACAGATTTGTCAAAGGACCTTCTTGCTTTCTTTATGCGACATGTAGTTATGAAATTTTCGTGCTTTTGGCAACATATGATCTGGGACGTAGTTGAAGAATACAGTGAAAAAAATTGTGGAATCGTTTACTAACCTGTGAACCCCAGCCAATCACGCCAATCTTCTTGATACCCTGGAATGCCTTGGACAGCAAGTGGAACAGATCCCGTCCTCCCCGCACAATGTACTTCACAAGGGGAAAACCAGAACGCATCACAAATCAACAACGCACACAACGATAACGGGAACAAAAAAATAAAAACTTAAAATTAGTTACATCAACTTGCATGTGAAATTAGTTATTAAAAAAGAAGAAATTTATCAACAAATAGTAAGTTGAAAGAAGTTGTTCAAAAAGAGGAAATTTCTCAAAAAATAGTTAGAACGCGACATAGAAAAAGGAACAAATCTCCAAACATGACTTTTGCTCTACCTCTAGGTCGGCCACAAGTGCCCACAACTGGCCCAAAACGATGACCGCAACTTTTTCTCCTCTTTTGTTTTTCCTTTTTTTTCTTTTTTCAAAATCACCCTTGCACAGGGTGCCATGCTAATCTACTGCATATCGGTAATCTACTCCGTATCCTTGGCCCTGCTCGTCTTTCTTAACTGCATCGTTCCAATTTTCCAGTTTTAACCCCCTTATCTGTATCATGCCAATTTTCCAATTTCAATCTTCTTATCTGTATCGTTCGAATTTTCCAATTTTAACGGATGTCCCGAAGGACGACCGCAACTTTTCAATTTCGTGATGGACTAATCAAGCCAGGCAATCCGTGAATCTGACAGTAGATCGTCCTACCGCCTTCCGCCTTCACCAAGATAACACAAAGTATCGCTGTATCTAGACTGAAAATTACCTCAAATACAGCCATAATGACGGACCAAAGTAACAGGAAAAAACTAAAAAGACAGAAAAAGCTCATCATTGGACCACAGTACCAGGAAAAAACTACAAAAAAAAAATCGTCAGGAGATCATCCGAACAGGACACCAGACGAAAAAAAAAATACGAGTAGGGGAAAAAGAAAAAAGAAAAGACGAGGAAAAACATATACAAACTCGAAAGAAGAACAAAAAAATAGGAAGAAAAAAAAAAAAANAAAAAAAAAAAAAAAAAAAGGGAAAAAAAAGACAAAAAAAACAGCAACTTACATCTTACAAGAGGAGAAGCGACGTATAGAAGGCAATAACACGAGCAAAAAGCGGAGGCTAACTTGTATGCTGTACCTAGCCGGAAATGTAGCTTGTATGCATTTATCAGGTAATTTATGGCTTCTTCACAGGTAATTTATGGCTTCTTCACCAGATCACACCAAAAAACACATACTCGAATTACAGGCCGCCTGGAATTCTCTCCTACACTCCACATCAATCAACTTTGAAGACCGCCGACTCGAAAAGAGGAAAAGTCGTTTCCATCCCTTCCAATCTGCTGCTTTCTGGATCAGGGAAAAAAAAAAAAAAAAAAAACTGGGGATCCATCATCCATCAATGATTCGGATCTCGTGATACCCGCCCCGGATGCACAATCTGCATATAAATTATATTAAAAAAAAAGAAAACTGGGGATCCATCAATGATTCGGATCTGTGCTTCCCCATCTCGTGATACCCGCAATCTGCATATAATAAATGATATAATTAGAAATTTCAACTTTCTTCACGGGGATATAATCATATACGTAGGAATTTCTGATTTTTTTTCCCCACTTTAGAATTTCTGCTTTTTCCCACGTCCCTGCCCTTCGCCGACACGAAGGAGAAATTCTTAAGGGGAAAAAAAAAAGCAGAAGTCCTTAACAAGAAAAAAGCAGACATTTCTGCTTTTACGTCCGTCATTACCTCCGGTTTCCTGGGAGTGGCTTTTCTTCATTTTTTATTTTATTTTTGGTGGGAATGCTTTTTCCACTCGCTGACTTTTTGGCAATCTTCTCAAGTTTGGTCAGCGATCCCAAGCGGAATTGTTTTCGGTTGCGCACTCAAACGCTTACCCAGATCCCTTTGTACTTGAGCTCTCTCTACAGTCTTCCCTTTGTACTTGAGCTCTCTCTACAGTCTTCCCCCGACCACAATGCACCCTCATTTGGGCTGTACCTGACCGGAAATATAGCCTGTATGCATTCATTATCAGGGTGCGTCAACTAGCTGACTAACGTCTTCCACCGAACATCGGGTACCCTGATAATGAATGCCTACAAGCTATATTTCCGTTTAGGTACAGGCCAAAATGAGGGTGCGTTGTGTTCGGAGGGAGACAGTAGCCAGGTCTCGATTCAAGTGAATCTGCCCACGTGGAAGGGAGCCTGCAGCTGGGCGGGTCATACGCTACTTGCCATTACTGGTAAAACGTTTCCAGAAACGGAAACGAACAGCTGAGCAACTCGTCTGCTACTCACATCTAGCTACTTTCCTCTCGATAATATTCCCCAAAATGGAGATCCACAGCCGTGCAGATCATCATATGCTACTAGCACTTGCTATTACTGGCAATATTCTCCAAAATGGAAACCATAAGCGTTTCGATGTAGACGCTCTCAATGATCGGGACGCGGGATCCCTATACGTTCTTCCAGATAAGGAACGGTCGTCGTTTATTTCCTTTACCGAAACATTCTTCAAGAAGAAGATAACAAATTTCTCATTCAATCAATAACTGCCTGAAAAAGTGAAACACGTATCATCCTTCAATCTCGTACCACTAGTAGCGCATTAACCTTACCGACAGAAGGACGCCATACTCTCTCTCTCTCTCTCTCTCTCACACACACACACACACACACACACTCTCACACATCTAGTCATTGTCCACGCAGTTAACCGCGCAGTTAAACACGCCGTTAACCGCGCAGTTGGCCATGCCAAGCCGAACCAACGCCACACCTGATTAGAGCGAGGAAGAATTTACCCAGATTCTCAACCCGTCTAGAAGGCGAGGTCGTTCTGCCGTACCTAGCCTTTAAAAAAGGCTACATACGGATGTAAATCACTTGACGATGACACCTAATTAAGGCAAAGACGGTTGAAGGATCCGTTCAAAACGAGCTTTCACAGGACCACGTCCATGCTACACGATCGCCGAAAAAGAGCCTCGTGCTGCTACGACAACAAAAGAGACCGAAATTACACCCGCTACAAACATCATCACCGTTGGCAAACATCATCAATCAGAGTCAAGCAAGCGCACAAGCACAAGCCAGGAAAAAACAAAAGGAAAAGAAGAGGAGAAGAAGAGGAAGAGGAAGAGGAAGAGAGAGGAAGAGAAGGCTTAGCAGTTACCAAACAACGCGAACGCAGATGCACACCCCCTGCCATAACAGCGATGATCAAAGGAGGCAGCCTAACCCCATGTAGCCATAACAGAAGTAATAATACGAATCCACGTGACAAACACTGTAATCACCCTGGTCCATGGAATGATTAATAAATAAATAAAAAAAGGAAATTTCAGACTAATCCACGTACGGAAGCCCCACGTGCTAAAGTAAGCCATCACGGATCTAATCATACGAATCCACGTAACAAACACGGTAACCACCCAGGTCCATGGAATGATTAATAAATATAAATAAATAAAAAGAAAATAATTTCTGACTAACCCACGTACCGAAGGCCCACGTGCTGAAGTAAGTACTCGGATAAATTTTACATCATACTATTAGCCTCTCGCCCCAACACAACGCGCCCTCAACATGACTGTATCAGACCGGAAGGATCGTTTGGATACATTCATGATCAGGGTGCTTTGTTTTCGGGGACGACGTTCGCAATCAACCTGACTTCGTAATTTACCATTGGCTTGGCTGTCCCGACATCACTCTTTTTTTTTTTCTTGCCCTCAAAAGTAGTCAATACTCTGGATCCAATATAGCGATAAAAAAATAAATCATATTGTAACGCTATCGATACATAATCGTTACTTGGTAACTACCGGTAACGACGATTATTGTAACGCTATCGATACATAATAATAACATTATCATAATTCGAAAACAAATCATATTAGTATTTTAGTAACATTACCATAAAATTTTGAATCGATTCAAATTATGATAATGTTCATATGAAACGATCGTTAACCGGTAACGACGACTGTTAAGCGGATGAAAAACAAGGGTTACTATTAACGTTATCATAGTTTGAATTGACAGCGTTATAACAATCGTTCTTTACCAGTAGTAAAACTAAAAACCCTTGTTTTTCGTCGCAGTATTGGATCCACAGTAGTCACTGTATTTAGGGTTAACAATCGTCAATAGTGGGGTACTACCTCTGATAATGTTAACCTTATTGCGGTAGCCATTATATACATATAGTGTACCTATACTTATCTGGGCTGCGGGCGGCCTAAACTTATTGCGGTAGGCATTACACATATAGTGTGCTTACACTTAAACGGGCTACGGGTCAGGCCGACCGAGTCACCTTGATTGCCTGGGTGACCCGCCCAGAGACAAAAGCCACGGAAAGTCCCCGCAAAAAAAAAAAAAAAACGCGATCAACTGAAATTTTGTCTCAGCGTCACATCGAAATTCTTCACAATATGAGAATATATACATAGTCAAACAGAATGTATTTCTTTGGCCCCGCTGGGAAAGTGATCACAGGCCGCTACGGTAGCCTAGGTACTTAAGAGTAATGTTAACATTATTTTATTCCTCAGGATAAAAACTACATTCAAAATGTGCTATTCACGCCTCCACGTGATCGCAGCCCGCCAACGTGTACCTTTCCGATCTTCATAAACAGAACATGGGAAAAAAAAAAAGAAGAGGAACACGAGTGGCATTAACATTGCCGTGAGTGGTGGGCTCATCGTAGACATTGCCAGACCTTTAGTAACATCCCCTACAAACTCTCCCAACAATACAAACAAAAGTTCAAAAAGATTATGCATATACATATTACAACGAACAAATTATATGTAAATAAATATGACAATGAACAAATTATATATAAAAATAAATATGACAATGAACAAATTATATATAAAAATATGATATATTATATTTAATAATATGATATATTTATACATATATATACATCCTCTCCCTCTCTGCCTACGATTCATTGGGCGGTTATCTATGCATACGATAAGGAATAAAACGGTCGTAAGGGAATTCGTCGCCTGGTCGTCATTACTAATAATCCTACCGACCCATATCACATTTACTATCAAAATATGACTATTTTATTTTTTATTAGTAATGACGATAACTTCTACTAGAATAATTTATTTTTAAGAATCTGTCTGCTACACAGAATTTCTATCATAAGATCAATAAACATGCCTCGCCCGTTTTACTAGTAATGCCGATAATAGAATAATTTATTTTGAAGAATCTGTCTGCTACACAGTATTTCTATGATAAGATCAATAAACATGCCTCGTCCGTTTTATTAGTAATGCCGATACTTAACTGAATAATTTATTTTTAAGAGTCTGTGTCTATTACACAACTTCTATGATAAAATCACTAAACATGCCTCTTACAACACCGATAAAGAAAATAATGATGGCATTAACAAAACCATCCTCCGGACCCATACCACATTTACTACAATCGTTCCGACTGCGACTGCAGTAATAGGAAGAACAGTCGATAATTATTACTATTATTATTCAGCAACAGAAACGATTACGACTGCAATAATAGGAAGGAGAGACGATAATTATTAGTATTATTCCGCAACAAAAAAAAAAGAAACATTGCCAACGATACATTTTTTCCATGATGAATGATGTAACAACGAACCGATACCGACAGTACTGCGGGAATAAAAATCGAGAGGGACATCAGGTTCCTGTCAAAATGTGTATCTGGATGGGGACGATGGTCAGGTTCGTGATCCGCACCAGGACTGCATTGGCAGACATCTACTGTCTGAACGAGGAAGGAGCGATCTGTGCAATTCAATCAGAAGAATTTTCGAGCTTTCTTTGCCCTAATATAATATATATAAGAGTATAAGAGTACGATGATACTCTCAGTAAAAGACTTTCCTGCATGCATCTGACTCCCACTAAGAATTTCCTGCATGCATCTGACTCTCACTAAGACTTTCCTGCATGCATCTGACCTTCCTGGCGGCCGCACATTCATTCGAAAATCCCCTGCCTAGTGTATTATTATTATAATTATTATTATTATTATTATTACTGTTATTATTATACCTTAATAAAACGCTGGTACGTGATAACTTTAAACACGCAGGGAGCTGTCGAAAAACACTTCCTCACCTCATCATTGCCTGCCAAAGTGATCTTCTCCTTCTTAAAGACTTTCGTCTCGAAGTCGGACTCGACCTTGTTGGCGGAAGGAACTGCGACCACCATCTCCACCGTCACCGCTCCTCCTGCACGAGTACGGCGCGAAAGCCTCTGCGCCTGTTTCGAGAAGCCCTCCCGATGAGACACGTGTCGCCCTGCCGCGATCGCTGAAGTGCTACTTTTCTGTAAGCCCGTGAAGCGCGGAATGACAAGGGTGGCGGCGCAATCGGACGACGACGAAGTAGAGGCAAGGACGGCGCTCTGATCTTGTCGAGCGGCGATGGAGAAGACCTGCGAGGAGATCCCCTGAGACACAGCGGCCGCCATTGCGATCCGATAACGTATATAACGTCGCGCACGACGTCTGCTTATCAGCCAGGCAAGCAGGCAGGCGGGCGAGCAGGCGCGGTGTTGTTGGCGATCTGACGGACGAGACGTGCGCGCGCGTCTGTTTCCTTCTGTCTTTTCACCACAACCAACCAGAGACACCGTCGCCCCGCCACTACACTTTTGCGATTTGCCCTTTCGCCTTTCACTGCACTTTGCTCGGTGGCGCCGAATATCACAACACTCTGCTTGGTGCCGCCGAACCGAATCCTCCTAACAGCGGAACGAACTAAGAAGGAACACAGCGGGCGAGCGGGCGGGCGGGCCGGCCGGACACGCGCGAAAGACGACTTCCACTGCTACATCAGAATGGCGAGGAGTGTTTCATCACAATGGTTTTCAGCTCCACCACAGTTGCGATTCCGATCCGCGGCGCGCCCACAGGGTCGAAACTTTCGGGGAAAGGATTGGCGAGGGGAGGACCAGACTGTGAGACGGGATTAGTGAGTTCTGGCAGGGACGAGGGCGAAGATTTATGAGAGAGCCAGGACCTCCCTGCGGCCGTATTCGACCGAGATTGCGGGCAAATTCGGTCAGTCAAACACGTTGCCCGATCCACTGCTCTACGTAGGCGGCAGTTTGGCGGGAGAATGGCTCAGGGCGGTCGATCTCTGTGGCCACTGGCGGGCGAGAATGGCTCAGGGCGGTCGATCTCTGTGGTCATTGGCGGGCGCCCAGCCAATGCCGGAAGCCCAGCCGCGCTGCTGTGTCCTTCATCACACACACACAGGGCCTCGCTGCACTACTCTCGACATGCACAAAAAACAAAAATCATGGCCGTGTATCTTTCCATATTCTGGCGGAAGATTCACTCTCGTTTTGCGCATTTCGAGAGTAGTAGTGCAGCGAGGCCCACTACGTAGAGTGCGTCCTACCAGTGGTGCCTGCCCGACATGTCCCACCCCTCTTGTTTCCCGTTTCCCGTTTCCCGTTTCCCGGTCCTCGGCCGGTTATCGGCCGGTTATGATGAATGATCAAGAGCTGACCTCTTGCCGGTTATGATGAATTATGCTCCAGCTTCTCATCTGGCGGTTACACACTCTCAGGGCGTACTCACACTACTGTAGCAGTACTATCTAAATGGATCTGCGTGTATTTCCGGCCGAATCTGTATCCATATGGCCTCAATTCCGTCCAAAAACAGGTGAAAAAGTGCTACTGTGAGTATGCCCTCAACTTGGAAAACTACAAGTTGCGTTGCCTTCACCGTCCCGTCGTTTCTTCGTTTTTCTTTTTTTTTAAATTAAAAGTAAGCTATATTCTTCTCTCATCTATCTCATCTATCTCATCGTCTTGGTAGTATGCACCTATCTCATCCTCTCACTAGTCTATGTATAGTACGGGGGAACACCAACCAACCCGGATCTCTCCCCAGCCCACGGGGTAGGTGGGGACCACAGCTGTGGTGCGAGAGCAAGGCTGTACCAGTCCCTCATCACGGTGATGAGGAGTGGGCAGGCATTGCCGATGGGGGGGAAGGAAATCGGCGGTGCTAGCTAGCGCCGAGCAATGGCCAGTCACTGCACCTCCCCCTAGCCCCCACCAACGCCACACATGGCGGGGTCTGGGCCTCGCTCCACTACTCTCTTTTTTTTTTTTTTTTTTTTTTTCCGACATGCACAACTTCACCGTTCAGTTTCACGTGGGCCTCTCACTACTCTCAACATGCGCATCTTCACCGTTTCCTTCTTCCTACTTTTACGTTATTTTCCAGTCAATGGGCTTTGCTCCTATTTCCTTCTTCCAGGTGTAACCATACCCTCAACTCGAATGATGCGCATCTTCACCGTTCAGTTTCACGAGGAAGTTCCCATACAAGGCGCCTTTTCCACCATAGTCGAACCATTCGCCATCCGCCAAGATTCTGAATGCATCTGCACAGATACGTTGTCCAGATGCGTTCAAAATTTTTGGCCGATGGGGGTTGGTGCATCTACCTATAGGCCACAGCCTGCTCAATGCGATAGTTACCGCAGTCAGTGGGCGACGACGACGAGCTGCGACAGATGTTGCCCGCTAAAAAAAAAGAACGGAAAAAAAAAGAGTAGTTACCCGCTAATAAATAAACCCTATAACCAAATCAACGACTGATGTTGCGACAATCCAGCGGCCAAGATAGATGCATAATACCAAGAAGACGAGAAAAAAAAGAGAAACAAATCCACCGGCCTAGCTCAGTTGGTAAGGCAGGCAAGTCGCATTTAGGAGGTCTTGGGTTCAATCCCCATTGGCCTCATGCACCTTCCTGGGTAAGCCTGGCCCCCGCCACCTGGAGATATGCCTTCGGTCCCGCGGAGTGGCATTGAGCACAGACTGTGGCATTGAGCAGAGACTGCTGATGTTCATAGGGGGAGGGGACCGGAGGGGAGGCACAGTGACTGGCCCATCGAAGAAGCTCGGTCCTGATGCTACCGGCTCACTCCGGGCCGGTATCGCCCACCTGCTGTAGCAGGTACAGCCGGTATCGCCGGCCTGCTGTAGCAGGTACAGCCGGTATCGCCCACCTGCTGTAGCAGGTACAGCCGGTATCGCCCACCTGCTGTAGCAGGTATCGCATCTGCTGCTGGGTGCGGCTGCCGCATGTTCCCTCGTTGAAGCTTCGAGCACGGGGTTCCACGTAATACCGTAATGACAATAACAAAGGCCTGAAAGGCCGTCCTGTCCAGATTCCACAGGTACTTGAATTGGTTTAGCCTTTTCTTATAATAAAAAATTGCGATCACAAGAGGAATTAGCGAGCTAATGGGCCTCCCTGCGCTACTCTCCACATGCTCAAAAGACAAAAGCGATGGCAATGTATCTTTCCATACTGCACGGGTGCATTCAGTCTCATTTTGCACATTTGCAGAGTAGTGCAGCGAGGCCCGATGGTCTGCCCCTGACTGCGGCCGGACAACAGACGTCGCATGGCCTGGTCGAAAGGTCGTTGACATTTAAAAAAAAAAAAAAAAAAAAAAAAGGTCGTTAACAGGTTGCCGACCGTGCTTGGTCCCTCCACATGCTGCCGTCAGCCGCGCGCGTTGGGACCTGCCAATCATGGGACTTGCCAATCATTGCTGTCGTTTTCTTTTTTTCAAAATCTTCAGTGAGAACGCATAGCCGACTATTTGGGCGTCGCTCCACCACTCTCGAAATGCACATAAGACAGAAATCATGGTGGTGTATCTTTCCATGTTCTAGAGGAAGATTCATCACTCTCGTTTTGCACATTCGATAGTAGTGGACAGAGGTCCTTGAGCGTTTCGCCCAATTGACCAATTGGCAAACAATGCTGGCTCGGGTACTTCTCGATCAGAAAATCGGTAAACTAGTTCGAAGACCACTGGGCCCAGCTCAGGGCATACTCACACTACGGTAGCACTTTCCCAGAACGCATCAGACCTTAATTTCAGCCACACCTGTATGCATCTGGCCGCAATTCCGTCCAAATAAGTAAAAAGTCCTCGTGTGAGTATGCCCTCAGTTGGTACACCCATGAACTCTTAATTACATCGAAGCTCGAGTCCAGATGCAATCAGGGAACAGAATGAAATTAATCTATATAGTCAAACAGAGCTGGCCGGTAAACCGTAGGCGGAGAGGGAGAAGAGGGCAACAAACGAGGGGCTGTGACAAACTGTTTCGTCGGAGAGTCTGCAGAATATATATATATATATATATATCTGTTTGTGACGATATATATATTGTCAAATAGAACTGCCCGGTAAACCGTAGGCAGAGAGGGAGAGGAGGACAACAATCAAGGGGGCTGTGACAAACTGTTTCGTCGGAGTTTCATATATATAGACTAGTTGGATGTCTGATGTGATCTGATTTGAAAGGATCAGATTGGTCAGTTTTGATGATGATATCCGAAGGCCCGTCCCCCTTTTTGAAAAGAATAGAAACGACAAACGGAAAATGGGCCTCGCTGCACTACTCTTGAAATGCACAAAAGACAAAAATCATGTCGCTGTATCTTTCCATGTTCTAGCGGAAGATTCACTCTCGTTTTGCACCTTTCGAGCGTAGTGCAGCGAGGCCCAAGGACTCGTGGATTTTCGTGTCGGTTACTGTTTCGTGTCGGTCCGCCTGGCTTGTCTCCTTTCGACCGCTGTTTATGTTTATTGCTGTTAATCAGTCCACACCGTGGTGCGGCAAATGATAAATCATGCCACCATGTGATGATACCGCGCATGACTGCCAGGCTATTACCAAAAGTAGTGTACCTCTCCCACCATGGGGTCTCGCTCCACCACTCTAGACTCGCGAAGATCTTCGAGAGTGAGTCTAGAGCTGTCAGACTCTAGAAACGACTGAAAAAGAGAACATGGCTCCACTCAGAGGCTCGCCACACCGGCTGTAGAATGTCAAAATTTTTCTACAGTCAGGGACAATTTTCCCCCCCTTCGCCACAGGCTGTGGAGGGGCAAGGTTTTTGGTCATGGCCAGGCGGAGGGGTTTCACGGAAGTTGACGGAACAGTCCCTGACAACGCAAATTCGAGCGCAATTTTCAAAAGGTCAGCGGGCCACTGTCTAATTTCCGTCACCTGCAGGCTGGTGGAAACAGTTGCTGGAGGGCGGCTGTCGAAAGGACCGTTCTGACACCTGTCGAAAGTTTCTTGAGCCGCAATTTTTCGAAAGTCTGTGTGGCGATGCAAAATTGTCGAAAACCTGGTTTTCGACAGCCTGTGTGGCGAGCCTCTTACTCTAGAAGGTCAAACTCAAGAAGGCCTCTCGGATGTCAGACCGCTCTTTGAGAGAGCTGCACAACACCGGCAGCACGTTGTTGTCTGCCCAGACTCCAGGTGCACTCCAAAAAAATGCTCAACTTTCGAAGGTCCTCGATGCCTCCCTTGAAATTCCTGCCGCTGCAGGCAGGAGCTCTCGAATTGTCAAGAGTGCCATGGGAGAGGACGTTCTGCCAACTTAAGAAATGCATTTTCGTGAGTGCGTTTCATGAGGTAGTGGAGCGACGACGGATTCTCGCCATTTTCGTGAGGAGATACTGACAGCTCAAGAACCCGAATTCCAGACCTGGCGTCTCGAGTAAGTGGAGCGGTGCCGCACTCAAGAAATGGCCGGTTTCTAGAGCAGTGGAGCGAGACCCCATCTGGCGGAAAACTGACAGAAGGAGTGATGAAACCGTGGTAAGCACCCAAGAGCCGAGCTCAGTGGGTACACTCATGAACTGTTGAAAATACAGACCTGTGTTCGAATCCAGATGATTGAACTTGATGAGTGAAGTTGTACAACCAACTATTTCTGAGGGCATACTCACACAGGGACCAAAAGTCTCAAAAATTTGAGGCATTTCGTTCGGCTTTTTCTAGGCATTTGGTCCCTGTGTGGTCACACGGGCGGACCTCGTCCAGAAAGGACAAAGTCGCGACCCTGACACTTCGCATTCAGGGCAAGTGCGCCCGGTCACACGGGGGAGGACCAAACGAAAAGAGGGATTAAAAAAAAATAATAATAAGACCACGTCCGGAGGTGTCTCAAAAAGGGTACGCCCGCGGCCCCACAGGCCGCCGACAGAAGGGTCACCGTTTGAGGCATTTGGGTAGTGAGCCTCTCCAGTGTGACCCGAAAAATAACTCAAATTTTGGGATTTTGGTTCTTTTGGTCCTCGTGTGAGTATGCCCTGAATTGCCTAGGGCTGCCGGGCCGGTCAGCTTAATGATGATATCTTCTTTTTTTTTTTTTCTTTTTTCAGTCTCGACTCATATATTGCAAACGGAGTTAGGGCCGGGGTCCCCACAATTCTACCCGGAGTTATCCTGGCAGCATCAGCCAGTTTAGCTTACGGCACCAGCCAAGCCAAATGCCCTCGAATATCACAATGATGATATCTCAAGGCCGTCGCCCTTCTCAAAAAAGAAAAAAAAAAGAAAAAGAAACCATGGTAAACAGATGAATTCTAGTTTTCCGCTCCGATTCCTAGCAGGACAGTGTGGCATGAGCTGGTCCCATGGTTGCCTTGCTCATGGCATACTCCAGGGCATACTCACATGGCCCTGCAAACCACCCAAACCACTCTAAATTTGGGGTGTAGTTGACTCGCATCATACCACGGAATCCCCTAATCCCACCCTCAAATCCATCCAGCCTCCACAGCCTCAGCGCTCTGTAGGTCTCCTCAAAACCCTAAACTGTATCTTCGCCCGTAGTGCAATTATAACTCATTTTTGTGACTCCCGCATAGTTTCCCCAAGAAAAACAAAAGCAAAAGAGAAGGCAAAATGAGGGGTACCCGGGGAAAACCAACCAACCGTACCCCCGGTACCCGAGAGGATGAGATAGATGAGTACTAGCAAGAAGATGAGATAGATGAGAGAAGAATATAGCTTACTTAAAAATAAAAATTTAGGGGTAACTTCAATAGAGTCGCAAAAACGAGTTATAATTACACTATGGGCCAAGATACAGTTTGCAATTGCACTTCAGGCACCCTAACTGGCCAGAAAGCTGGGTTGTATACATTACCCGAACTGCAATTCGAAACTGTATCTTGGCTCATAGTGCAATTATAACTCATTTTTGTGACTCCCGCATAGTTTCCCAAAAAAAGAAAAAGTGGTACCAAGCAAGTGGCCTTGCTCATTTCGTCAGGCATGCAAGTGCCATTCAGCAGGTCATGTGTTCAATAAGGACAACCACCTTGGGTATGCTTGTTGCCAACCAACTGAGATAGTTGGCTTGCTCCCCCTGCAGTGGTCGGTATTGGTAGGGTCTTCAGCCAACAAGGGTGTGTGTGTTGTCATGTTCGCTATACACCACTGTCGAGGGCATCAGTCCCGCGGGGGGACCCTCCTGGCCGCATCACGCAGGATTTTGCAAGACTTCTTCGCAGTGGAGCTTTCGCCGCTCCGGCCGAGTGCGCCAGCCGCACCTCTCGCGAACTCCTACGACAGAATAGGGGCCACGTGAGGCACAACTTTACCTCTGCCCAAGGCATATACGGATTATACATTGCCCATGGTCCCATTGGACCAAAAGATGGCCAATGCCCATAAAACTGCGGACCCATCTGCGAGGGTCCCACCCCACTTGACAGGGTTCCCACTTCAGGTTGGGCTGCAGCCAAAACCTGAGGCACTTGCCCTTTTCCTGAGCCTTCTCCCCTTAGCGCAAGATTGCGCTTACTTCCGTTGTGCCTTAGTTAAACATTGGGGCTCTGGCTCCTCCTCTTCCTCATACTCTTCTTCTTCGACTTCCACTTGTGCCGACTCCTTTCCTTTCCCTTGGACAACAGTCACAACCTTTCTTTGAACCACCCGCTCTTTCCTAACTCCCAACTGTGTGAGCACGTCCTGTACGATCTTTCGCACATCTGGGGCTCCTGTCGTGGCTGACTCACGCTCCTTCTGCTCCGGATGCCGTGACCTCTGGTGAGCTATATCCCGTTGGCTCTCATACCTAGCCCACATATCATCAATCCTCTGCTCGCTCGTCCTAAAACATCCCTGCTGCCTCTATCCTCTCTCTCCTTTGTGCTATCTCGGCCAGTCATGCAGGCACTCTGGTTTGTCTCTCCTCTGGGGTCTCTCCCACTGGTCTCGTCTGTGCCGTCTGTCCTGGGGCCTCACCTCGACTCTGCTCCCCAATATGTGGCTCCTCGGGATGTAGCTTAAGTCGTGGCGCCTCCATGATAACTGCCTCGTCCTGCATGTTGGTTGCAAGGTGCACATCGATCACCTTACTGGCTTCCATGCGTCGGGCTTCCTCACTCTCTCATGTTGGACCCTGTACAACGGCCTCCTGAGGTGGGGTGGGGCATGCCTATGAAGCAGGACACTTTGATGGCTCAAGATGAGCCTCCAACTCTCTAAAAGTCATAGCGGATTGTTCCTCCTCCTGTGTCCTAAAATCTACTCTCTCTTCCGTAGCCGTCTGACGCTCCGCCACAGGGTCAAACTCAGGCACATGGCTCATCACACCTCCTACCGCTCACTCGGGTGTCCGGACAACCTCTACCATCAACTCTGGGGTCGGCTCTCAGCAGGGCTCCAACTGTGCATCTGTCTTCTGTCTCGCCTGCAAAAAAAAAACAGGGTGGATACCCTTGTAAGGGTATTCGCACTGACACCACAAAAACAAAAACACATTTGTCCCATACTGTTTCACCAACTCATGAGGAGGTTGAACCCTGACAGTCTGTCGAGGATGCATTTGAATGATGGATAAGGACTCACCATGTCGCCCAGAGTTAGCACTACCCTAAAGAAAAGTGATCTTGTATGTGTGGGGGCCCGGGGGAGGGGAGGGGAAAGGAGGGGGGGTGTAGAGGGTAGGGAAGGGGGGATTGTGTGTGGTGTGTGGGAAACTATTCGCTTACAGACACTGTTGTTACTCGATGGGGAAGTATACGAGAGGCATAAGACTGGCAAAATGTTGTCTTTACATTAGCCAGCCTGACCTAGTTCCCTACCCGCAGTCAATTAGGACGTGGGCAACATGCATCCCCTTGATTGAGAGAGTAGTTGTGCTTGCAGGGGTCCCTTGCAACGGCTCAGGAGTAGTAGGGTAGGGAGCTGGTAAAAAGGTGAACTTGAGAGAGAATACCACCTAGTTAGTGTTATCACGAACGTTTTGAAATGTCAATTCCCCCCAAAACATTACGGTGCTCGGCCGAACACTAGGGTGTGACCCGCAAGGAAACTTCAAGCCCGATGATGTCTTCCTTTAGCCGTGGATAGGGAGGGTCTAGGAAAGTGCAAAAGTCAGGGCTCCTATGTTGGTTGCGTTGGAACCGAGTTATGGCGAAAAGGGGGAAAGGAAGTTGTTTGCCGCAGAGGCTAAAACCAATCAAAATTGAGCAGACATTATGAAAATGAGCGTCACAAATTAAAAAATTAATGAGGTTGCATGAGGTCCTCCATTGCCGTTTTACTAGTTGAAAGGCCGGGGTGTGTAAGCAAAGTCTCAGTCACGAACGATGACTTCCTTATGTGTCTCACACAACCCAGAGTTGGAGTTCAATGGTCGCAACCGCCATATTCATCCTGCTAATTTTGCTTTTCTATGAGGCATGTAAACGAACTCTCGTTCACGGAGCCACTCATCGCTTGAATCGCTTCTACACTCCAAGCACAAGATTCAAGGTCGGTGAGGGGCTATGGGGGGCCAAGGAATTAAAGTGAGTTTATTATATTGCAACAAAATTCGATAAGGAGCAAAAACGTATCCAAAATCATAAATCGGGAACTGATAAAAGCTAAGTGTTGCAAATCATTAGGAAAGAGGTAAGGATGATGGATCCAAGCCGCAACCTTACGCATGTCCCATACATAAACATGTGGTCGTTCCACGCTACATGGAAAGGCTATCGTGCGTTCGTTAGACACGTAAAGGTACAAGATTCACTTGACGTCTTTCTTCATACAGAACATGTGCGAGTAAGCAAACATCGTTCAAACATCAAAACTCTTACCAATACTCATGATAAAGGCATTTATTAGTCGTGCAGTTCGTCTCATTCTTGTCATCAATTATATCCATATATGTGCAAAAAGAGCTCAAAGAAAAGACGACTCAACAATCATTTGTGACATTACTATTCCAATACATAAAGATATAAAATAATCGAAAATAATTTAAAGAAGCGTTATCACTATCCACATCAATTAAACATATCATCTAAGAAAACGGGAAGTGTGTTACCCCGCACTTCCCCTCTTTCATACACGTGACAAATATGTCGCAACCCACCAATTCAACCACAGTTTGCTCGGACGCCAATAATTTGTCATTATGGACCGGTCCATCACTTACCGATCATTAGTGCATCAGTCTAACCACCACGCAGATCCAATCGTGTCCTATAATATGTCGTAGCAATGCATCGACCTCATCTGACCGTTATGACACATCAAGATTTTTCGACTCGCTAACCACTGAGCTTGCTAGCCACTCCATTTGCATTGGCTTGAAACACGAGAAAGAGAAAAAAAAACACGCTTGTCAACTTTATAATTGCACAGATGGGAGAACTTGTGTGTATACAAAGGAAAAAGGAGAAAGGAGGAAAATGGATTCATGGTGAGGCAACGAAGTGACTCATAGATGATTGAACCGTGGTGTGAGGGTCGTAGCTCACCACATAACGATACAGTCTACACGACTATCTTGACTCGCCAAGAACTTTGAGATGAAGTGAATAGGAGAGGAAAACTCATTCAAGAAAGACAGTGTTAAAGAAACATGGATAATAAATAATAAAGAGAGAAGAGAGACACGAAAGAGAAAAAAAAAGACTACTATACTTGTTAGAGTGAGTTACGTGGAGAGGGGGAGGAAGGAACGATGTAAACAAAAATACGGATTATAAAGAATGAAGGGAGAAGGGAGACACGAAAGAGAAAGATGAAGACCGTTGTCGGTGCGAATGCCTTTACAAGGGTATCCGCCTTAGTTTTGCAAGTGACGAGAAAAAAAAATTTATCTGGAAATTGGGAGCGAAAGTTGGGCGCGTCATGTGAGCCACGACCGATTTTCCTTTTTGTGACCACTTATGTGTTCAGAGGGAGAATAGAGAGTGAGTGGGCGCGTTGCTTTGAAGGCGCGTGCGATCGCTTTTTCTTGTTGATGATTGTAAAGCCAGCACAATTACCGACCAATCTTTGTTTTTTATTAAACTAGGCTTAAGTGATTTTTTTCTTTGGTCAGTTATGTTTAACGGCGGCGCATGCGTCGTGCGCGAACACGAAGGCAGCATTGCTATGACCGGCGTCAGGTCCAACTACCGATGCCGCAGATTTTATAGAGGTGGCTACTTTAAATTTTATTTGAGTCGTGTAACATGTGGTGTGGTAAGGCATCGTGATTGCCCGTATGAAGGTATGACCTAGGTGCCTTTTCGCAGACTCGGCCACAGTGCCAATCCCACCTATGGAGAATTTGGCGTTTGGCCTACTCAGACTTGGGCTTAGCCCTCTAGATTACGATGTCCGACCTTCACCAAGCAAATTCAAGGATCGAAGTGAGTAGAGGGAGACACGGGAGTGGCGAAGTAGCTTGAAGGAAACCGAGGGGTTGAGGGTCTGGCGAGGCTATCCCCCTCGGTTTTGTCCACGGTCCCGTCCACGGTCCCGACCTCAGGCCCGATCAGCAGGACCAAGGAGGCGCCAATGGTCCCTCCCCCTCTCCTTTTTCTTATCTTTTCGTTTTGTTTTCTTCTCTTTATGTTTTTAATTCAGTGTCTTGTTTTCCTTTTGGGACACGGTACCCGTTATGGTACTGGTACGTGACCGACATGGGGCCAACTGGCATAGCTTAGTTGGTACACTGTTGAACTTTTGAAATACAGACCTCAGTTCGGTCTCCATTGGTCATTGATGAGTAAATACTGCAGTTCTGGACTGCCTATGACTGGTCAGCTCCTCGATGATATCTCAAGGCCGTGACCTCAACCTTGGCCCTCTGGGGCTGGTTGTGGTACCAACGGCCCTAGCTCGGTTGGTATACCCATGAAGTGTTGAAATATACACCTAAGTTCGAACTCTATTGAAAGCAGATGAGTAAAATATTGCAATTCTGGATCACAAAGGGTCGGTTAGCACGCTGATGACACTTCGAGATCGCAACCCACAACTTGGTCCTTCGGGACATCTGTAAAAATCGGAATAAAGATGTAGGAGATAACGAAGGAAGGTGTCCGAGGATGAGCTCAACGGGATCATAAATTTCGTGTAGAAAAGAAAGAGAACAACTTTTTCGCTTTTTCGGTCGTAATACTATTGGAACAACCACTAGTGGGACCCCTCAGTGAACAGAGCATGGTGAGGTCAACAATAAGGCGATGAAGAACAAATGAAGGCAAGGAAGAACATGGGCATGGCGGAGCAGAAACCGTGTAGCTTGCCCAATTCTTAACGGAGTTAGACGAACCAAAGCACTTGCCTGGGGTTTTGAGGTCGGGTGAGCTCGATGGTAGAATCAGTTTGGTGAGTGGAATGTTGTATGGGGAGGTAGAAGAAACACAAGGTGCACAAAGGTGTCAAGTTGATCGATATGGCGGAGCGAAAAAAACATATCTCGCCCGTTTCCGCGTAGGGGGTTTAGTATGGTGTGAATTGATCGATGGAGGCGGAATGGCGAATGGCGGAGTGTACCTAAAGATATGAGGGAAAAGGGTGCCGGGAAGATTTGAGGAAGGTTGGTGATGGATCTTTCCGTGTTCTAGAAGAAGATCTATTTGCATATCACACTCGATTCGTAGTCGAACACCTAGTTCTTCAAAAAACACATAGTGTCTAACAATTGGCAACAAATAAACTTTATTAGAACAGAAGTTCGCAGTGGTAGCGATTTTCCGTGCTAAACTCTCTTCCTCAAGTTACACACCAGTCATCCTCCCGATATTGACACCTTCTTTCCACTCACCCTATCGTGTAGTACGCTGGCTGGTCGCCATGTGACGAACCAGTCGCATACCTCCGCTTCGTTGCCAAAGAGGAGGATACCCCTATAGCCTAATCACTATATACTATCTTACTGTACTACTTCGTTTGTCAACTTCGTCAATTCCTATGGTTCCCAAGGATAGCAAAATGTACTTCCCCCTTAACGCTATTCACTACAGGACAAACTAGAATTTTTTCTTTTTTTTCTTTTTTTTTTTTCTTCGGGAAACATCATTGGCGCGAGAGCACCTGCAAGCAGGAGTTGGTAAGAGCATCCTCCTCTAGCAGGCCTCGCAGGGTTGATGGCTCCATTCTATTGGTGGGGAGTTCTTGAAAACCCAGCAGTGGAAACTTCAAAAATAAAAACTTCGAAAATAAAAAAACAACTAAGGAAAGACGGATCGGCCCCAAATTCGCAGCTAGGTGAACTGCGAATGTAATGGACCCAAGTCCTACAGGAGTATCAGAAAATCACGACAGCCTTAACAATTGGGCTGTCAACTTCCAGGCCACATCCTTCCGTGTCGCGAAATCATCGAGTACCTAATGGAAAAACTCATCTGGGAATCCTTTCGCCCGAAACTCTCTTCTCACGAGAAGCACCTGGAATGGAATCAGTCCACGTTCGGTGCTATTTCTGTCCAACCGGTGCAGGCAGCCAGTGACCGCCGCTATCTTCTGTTTTCTGTCAGTCCAAGACTTAAAGTCTTGTCCGGTCCGTATCACCAGCGGCTTGTCAGCCCAGATTGTAGCCTGATCTTTCACATGCTACCCAAGAACGGGGAATTTTGCCTCACCCTCAATCGGCACCCTAGGAAGTCCCAGGTGCCTTTTCCATCATCGGTTCGTTTCAGGGTCAGATTCTCAGGGTAGGCTTTTTCAAACTTACCCCGGGCCCGGATAGCCACCGCCCTTGCCAGTGACTTCCCGTCCCCTTTCTTGTATGCCAGGAATAAGGACACGTCTTCAACGAGAGGAATACCGACCACAAGTCGCCTGTTTGCACCCAACGAGCTCCGAGTGGAGCCCAAATCCGGGCTCTTATCTTTTTTTTAACAGTTGGCTGTCAAGGGTGGGAAAGGGGAGTATACATGAATTTTGAAGGGGCTAAATGGGTTTAAACTTTAAAGGGGGGTGCCTTAGTGTGTCTTCAGTTCCGTGAGGATTTCTGATGTGACCCTCGGCCAAAAGTTGTCTGTATTGCAATTCTACCTAACATATTGTTTATCAAATTTTTTTGGAGGTTTTTTTTCTTCAGTTTCTTTTTCTTTTTTCGCGCTGGGGCTGCGTGGGCACATGTCGAGGGGTCATGCCCGACCGATCACCCAGTCACCAAACCGGGTGTGACCCAGGTGTCCGTGATATCTCCCTAGCTTTATTCTGCTTGGACCCCCACCATATTGGAGAGCCAAGCGCCCGAAGTAAGTACCTGGCAGGTAAGTAAGCGTTGGGAGGTTCATCATTAGTTTTCGCTTTTGTAATTGCTTTCTTTTTCTTTGCGTTTTTTTCACTTTTTGTGTATTTCATTGTTTGAACCTCGCTCCCGAGGGGGGGAAGGTCTATCCTTGGGAATGAGAATCTAATCCGTGAATGTCGTGTGCATAACGTGCAAATCATTCATCATGGTGCGTGGTGCAAGTGCCATGTATTGGTTTTGTTAAGATAGACAGAGTAGTTGATAGATCGCACAAGGCACAGGGATAAACATGCTCACAAAAGAAGTCTATCATATAAAATTTTATAAATAACAAGACGGGAGGCCAGCACAACTTCGCCTGCGTGATAAAGTTGTTTTAAATATTGTTGTAGGTTAGGTTGACATTTGAGCACACGACAGTGAATAGTTACTATGGTAAAAAAGGTCAAGCAGGTAAGGTATAGGCGAAAGGTTGCATACAGTGGTATGAGCATGATGGGTGATGAGAAGTGAGGTCCAAATCGCAATGCAGTTTAAATTTCCATGACAATACAGACTATACAGTGTATGAATTGTGCAGTAGCAACACCATAGTGATCGAAGCATGGATTGAGTTCTTTCAGTGCGTATATAGTCCTTTTTTTTTTTTTTTTTGAACAAAAAGAGGACCTTATGGTCCTGACTCCTTTCCATTTTAAGGAGCATCAGTCTGGTTCCTATGCCACCGGTAAGTCGTAATAAATATTGCAATAAGAACCACCCATGCTTCCTTCCATCTGGCTGAAGTACCCCTTAGCAGCATTGATTGCTCCACCTTGGTGGAGGATTGACTGCCAGCTTGTCATGCCTCACTCTTTCCTCTCAGAACTGATAACCAGATCCATGCCACCTAAACCCTAACCCCTAAACCAGAACCGCACAATTTCTCATGGAGTGCAATGTAGGATGTAACAGCGCTCTTGAATTCGTCAAAAGTCGTGACTTCGTCATGGCCTTGGCGATAGTAGTCGACGTAGATCATGGCTTCGAGTGCACTCCATTCATTGGTGTTTTCAATCATTGTAGCCAGCACCGCACTTATCTGTTGCAATCTGTGATTGGCATCAATTGTTGTTAGCGTATCGAACAAAAAGAGGACCTTATGGTTCTGGCTCCTTAGCATCAGTCCGGTTCCTATGCCACCGGCAAGTCAGAATAGACATTACAATAAGAACCACCCACGCTTCCTTCCATCTGGTTGAAGCACCCCTGAGCAACATTGATTGCTCCACCTTGGTGGAGGATTGACTGCCAGCTTGCCATGCCTCACTCTTTCCTCTCAGACCTCAATGTAGGACGCAACAGCGCTCTTGAATTCGTCAAAAGTCGTGACTTCGTCATGGCCTTGGCGGTAGTACTCGACGTCGAGCATGGCTTCGAGTGCACTCCATTCATTGGTGTTGTTAATCCTTGTAGCCAGCACCGCACTTATCTGCTGCAACATGTGATTGACATCAATTGTTGTCAGCATATTGATTGCTTGTTGTGGAGATAGTGTCTGCAATGGTGTCAGCCAGTCAATGTCGTTCGAGAGCGGAAGATGAGCTTGAGTTGCAGGAAGGGAGGAGTTGAGCAGGGGATTCATGGGCAAAAGCGGAAAAGGTGGTGGAGTCGGTCGCAAGAAGAGACGTCGTCTGACCTGATGAGAAGCGGGTGGCGGAGATGAAACTGTTGCGAGGTCTTTGTTCGTTGGTGTTTGTAATGCAGTGTTGTCATTGTTGTTTGTGTCCTGGTGTGTTGTGCTCCTCGCTTCCAATTGGCGTGTGCGCCATTTCACATATTCCGAGGAAACCCAATGTTCCTGCGGAGTGTATGTGGCAAGCGGACATGACCTTTTGCATGCTCTGGGATACGGGTTATCAACCCTTCGTTCCTTTGGAAACTGATCAACTAGAAATTCAAGTCTTGCATACCTATAAATTTCAAATGGAACGAAATAATCGTGCAAGATATTTTTGTACTTACGGCAGACACTGATGAGAATGGGCAGCGGTGTGGTGTTGTACTCAGATTCGATGATCCGAGCTATGAGAAAGTCAACATCATCGAGATTGCCATTATCAACAATTTCTTTGGCTGGACACTCGAGAAACGAACGTTCGATGGCTGGCCTTGCGAGAAGGAAGTCTGGCCAAATGTGCTCTGTTGGCTCGACTCCCAGATCTAAGAAATGACAGAAGAGGATGTTATTGAGCATACGTGGTCTACCAACATTGTCAAGAATAGTTGACCAAGTCTTGAACTTGTGATTGAGCTGATGATCAAGCTTGACAGTATGAGATTTGTCCAGCCAGATCGGTGTCTCGCTGCAATTCAACTGATGATACACCAAGGTGACACCGGGTGGGAAGCCATTTGTAGTTGAGTCAATAGCCTTCTGGGATGCGGGTGCAAGATGTTTGGGGTGGTGGCGGGGTGACTTTGCTGCGGGCTGAGGTGTGGATGAATCCTTGTGCTGCTCGGTTGGATGAGGCTGATTCGTCGGTGAGGAGGGGCAGTGGTGGCGGTCGCTGTAATTTTGAGATGCTCCAGGGTTGAAAGCGGCTGCTTGCCGTTGACATTCATCTTAGGGAGTAAAGTGTGTTTTGTGTGTGCATGTTGTGAATAGGGATGCGCTTGACTCTCGTGTTGGGCATCGAGAGATGGCTGACTTTGTTGACTGTCAGTGGGAGGTGCATGTTGAGCAGTGGATGGACGTAGATAAGTACCTTCTTGGATCAGTGTGTTGCCTGGGTGACTGTAGACTATATCTCCTTCCAATTGAGGACGATGAGGCTGGACGTGTTGAACTGAGCTGTGGTAGGTGGGTTGTTGTTGTGTGCGAGTGGATTGCGTTTTTCGGGCGTGATCTTTAGGAGGTGATTTCCGTGTTTGCATGTTTCGTGCAGGGGTGCAAGAGACCCTTGTACAATTTGCAGCTGTCTTTTTCCGTTTGCTGGATTTTGATGCTTGCGTGCGATATTTTGTGCGCGAGGCGGACAGAGTATCAATGTCGTCATCTAACGAAAGCATATCGTTGGTGTCATAGTCAATCTCCTCATATGTGATCGGCGAATCTGCAACGCAAAATCTCTGGCAAGACATTGCTGCAGATGCGAGTTAGGGCTTTGTTGGCACTGCAGATGCTGTGGAAGTGGATGACAAGGGAAAAAATGTGGCACAACACAGCACAACAGGACCAAACGAATCGTCTCAGTAACACATTCATCCAGAAGTCTAGTTTTTGATAAACTCACGATAGAAGTTCTTTGTATACAACATTTCTCGTTCTTTTGCCTCCACCGGGAATTGCAACACGAATGTCGTCAAGGTGTCCTGCGCGTGACAGACCAACGTACAATTGTCCATGACCGAAAACTGATTTCTCCAAATATAATGCAGCCCTGGAAACAGTCTGGCCTTGTGACTTGTTGATGGTGATAGCAAAATCGACACGGACAGGGAATTGTCTGCGCTTCCACATGAAACCTGTCGAGTTGTCAGAATCAAGAGTAAGGCGGGGAATGACATCAATTTTACGACTCGGAAGGATTGTGGCTTCGATCAGTCATTCGTCTACATATTTGTTTACAATAAGCCGAGTCTCGTTGCACATTGTCATTTTTGTTGAGATATTCCTTAGAAGCATGATTGAAATGCCCTCTTTGATGCGGAACACATGTGGTGGTAAACCAGATGGGTTCAATTGATTGAGGTAGTCAACAGGGATGTTAAAACCGGAGGAGTCCATTGTTGTACTGTCAATGCTTAGGAGAACGATGTCTTTTTCTGGGAGGCTATCGAGAATGAGGTTGTTAATCGCATATCACACGTCATTTTTTGGGCACAAAATAAACCTGCCCGTGAGGTAGTCGTGATCGTTGAGATGGTGAGTAAGGTTAGGGAATGTCCACCTGATAAGTTTCGGAAGATCACCATCCATGCAAATCGTCCGCGGGAGTTCAACAACTTCAGGGTCTGCAGGATCAACAACATCATGTCTTCCATCGCCCAGTTGGAGCAAAAAAGCTGCGAATTTCTGACTGACCTCATCATTACCACGGCAGATGACTCTCATATTTTCTTCCAACCTGTGTGTTTGAAAATGAGCCCAAAGCAGTGAGGATTTCATCGAAGCGCTGATTTGTTGTGCCCTACTTCCCCTCCTAACGACGGGGAGAACTTGTCTGAAGTCACCTGCGAGGAGCATGACCTTGCCACCGAAAGGCTCATCAGAGTTGCAGAGATCCTTCAACCTGATATTTAGGGCTTCCAAATGATCGCGGTGTGTCATGGGCGCCTCATCCCAGACTATAAGTCTAGTGTTTCTAATAAGCCTTCCAAGTTCACTCTGCTTTGGGATGGGGAATGTTGTCTTAGCATCCGGTGTTAGGGGGACATGGAAGCGGGAATGGAACGTACGCCCGCCGGGAAGGAGAAGTGAAGCAATATCGTTGGATGCAACGGCAAGTGCAATGCAGTTTTCCTGGCGTTTGACCCCAACAAGTATTGTATTGATACAGAAGGTTTTGCCAGTCCCAGCAAGAGCATCTACAAACACATATAGAGGAGTTCGGTTGAGAACGACTGTTACAATCCCATCCACCAGTTCTTTTTTAGAAGGGCGAAGCAGGGGGTAGTTGATGTTCCACTGTTGGTTGAGGTTTTCCTTATTATACATCAACTCCTCATGAATGAGTTCAGCTGCACCACAATATGATGGGCATGAGGGCATGGGAAAAACAACCCTACTGCTGTTCAGGTTGTTTTTATGTCATTGAGGAGAACATCGATGTCTAGCAATGCGATAGCATGAAGAACGTCAGGAGGGATTGTTTTGTTTCTTACCTTTCTAACGTAATCTTCAGACATAGATTGCCAATGTTTCAAAAAGAGTGCCATGGGGTCTGAGAGTGAGCCAAATGCAAGAAGCATGTTGAACACATGTCTGATTTGGTGTGGTAAGTAATATAGAGCCGTTGTCTCAATGTCCTTATCATACTCTGCGTCATCCTCAAGGACACGAAGACGCTGACACACCTCACTGAATGTGGAGAAATTGTGGTTGTCCACTGTTTGCAAATCAGCAAAGCAGGTTGCACCACGTGAATGCTCATGTTTGAGGAGTATCCGGAGGTAGTACAGGTCACCCTGAGCAAGGCACACGTTCTGCATGCGGGAGATTTTGGGATATGCCCCATCTCTGCCCGCAGAGGACCGTTGTTTCCACTGTTTTTCTTTGTTGTTCCACGTGTGTGCATCTGTTATCTCTGCATAGAGAGGGAAAGCGGTGCAACCAGATGCCTTGAGTTTCTTATTGAGATCCATCCAGACTGTTAGCTTAGTGGGACCTGGTCCAGCATTTGCAGCGATTTCCTCATCGCCATGTTCGAAAGAGACATGTTCTTCATCTTGTAAGTGGAGGCTCAATCTTTCAACGGGTGGCCACATTTGTGTTATAGGGAATTGGTATAGTCTCCAACAGGCTTCGTTTGCCCCAACACAACGCAAATTTTGATAATTACGGATCTCATTCTCATCTTGTTGTTTTTCGAGTTCAGCAACCATTACCCTGTCATTCCCTTTCAGAACGTATTTGTATAGGTACTTGGATGCGAGTATATTAGCGCATGACTCGACATTGATGTGGGCGTTGAAAAGCAAGAGCAAGTAACCATTGTAAGGGACAACTCTACCATTATCATACACAACATTATCTTTGCAGAGGCTGCACCCCCCTGCTTCCGGTGAGCGGCGCCTGTAAACCGGGTAGCCTTTGTCCTTCTCAAAAGTGGTGTGGTTCTGAAAGTTTTTGGGAAAATGCTTTGTGCAGCGCTTATTGGTGGTATAGCTTGCCGAGGGTTTGGCAATCCCACAGATCTGATGCATCATAAACTGAGAGACTTTGTCTCGCAAATTCCCAGGAGGCGGTATCTCAGCTGGTATGAGGTCGTCAACAGCATCGTGGTCCGAGAGTTTTGCATTTCTCGCTCGACAGACCACGTTTCTGGAACTCGACTGTGTAAAACAAAGCCTTCACTTTACCAAAAATATGCTTATCTTTTATTTCGTGGATGAATTGTTCAAGGTGGCCTCGGAATACTCGTGCTAAAAGATCTGGCCTATCACTTTGGACTTGACCTGGCAACAGGGCATCGAGTAAATCTGGCCAATTGCTATTGCAGGTCATCATAATGAAGAGATCCGGTTTACCATACTTTTGGACCACGGCCATGGCGTCATAGTACTTTTCGGATATGTAGCGGGGGCCACCTGTGAATGTTGAAGGTAGGAATATTTTTGTTCCAACACCACTGTGATGTTCATTGTTATCAACCGTTGTACGAAGCTGCTTATAGCGTTTTGAGCGTACTTTGTCTTGGTTGAACTCAAGGTAGTTCAGACGATAGGTTTCCATTTTGGAAAAAGCCATGCAACAATATTGCTGCAACAGTCGTTTTCCGCATAGAAGTGTGGAGCGCTCACCCTCTCTTTGGTGCAGGTGGAACGCATAGAATTATCGTGTTGTGATTGTTGTGGGGTTGCCTTTAGATGTGTCAGGCTTATTGTCCCAACCATCCTCTCCGAAGGGAAATAACAGCACGTAATGCAACGGGTCATGCGCCCTGTTGTCATCTGCATACTTGTGAGTCGGGAAGCTTTCATTGCGCTCTGGTCGATAACGGACCTCAACCTTACTCGGCAGCAGCTTCTCAGGGAATTAGTATGTAGAGTTCTAACAACCCTTCAGGTTTGTTGTAGCGCTGTTCGTCCTCGCCTAGTGGACGAGCATGAGGGTTAATGACCAGTTTAATGTTTTCTCATTGTAGATCTGGGAGGTCGTGATACGTCAGGAGGTCGATGGTGACCTAATTTATTGGAGTCTTAGGTTACAGAAACATTTGAATTAAATCCATACCACGGTCAACCCAATCCTTTTGGTCCGGGCGGATGAGCGTACGAAGCATCACTTGAGCGGTTTGATGTGCCCGCTCCGTTTGCCCGTCCGTTTGTGGATGCCGAGTCAAACTCGATTTCATTTCGGTGCCGGACTCCTGCATGAGAAAAGTCCAAATTGTCGACATAAATCGAGTGTCGTGGTCGCTAACGATGTCTTCCGGTACGCCGTGGCTGCAAATCCAGCCCGTGTGCAAGAGGCGCAGGACATAGGGATTGCACTGGCGCAACAGGTCATGAAGGCGCGAAAGCAAGTTCTTGATGCGAACATGTTGTTGGACACTTGTTCGATCAGGAAGATGCATCATGTTCATCCTAATGTCAACGATTCTGTCTGAATGAGCAGGGTCATAAATGTACATTTGGGCGGTATTGCGGGGCCTCACCATCATTCGGCTGCAACGCTCCACGCCTATGGTACACTAGGCCCTGTATCTTCAATTGTCCCTCATAGCCTCTCAAGCCTTGTTGAGCTTTCTTCATATGGCAAGATAGGAGGGACAATGCGTTATTGAATTTACGACTTTGGGCTCGCAGAAAGCTGCCATCACCAGAGTCCTCTGTCCATAGGGAAAGTATGGAGTGTGGTGCAGATTCAGGTGGGGGCATTTGCCAAAGCTCGCATTTTCGTTTTCCTTCCCTGCAGCAAATGCTCTTCCATTTATGCTCGTGCGGCCAAAGTTGTGCAGCACAATGGCGACATGGTGTCCGAACGTCGAGGTTGAATGTGGGAATTGTCCCTGTGCCACGAAAGATTGGCAAATGGATGTTGATACCACATTGGTATTCAGCAAACGGCATGGAAGGCAGGACAGTGGAGAGTGGAAGAGTTGGAGAAGGCGAAGGCAGTTGATGACCGAGATGAAAAGGCGCTGCAGCGACGTCCAAAGAAGATGAGTGTCGGACGTTCATCTCGAGATGTGGAGAAAGAGGAACAGGTAAAGAAGGCGGGCGCACTTCAGAAATCGACTGAGAAGCTGCTGGAGGCACTTGTGAATCAGACTGATAGGATATACATGCCTGGACTACTGCTGCAAGTGGTACTGGTGGAGAAGGCAAACGGATTTGTGCACTATTATGGGAAGGCCGTGGACCGTTCTCTAAAACAAACTGATGGATCGTAGGTGGATGGACTCCTGCCCGAAAAGGAACAACTGGAGAAGGCAAAGCGACTTGTTGAGCGAAAAAATAAGGTTGTGAATGTTGTTTCGAATAACATTCATGGAGCACTCAAGGCTGGAGTAATGATGAAAGAGCACCAACCGTTGAAGGCGAAGGAAGCTGGGGAGAGGAATGTGGACATACTGAAGGCACTCCTGAAGGAGAGTGATGGATGAGGACCGGCAAGACCGCTGACGCCAATAGATGTAAGGAACATTGAGTGTTTTCATTTTGCACTGGCTTACACATAGTAGAGGACCTATTACTGCTCCGAGGTCGTCCAACGAAGAATCTGTATAGAGCGTCGACATCGGGGAAGTGTCGTGCAGTGTTTCGATGATGGATTGGCAAAACTCGCAGTTGTTTATGGAAACTATATATGCTCCCAGACATTTGATTGCGTTTAGCTACAGTTTTGGCTCGGCTCCTTGTTTTGTCATACTCCTTTCTTTGTTGTTGTGATACTGCAGAACGCGAAGGTCGTCTGATGCGTGTTTTTGTTCGTTGTCGAGGGTGATGTCTGTGTGGTGCTTGGTTGGAGATTTGCATTCGTCGAACAGTGCGTGTGATAAAGGATCTGTATCGTGATGGTTGTTTTAACATAGCTGCCACACCATTGCGAACATATATTGACGGAGTCGATGTTGTTCGCTCACAAGAAGGATGTTTGCTTATGCTGAGTGGAACAGAATGTGTTGTAGTTCGGCAATCTACCATGGGCGTTCTGACAGCGGCAAATGCGCGGTCTTCTACGGAGGTTCTTACAGTGCTGAGTGGTGAGGCTCTTGGTCTGTACATAGCGACCCTAAACTCATCAGAGGAGGTCTGGTTAGAAAGACGATGGAGTCCTAAAACGGCATGCATTGGCACGATGGAGACACAATTGGAAGACGAGAGTGTGACTTTTTGTGGGATTGTGATTGAGTCGAACGGCGCAACCCTACTTCCAACGTGAAGAAGATTATGTGTAGGTGCAACACTTTTGCCATCACACGAAGATCCGTTAAGAACAGTTTTGTGTCCTCGGTGTGTGTTGTGTGGAACAACGTCACGATCGCTCGAAGAGAACAAGGTAGATTTTTTAGCAGCGGTGATTGGCTCGAAGGGAACGACTGGCTCCACGTATGAAAGGTAGTTCTGGAGGTTCGATGTCCTTGATGACGAAGTCTTGTCATCATTTTGTGCATTGAGAAGGTAATGTAATAACCAGAACTCAGGGGAGAAGTGGGGGTTTGTGCTCAATGTGATTTCGGCGTATGTTGCGATTTGGGGGCATACAGGAAGAGCATACGCGTGCATGTCACTCGTCGGATCCATCGGGACACGAATCGGAGGTTGAAAAGGATAGTCGAGGAGGGTGATTGAAGTGTGTGACATGCATTATTTCGTGGCGGTGTTTTTTTCACTGGCATCTCGCAACGCTTGCGTTTCGGCCTTTTCTTCCAAGGCGTGACAGTGTTGATGACACTTAAGTTTTGAAATTGGTTGTTTGGCTGCTGGTTAGTTGTTGGTAGAACCTGAAATCGGCGGAGGTGTTCTGCATCCGAAGCTAATGTTGAGGCGTGCGTGCGAAGGTTGGTTGTGTTCACTGATTGATCAACGGTAGGAATATTGGACGTAGTGTATCCAACCGAGCGTGGGAATAACGACAAAGTAGAGCACGACTGGAAGTGTTGTTGTGAATTAGTCGAATGAGGCACAACATCCAGGTTATGACCGTACCGTTGTGTCAACGAAGTTGCGTCCTGGATGACATGGACGGGATCGTTTCCACGACATGGTGCCTGGCAAACAGCTGACGCACTGTGCACATAATTGCAAGATCAACGAGGTCTCAGAAGGTTGGGAAGGAGATGAGGAGCGTGGGAAATGTGAGTGGAAGATTTGTGCAATATTAGAGCCTCCCTCCAAGGGTCAGGCCGTGGTGGTGGGTGTTGATTCACTGGATCGGTTGTATCCATTGGTCTTTAGCGCTCTAAGAACTGTTGATGGTTCAATGTCTGTTATAGCAGGACATCAAACAACGAGGATGATGAGGTGAAAAAGTGTTAGCTTACCCGCCAGTGCGGTCTTAAACGATATGATTTGGCACAATGTGTATGGAGGGTGAACGTAAAAGACGAAATTCCAGAGAAGCAATAAATGTCCGACGGCCAAGGTGGTGGAAAAAGGTTGAAGGCACATGTGGGTTTTGTGTGTGAGCGGCAGTAAAAAATGGTAGCGTTAGATTAATTAATGAAAGGGGGAGTATGGACACACGATCAGCAAGAACAGCAAGAGGAGATAAACACAATTAGATGCATTTCACATGTAATCCACATCAAGAATAACAATCATGTGAGCAGGTGAAATAAAATTTCGTAGGCAGGTTGAAACGTTGACACGCAAGAGATCAGAATTTGACAATTGTTTTCGTAATCGGTCGTTGCGGGCATGAGTGTTCTTTTATAGTGGACCCCAGTAATCTCTTATCGGAGCGGTGTGAGCAGATACTTTGATATCTATGAAAGGTATTCGGCACACAATAAAATTCTTGCAATTTAAAAGAACATTAAGGATTTACTAAACTTAGGGTAGGAGTAGGGATGATATACACAACAGTTAGAACCGACCAAGTTGTGAGGTGACCACAACCGAACAAGTGGGCCTCGTATTGAAGATATAGGTGATTAACAACTCACGACAACTTTAGATGTTGAAAACTGAAGTGACGAAATTAGTATTCAAGAATACGGACTGCATCCCCGAAAGAGAGGCCAATGAGAGTCAGTCGCGTAATGGAAGGCAGGTTGGCAAATGCATATATGTACCCATATGAATATCAAAATATCAAGTAAATATTAGCGATAACAGAACATCAAACACGAAAGCAGGCAGGCTTGCATACAATAAAAGACGAGTGAAGATAAATGTCGGGGATAAAGAGGAGGTGTGAAATGTAGGCATAAAAACACATAAGTTGCAGAACAGAGCGTGTAATAGATTGTCATGCATGGCTTGATCATTCTTTCGAACACTATCACAGCGCTGCACGGAACTCGAAAGATTCCTACATGCGACATATGCAAAATGAACCGAGTGTCACCCGGATCCGCATGAGGTACACCTAGCACTAATGTGAGTACAATGTCGGATATGCATGAGGTAGACCTAACACTACTTAGGTAACTGCAATACATGTGAGCCATGGAACAACATGACCTCAAAACTGACGTGTCTAGGACTAGCAGCTGATTACGTAACTACAATACATGTGAGCCACGTGACTTATGTAACTACAATGCATGTAAGCCATGCAAAGGCAGGACCTTGGTTCGCACAGGATAAGGAAGAGATTATGGACAAGCATGTTGCCATGTACCCTGAACTCAACATTGACACGCATCTGAAAAAGACCTAGTTAATCCACGTAGTACCGCAAGTCGGAAGAAAGGTTGTCAAAGCCAGAGGCCGCCATAATATAGAATAATATACAGATGCGCTTAGGCATGAATAGAACTGCACAGAGCGAGTGACATGACAAATACAGCTACAATTGCTACGTCGCGATGCTTATTGCGCCTCTGAACTACATGCACGGACCTCAAACAAACATTGCACACTGCCTGTGGAAAACGACTGTCCTCAGATGAAATCGTCGTTGAAACGCTCATCTTGCTCCTCATAGAGGACTGACAATAGAGCTGGCATCTCATCGTCTTCGCGAATATGTGCAAGCGTCTCGTACTGGTCCATGCCTTGGATCTGGTTGACGACAACAAACTCTGCGTACATGTCCTCTAGGTACGACTGTTTTTCCAATTCAAGGACTCTGAGTTGATGTGCGGTGGCCACAATCGAGCTACGATAGCCGGGGAACTCGCTTCGGACACTCCTATTGTGGAACTTGGCTTCCATTGATGTCGCAGAGCACACTCGCTGGCTCTCAGTTGGAACGCTAAAATAAAGAATCTCCTTCCGCAGCCGTTTCGCTGCTTGGTTGTCAGACGGTTGCTGCATCTTGTAGCCACACTCGTGGACACTGGGTGCGAAGTTCAAAACAACGGAGCACATGTAAGTATGTGTACTCCGCCTGCAATTTTGCATGTGACTTTTGCAGCAGTAGCACCTCAATGATCAGTGTGTGCATGTCCTTTTTGCCCTTGTTGTGATGCATTCCTCAGTACGTGGCATGCAAGCTATGATCTCAGGTGCACCAAATCTGCAGCCATCCGCAATGTTAACTTAAAATCTGTGGTCACGGATTGCACTGCAACTACCATATCCGCAAGCCGCTTGCGATCTGAGTGAGCGTTTAGAAGCAAGCGGTAGAAAGATTCAATGGTGAACTCCTCCTGAGCCCTTGTCAGGGAGAAATGTAATGCTGCCTGCACCTCTGCCATGATAGCTCTGTTAAGGAATGTCTCTGCGAGCCATTGCAAGCACCGGATTGCACTCATTGCATCGGCCTTGGACATTTCACGCATAACGTCCTCTATATGCGCTTTGAATAGCGGTTGTGTAAGCGCCACCGCGTCTCCGCGACTGTCGGAAATAGTCAATAACTTTCTCACCTGGAGGTCAAGACTGACCGCCCTTTCTCTCCAGCGGACCATGTTCTCTTGCATGGCGGTGTTACTTTGTGCCTTGAGCTGCATGAAGATATCTTGCATGACGAGTAAACTTCGAGTACGGTGGACATACACATGATCATACATATATTCATTCCTGAACTTTTGGTTCCCATCGAGGTTGTCGAACAGCTTCCTCTTGGCTCTTCCGACGTTTGCAGGCGAAACTTTTCCGCCTAATTCAATCAGCTCGTCCTTGCTGCGGTCCGCCAACTGACGCAAGCGATCTGAACCCAAATTAAGCTTTTTGAGCATGCTCTCTATGGACTGTTCATGCACAGCTTGAAGTTGGTCCAATACACTTTTGAGAGCATTGACCTCTTGCTGTTTACAAAACAGCAACTGAAGCATTTCATCGAAAGACCATGTGAGGCCTGAGTTGTCACCCAAACGTTCACCACAGACCTGCAAAATCTCGTCATCGGAGGGCCGCTTAGGTTCGTAAGGATATGGAACAACATAATTCACATCCCGGAACTGACGGATTTTGAACCGAACTGCCGGAAGGACCAGATGTCATTGTCACTGGATTTAGCTAGATACGTCATGGACAAAAGTTGAATGAAGTTCCCAGGGGGTGTGCAGTGCGAGCCAGACAAGGAAGCAACGACAAAACAACGTCAGTTGCATGCAAAAGGGAAGAAATAAATATGGACAGTATATCAGGGAGTACCGAGGAAACACACAACAGACGTGCAGCAAAGTGCAATGTTCTGAGATCGGGAGAAAATGATATTAGACCATTTTGGAGATGACTAAGCATTGCTTGATGATGAAGCAGGTTCTTAATGGGTAATGGACATGCAGACCGTAAGAATCCGAGACCAAAGCGATAAATTGGTAGGATAGATTAGGGGCACATGCTGTGTATAGGATAAGGAGACATATCATGTGGTCTGTGTTCTTCTGTGGGAGATATGCGCAATTATCGTACCCATATTGGCGGGCTACATTAACTAATACATGACACTCAGACCGAACGAGAATGTAAGCCGACAGCTAAACGTTTTTTCATAAGCCGTGTCCTTGCACACTATGACAGACTTGTTGTCTTCTCTGCAAGCACCTGGGCGCAAAGGGAATCCCATGCTATGTTCCACAATTGCAGGCAGGCGCGATGGTACATGAGGATAGTCCCATCGTTCTAGGCAATCAAAGACCCGAGAAGACTGTCGTTGTACAATTGTTGGTCGAATGATGCGATTGATGGATGGGTTAAGGAACACAGGGAGCACAAATTGTGAGTACGGAACATCCCGCAAGCTAAGGGAGCGCTCGCTGAACTTGTCGATAGAGAGGGCAGTCATAACGTCCAGTGTTGGATGGACCGTTACTCCCGAACAAAAGAGTTGAAAGAATTGTACAGAATTAGCAATGAAATTCGAAATACAGTCAAAAGGTTGTCCCGGTGGCCTAGAGCATTGTGTAAACAACACTTTGGTAAATCGAGAACTGGTGATTGGGAAGTCGTAGATTGGAAACTGATCAATGCGGAGCTTCAAAAGCGTATGAATGGCTTCAAAAGCGTATGAATGGGCTAGCATCGCTGGTAAATTGAGAACTGGTGATTGGGAAGCCGTAGATAAAGCAAGGGAAGTCACAAAGAGCATGAAGTCAAATGAGCAGATGGATATATCAAAACCAACGAACGTGAAGACAAGAAGAATGTGCAGAAATTCTTAAAAAGTTTAATCATGACCATAATAGCGAGGCATACGTAATCTGCGCGGTAATCAGCGAGGTATAGGATAGAGCACAGCCTGTTAAAGAACCAAACAACAACAACAACAACAACAACAACATACATAAAATAATGAGAATGAGCAGACAAATGGCAAACGTGCATAAGGCAATGAAGCAGCAAGGTTGTCGGTTTCTAGACGACCTACTATAAACACTGTAATCGTAAAGCAACCTCATACTGTGAGTAAAACCATCACATGTTTACAAATGCAAGAAAAAGCGGTGAAGAACACATGATATTATCATTTGCAAATTGGGCATTTTTAACGAACAAGATATTGGCCAATTACGAAGAACTAATGTAGACCTATCAGGTCTAGGGATCATAAACACATGGAGCAGCAACCCGAAATGCAAGATGTATGAAGCATTTGCGCATATAGGAGTGAGCAAGAATCCTTGCTTGGTGCTGCATACGTTAACCCTCGGTGGATCGTGCATTTTCTCTCGATGCTTCATCAGTTTATGATCGAGACTTTATAGCTTGATGCGCAGTAATTTCATATGTATATACCAAACACAGGTCCTACTGAAAAAAACATACAATAAACAATAGACAGTATAAGTCCCCGAAGTATTGAGCATAAGGCAACTGAAGTTCGTAGTGAAAAAGTAAAATATAAAGCAATGAAGCATGGATCACAACGCCTCAAAACAGCAAGCATACACACTACCGAACCGAGGCTAATGCCATGAAGTCCGAGTATCGAAAGGTCAATTAGGAAGCCGACTGCATTAATGACCCAAAAGAAACCGATCCTACATCCAGTCTAAACCGACCAATGGCCGATCATTATGGGTTAACCAGCGAGCAGCAATATATGAAGACTCCACCCTAAACCGACGAGCAACCCGAAGGGTGAGCGACCACGAAGCAAACATCGAGCGACAAAAGAAACGCAGCTTTGCATACACCGATGAACGATCCCGTATACGGGAATGCAGTAGGGCGTGTAGGCTGACCAAGTATCGGCGATAAGTAACTTAAGTGGACTAACCATTCAGCATAAACGAATGAAAGTTCCGAGTGGAAAAACAACTATAAAGCAACGAAGCTTGCATCACAACGCGATGAAACAGCAACGATAGACGCTATTTAACCAAGCGAAATTCAACACATCGACCACCAATGACGGAGGTAGCAATTAGCGAGCAGAAATGCACGGAGTTCAGAGTAGAAACCGGGCAATCAGGGGCCACAAACTCTGAAGCGGTTAGCAGGAACGGATGAAGAACCTTTCAAAATGGCATTCAGGGATAAAGGCAATGAAAGAACAAACAAACCAGTCAAGGACGGGAATAGAAGAAGAAGGAGTTGAGATCATACCTGCAAGTGAAGAATTTGAAGACTTGGATGCCTTGATTTCACTAACCGTGGCAAGACGAAAATGAACCAGAGGATTCGCACAACATATGAGCCACAATAACGGTTGCAAGTTCTCGACGTTCAAACCACATGACCTGAATATGTCGCCGGTTACTTGGACCGAATCACAACAGGAGTGGAGCCTTCGAACGTTCCCAGACCAAAGCACAGACGAGACGACGTGATCGTCTTCAAAGTATTAAAATTATTCATCCACGATCGTGCATTCAGGAAACCGTAAGCCCTTCACATGAAGACACGCCCGATATCGACCACAAATGGCTAATGATAGACATATCAGCGAAGCGCTAAAGGAAACACCCACAAGCATATGCCAGCCCGACGAGACACCTAGTCAAACGACACCCAAAAAGATTGGTTTCTTGACCCGGACTTACTTCATTCTTCACTACGAGCACTCGCCCTCTATCCAACTGATTCTCGAATCTCATGGACGAGCGAACCGCCGTTTAGAAAGCTAGCACAGACGCTACCAAGCACTGGGTGGAACAGGAGATGCTCATCAAAGAGCACGTACTTTGGGACTTGCACGAACAAACTTAAATGGCGCTAGCCAAGTATCGTGGCTGGTACGGAAGTGCATCTCGCACCTGCAGGAGGAACCGATCCTTGCTTACGAAGTTGAACACCCACTGGGTAGCCCTTGTACTCAGCCCACGTGAACGAGCAATTACGATCGGAACTTCAAGGGGCGAGGTAAACTCGTCTCTTCCCACGTGAACGACCAGCGGAATGATGCAACTCGTGCCAAATTACTACCTCGGCTTTGGACAGCGCCTATCTATCTAACCGCTGGCTTAGAAAGCTTACACAGACGCTTGCAAGTTTTTCCAAACTGCTATGCCGGCTATGGAAGGTGTGAAGCAAGTGCCGCAAGATCCAATCGAGACTAACAATGCTAAAGAACGCTGATGCAAACCATGCTTGAACTGCTCTACGTATCAAAGAGTGCGTAGGTTTGCGGCGGGAACTCCACAGGTGGATCTAAACGTGCACTGTCGACCGACGATGACAAAACAGCCGGCCGCAGTCTTAAATACGCTGACCTCGCCACATTTACTATCCGTGGAAACATGCAACAACGGCATAGGCACAAACTCAACTGCACGTTCTACATGCACCACCCTCGAGGGAATGTAAACAGGCGCGAAACCATTGTTAAATTGGGGGCATAAAATCGGGCTTGCATAGAATTGCAAAAAATGAAGCACCCTCTCAAATCGTAAAATCAGACTCTTGCCGACAACGCACACGATGAATGTTAATCACACCCCAATAAAGAACCCACGGTAAGAATGTGAGGAAGCTGAAATCAATACAACCATGGGTTAAGGTTAAGGGTATAGAAAAAGGTGGTCAATAGCGTACCTGCATTTGAACAATTGCCACCAAAACATCCAACCAACGGAAGCACAATTCCGATGTCGTAAGCCATGCCCATCTATGCCAAGGCCATTAACGTCGCCCGATTGTGCATTCACATACCCACATACATATCGTTGCGCTCACTGACAGTAATCTGACATCAACAACAATGATTAATGTGGAAAAATAAACCTTACAACCAATTGACTTGAGTACGGACCCGTCAGGCGAATCCTCTGCTGGAACGTCCACCAACAGATTGTATTTCAATGCGAAGGCCCCCGTAAGAACACCCATATTTCCACACCCATTCACAATGCGTATACTGTCGTATACAAATGCTGCTTCTCGCGCATCTCCGACCCCACAAAGCCAACACCCTTCCCCCATTCCCCCCTTCGCACGAGGAGCGCAAATGCTCCCCTCTTCCAATATCGCTGTACTTATACCCCGACGCCTTCCTTTTTTTTTTTTTTTTTAATTATTCAGCGTAGATATTGTACAATGTTGTCGCTGAATCTTCGCTGCACCACGCAGACTGCATGCCCAGCTCCCTTAGCTTGCGCTGATTCCCAAAATCTAAGATTCCCTGACAGTGTCACGCTCCCATGCATTTCACAATATGTAATTACTATGTTTCTGTCCCATTACGTAGCATTCCCATCAGCGGACGACTCTATTTCTGTCCCATTACGTAGCATTCCCATCAGCGCACAACTCTAGGAAGGTGTGGGTCGTATGAATTTCATAGTTCAAGCCCGGGGTGCGTGCATGGCATGAACTATGAAATCAACGACGGTGCCTATCGGCTCGCCTGATCGACGGTCCTTGAAGACACCTGGCCAACTTTATTGCCTCCAAGGCACCAGGATCTTGACGGGCCACTCTTGGGCCTTACGTGTTCGTTACTGGTACTTGCCCTCCCTGTTAATGTGGTCAATTGATACCTGTACCCCGGCCACCGCGACGCCTTCCCCCCCCCCCCCCCCCCCCCCCCCCCCCCCCCCCCCCCCCCCCCCCCCTTCGTTCTCTTTCATCTTAATGCGGGCACCCCCTCCCTTTTAAGGGGGTCAATTATTAAACCACCAGTACTTGGCCCATATATTGGCCGCGGGCCTTAGCGTTAACGCTACACGAAGTTCGCGCTTCGGGCAACCGGACCTGGAAGGCTGGCGCCGCCAGCCTTTCCGAAAACCAAAATCGAATTGGCGTTTCGGCGGGAAACGGCGCGCAGGGCACTTCCAGGCTCGGCTGCGATAGCTGGGCCAAGTACTGGTGGTTTAATAGCAGAACACCTAATAGCCCGAAGGTCAAGCCACAGCGAATGTTCCTATATCCAAGCCACTCCAATATACCTGCCCTTTCATTTTTTGTTTTTTGTCCGGTAGTGCAGGCAGGTCACGTAGGCAGGTGCATCGCATAGGTTTCCTTCCCCTTCCCTCCTTCCCCCCCCGAACGGAGTTCAAATCCAGATGACCCGCTACGTTTTCTTTTTTCTGTCCCCCGGCGGCGATGCCTCTGCTTTGAACAGTTTGCGGCTAAGCCATTCACTCGACCTCCGGATTCGAACTCGGCTGCGCTATTCAGAAGTTTGCGGATGTACAGATTCATCTGGCCTTCGAAACGAAACCACAAAAACGAAAAGAAAAACGAAAGAAAAAAACCAACAAAAGAAAAGAAAAGAACAAAGAACAAAAAAACCCAAAAAGAGAAGTAAAAGAACAACAACGAAACGAAACGAAACGGAAGGCACAAAACAAAACGAAAACCAATGAGCGGAGGCACATCGCACACCCAAGATCTTTTCACGGCGCGTCAGATGCGTCAGATTTTACATCCAACGCCTCACAATCGTTCATCGCACGGCCAACCGTGATCAGAGGAAAAGCACAACGTGGCGACCATACAGAGTGTGGCAGACATCCAAACGCAAAAAACAGCCGCCAGATGAAAATCCGCCTACATCCGACGACTAAAATCGCACAGTTCAGCCCAGGCACGCACCCCGCGGCCGAAAAACTTTTTCTTATTGAGCGATACATGCAAAGTTGCAAACGTTACAGCGAAATTCCCTTCCACCTCACTCATCTTCATTACACCAAATATACATTAATTGTGGAGGGGCATTTACAAAATAAGACGGTCAATCCCTCTGAGCTGAGATGCAGAAAGCTTTCCGTGGCATGTGTGCAGTTCCCAGAACAGCTGCCACACAAATCACACAATGTTAAATTCTTGCAGCCATTGACAAACACAACCATCCCGCTTCATATCCTGCCTTCGAGCAACTAAAAATAATTATGGATGCAGCCAAAGATAACAATGCAAAGACAAATGAGCAGTTTGGACCCTTGCCCAACCAATGCACTACCTCTTCTCAAAGACCTAAGTCTGTGTTCAATTGAGAGCATAAGACAGAAAGGTGACATAAAAGCCTACATTGCCTCCCCCAAAGTTGTTGGAAAATAACACCAGAAAAACGCAAAGGGGTCCACTGCATGCACGCAAACTATCACACATAACATTCATCATTTTATACCATGGCTGCGCCGGACCCGGACCCGGACATTTCTGGACATGGAACCGGACCCGTGTCCGGTAGTTTCCGGACATTTCCAGACCTCCGGACATGGGGGGATCCAGACCGTCCAGATGTCTGGACAGGTCCGGAAATGCCCGGACCATTAAAAAAAAAAAAAAAAATCTGAAAAAAAAGTACGTTATGCAGAACAACAATGCAAACCACTTTTGCCTCAGAGTCATGTCAGAATTCCTAACCAAACTTGAGTTAAAAGTCAAGCTATCAAAAGCTTAAAAAAAGACTTAAAAAAGTTAAAAAACTAATAAAAGGTAATGGATTATTCATAATAAWAAACTTGGGGTTGTCTAATAAATTGTTACAGAGAGAGAGCATGTCCGGACCCCCCCAAAAAGCATAAACGGGCCTAAAAAAAACCCAAAACAATTTTGGGGGCTTGGCTCCTCAATGGGAAAGGGTCCTGGACCGTTCTTTTTTTTTTTTTCTTCTTTCTCGAAATTTGGCAGATCCGGACCGTCTGGACCGGACGTCCGGAGTCCGGACCGAATCCGGACCGTCTCGACGGCGGTCCGGACGTCCGGATCGTAGCCATGTTTTATACCCAACTCGCACCCCCTTCTTCATTTGATTAAAAAGATATTTTAAAAAAGCTATATTTAAAAAAAGCTATGTTACCAGTTGTCCGATGGCAGGACATCCTGGGCGGACAGTCAGGGGGGGCCTGGACAACTCCATTTTTAGCAATTAAAAGCACAAAAAAAGGGAAAAAAATTGGGGGTGTCTTTTAGTTTTTTTTTTTTTTAAATTCAACAACCAACTTCGATATCATCCCAAGGTAAAAGTTGTTCAGTTTCGTTTTCTACATTACAATGATTACATAGTTTTTTTTCCAGTTTTTTTTCCAGATTTTTTTGAGTTGAAGTCTTCTTCTTCTTCTTCTTCTTCTTCTTCTTCTTCTTCTTTTTTTTTTTTTTTTTTTTTTTGTTCGGGCTCGGACAGACTTTCCGGGGAGGATGTCCGACTGGTTGCCCAAGCGGACAACCCCGGACGGTCAGGGGGGTCCCGGATGTCCGATCAGGTAACCTAGAAAAAAAGGAAAAAAAAAACAGAGAATACAGCACTATACACAGAAAAACAAAAAGAGCATAAAAAAGACAGACAAAAAGAAGATTGTACTCCGAAGGACCAGTAAGGCAATGCAATGATACTTAAAATAGCGATGCTAATGATGACGTCAATCATTGTACTGATTAGCATGCTCTCTCTCTCTCTCTCTCTCTTTCTCTCACACACACACACGAGTGTGCAGAAGTCTAGCTCGGCTTAGGAAGCATGTCACCGTCATCAACATAGCCAGCAAGATCCTCACATCACGTTGCTCGGTGAACTAAATACTAACCCCAATGCCCACCTCCATGCGCCTACCAATGCAATGGTGCCAATCACTCGGAGCAGACACTGGTATCATCGGCACTTCACCATCGGCACCATCGGTGGACAGTCGGCCACCCCTGGCCCTATAATAAAAATAAAGCCTCACAACTCACGTATCGTCCTCAAACAGGCAGAAAAGAACACCTGTGCCAACAACAGAGTGAAACTGCTTGCAGCCTCCGAGAAATGAAGGGTTGGCATGAGGCACATATAAATTACAAAGCGCACGCTATCAGAATAAAGCATCAGACCTTTTCCACCAGACTACTTCCCCTGTGTTGTTTTCCTTGCATGAAGATGAAAGAAGTGCACCACCGTATATGTCAAATGAGCATTGCTAGTGCTCCTTACAGGTCAAATGAGAATCGCTAGTGCACCTTCCATGTGAAATGCCATACATGGCATTTACATGCACGATACTGCTACCCCAAGAAAAAAGTACGGCCCACGAAGAAGACGACGGAACGCAATGTCACCCCAGGGATAATCCCTCGATTGCAGGAAAGAAAAAAGTACGGCCCAAGAAGGAGAAGAAGAAGAAGAAGAAGAAGAAAAAAAAAAAACAAAAAAAACAAAACAAAAAAAAAAAACNAAAAAAAAAAAACAAAAAAAACAAAACAAAAAAAAAAAACGGCGCAAGAAAAAAGAAAAGACCGGCTCAAGAATCCTCCCACAGATGTTCTATCTACCAACCTGTGCCAGAAAAGAAAAAACCGGCGCTAGAAAAAAGAAAAGACCGGCGCATACCCAAGAGCCTAGCTCAGTGGGTACACACCCCCATGAACTGTTGAAATACAGACCCGAGTTCGTATCCAGATGATGATGGAACCTGACTGATGAGTAAAACCAAATATTTCTGAATTGCCTGGGGTCAGTCAGCTCAATGATAATATCTCAAGGCCGTCGCCCTTCTTTCTTTTTTTTTTTTAAAGAAAAGACCGGCGCATGATTGTTGGCGTAAGTTACCAGAGCACTCCTGACTACAGCCATTCTATTCTTCGCATCCAGTTTAACGTCCGCCCAGGAACGCTATATTCAAAATTGAAAATGATCTAATGCTGGCTGCTGCCTTTTGGCCATCTGTGCACAGTCATCCAGCCCCAGGCCAACGCCCGCTGTAGAACTGTCAGTGAAAAAGAAAGCTTTGTCATTTGAAAATGAAACCTTGCACGGTAAAGAACCACGACGATTATCTTCCGCTGATTGCCTTTCAATCATCTGTGCGCAATCAACTAGCCCCAGGTCACCGCCCGTTGTGACACTCTCATTGAAAATGAAACCTTGCACTGTAAGGAATCGCCTCAAATGACAGGCTCAACTTAGCAAACAAGAGCATACACTTGTGCCGACAACAGAGTGACCCCTCAGCCTCCCAGAAATGAACTCTGATGTGGGAGGCCCATACCACATGCAAGACATCCATAACTCTGTGTTTTCCTCACATATAGGATTGGCACTGCTGGCAGTTGAAAAAAAAAAAAAAAAAAAAAAAAAAAAAAAAACGGATTTGCAGTGTGGCTTGTGTGTAGGATGCTGCCACGACCAAGAACCGGACATGCTACAAATGTTTCCCATTGGCAATAAAGTTAAGTGGTCTAACAGTTCAAAACTTTCTCCCACTCATTTCAAACTGTACCTGTTTCCACCCTCTGCTCGTCCGTTTAACACCAGCGCAGGAAAGCTCTCTACGTTTCAAATCGACAATTATGATGAATTATCTAATTCAAAACCTGTCGTGGACTAACAAAACATCACCTTGACAGCTACAATCACTTGCTCACCTCTCTCTCTCTCTCTCTCTCTCCCCATCTATAGCACACTGAATACGCTACAGTGTGCTTGCCATGAAAGGAACAACGTACTACTCTCTCTCTCTCTCTCTCTCTCTCTCTGAGACTGAATACACAAGAGGCATCCATGTGTGCTTGCCATGAATGGAACAACAACGTAATACGATCTGGACGTTTTAAAAAGAATTAAGGCCTGAATGAATCTCGAGAACTGAAAGTGCTAACTCTCTCAATATAGACAAGTCGAGAGCTTTTGCAGTCTATAAAAAGCAACAACCTGTACATTTAGATGGAAAAGGCAGTATGAATTTCACAGGGTCTCTTCGTCCACTTCCCCTGCGGTCCTCGATATGCATTTGGTAATTTACATTGGGCCTCGGTCATTCGATGTCGGATATATATTAGTACCTTTATCTTCGATAAACTGTGAAAGAGAATACGGTGGCAGTTTGCTGTTGGATCTCTCCTCGCCGACTCCACTGCAGCAGCCAAGGACGGTTTCTCTTCACAGCCCGTTCCCGCTTCTTGTCCATGCTATAGATCAGGACACCTCTCTTCCTGTCCATTCCGAGTCCCGGCAATAAAATTTGAAATGCCCCGTGTGTTTCTAAACAGCTAAACAAACATCTTCTTCTTTTTTGTGGCTTCTAAGTGACCAAAATCTCTCTCTACTTTCGCTGTCCACCAGCCTCTGCAGCTTGCCACTCGTGGATCCGCAAGACTCGCAAGGTCCGTCTTTTGACAGCTGTGATCCCATGCCCCTACCAGATGCCGTACTCTACAAAAACACACGCAGCCAGGCACAATTAAGAAAAGGCGCGCTGCACTGAAAAAAAGGTAAACGCACCCTACAATGGCGTAGCGCGTGCAATTTTTTTCTTTTCTTTTCGAAAAGCAGTAGCGTGTTGTCAGCAGCAGACGTTCAATCTGACCTTTTCAAATCCTAGTGGTCTTTCCTAAGCACTACGCGTCGGGATCAACATCAAGATCCTCCTGCATATGCATACCTGTACTTCGTCAGGATGAAAAAATACGTTTGATCTCTGCATACGTAGCGCGGAAGCCCAGATTGAACCGCTCCCAATGACATTATCATATTCGCCTACCCCAACCGTAAACCGAAACATACATCAATAACAGCTGTCAAAAGCAGTGGGTAGAGAAATTTCTCCACAGAAACAACGTCGAGCTGATTCTAAAAGAAGCTACCTACCAAGACCAATGAAAAGAACATTTAATGACATCCTTACTCAGTCCATCTATTTTCAAGAGTTGATCCCCAACTGTATTCATCTTTGGCCCTGTAATCGACTAGCTGCGGGGGATTTCCTAGCCCCGCCCCCTCCCCGCCGCACATGCGACGGTGTCCAATATCAGCAATCGCATCAGCAGGGGTGACCGGCTGTAGCCAACTCTTCGGATTGTTTCTCACCTTCTTTAACTGGGCCAAAACAGCACTGCAAAAATTTCTGCAGCTGGCTGGTATAGATGTGGGGTGCGGTGCGGAAATGGTCCACATGAGGGGATCCCTCCAAGCGACGACCCATAACTCTGACTCCATTCTGCTTTTGCATCTCCATGAAGGCCTCCACTCTTGTATGTGGTATGACTGCATCAGATGTACTGTAAATGTACAATTGTGGACATTTTGGCTGCTCTTTCTGCAGAATCGAAGTAACCTCCATCAATCGTCTATCCACAAAAAAGGGTACAACACACCAAAAAAAAAGGAATAAGGGGATAATTCCTGGAAGCGAAGATGGCAAAGCGAGAAATAAAAAACATTGCAGCGTCCATTAGCATTGAAACGATACAGAGAAGATTAGCATGGCCCCTGAGCAAGGGAAAAACAAAACAAAAAAAAGAGACTGCGAAGAGAAATAAAAAGACAATGCAGAATGGTCTTAAGATGACTGCAAACATTGCAGACAGCTTCTGTACTCATGTATCTTTTTCTTTTATTTATTTGTTCATTTCTTTTTCTGACTCAACATCTTCTCTTCTTCGTCTCCTTCAATTTCAACGTGTCGCATAATAAACTAAGGATTTTTCAGGATGACTGCAAACATTGCAGACAGCTTCTGTACTCGTGTTTCTTCTTTTATTTATTTGTTCATTTCTTTTTCTGACTCAACATCTTCTCTTCTTCGTCTCCTCCAATTTCAACTCGCATAATAAACTAAGGATTTTTCAGGAGGTCGGTCTTTTTCTCTTTCTCGTCTCCTTCGTCCCTCTTCTTTGCCAACTTACATAAAAAAAACTAGAAATTTTTTTTCAGGTTTCTTCTTCTTCTTCTTCTTCCCATAAGAAACAAACAGACTTTTAGGGGAGGTAACTTGGACGTCCGGCCGGTCATCAGGGCAGGGTTTCTTCTTCTTAACCAACAGAATAAACACACTGAAACGGTATTCACCAGTTCGCAGTAGCTGATGCAGATCCCAGGGCTCGATCCCTAGTTCCCCACCTTACCTGTGTACAGTACCTGTGTCAACCCGTAGAGTTGTACCTGCGACCTGTAGGACTGCCAGTGGTAGGTAGGACATCGAAGGTTACAGGGTATAGGGGACTCGAACTGTAGAGCTGTAGGGTAGGAGTCTAGCTAGTCCAGAGGTCATAGCTGTAGACGTTCCGAAGGGTCAAAGTCGTAGCTGCTACTTACCTGAAAGGGCAGAGTCGTAGCTGCTACAGTACCGAAAGGCCAAGTAGATGTTTCTGGAAGTGGCCTTTCGGAAGTCAGCCCCCTGTAGGTCCAGGCAAGTGGGCAAGTGGTGGAAGTCCACCATGCAGAGTCAGCAGTCCCAGTCCAGTCAGTCACTAGTCAAGCAAGTACCGTCTGGGACTGTGTACACCGTGGGCCAGGGTAACAGGGCAGACCAACGAGTCACAGAAGCATAAATCAAGAGGCCGCGCACAGCCATTCATTCATTCCTGCTGAAGCAATGTGGAAGCGCTGCCTCAGCGACTTGTGCAAGGAGGTCTGCAGTTGGCCCGAAGTAGAAGTGGGCGAGAGTGATACAGGGTAGCCATAGTGATAGGATAGAGGTAGCCAGCGCTGCCATAGCTGCAGCTTAGGACGAAGTGTGAGTGTTGTGTGAGTGTTCGGAGTGTCGCGTGTGGGATATCCAGGGTGGTCCAGTGTGTGTGAACAGTGTGTTATTGAGCGCTGAGTCGCCATAGCCAGAGGAAGTGAACTCTTACCTGGAAGCCATATCTCTGAGTACTGTGTGGGCGCATATCGCCAGTTTTGCTGTGTTGTTGTTCACCTGCATGAAAAGAGTGAATGAGACGAGTCCGATTGCAAAACAGACCCTTAGATTGGATTATGTGGGATGCCCGGTAGGCATCAGGGCAAGTAGCATAGGTAGGTACGTGCCACGGCACACAAGGATACTTAAAGACCTGATGTCTTGGATAGCCAGCGGGAGATTTCTGTGCTAACTAAGATTAAGCC